>JZKD02S0811043.1:78561-104882 GCA_000966675.3 Picea glauca | reverse complement strand
CTTCCTTTATTATTATCCAACAAATGAAGGGATACAACCTACAACAAAACCCGCTGTAACTTCCTCTTCTTTCTCTCACAGTCTCCTCTCTCAGAATACAATATTCACCACCATCAATAGCCGAAATACATTTCCCTCATAAAAGAGGGTTGCCTTCTAGGGAAAAAAACCCTAACATAATCTCTACCGTTAGATCTGTGACCTTACAATGAATGGTCCATATTTACAATGAAATTACAATATACTTTTACAAGGCAATTTTTTCTTCGGGGGCTTCGCCCCCGAACCCCTGCTAGGGGCCTGCTTGCCCCCAGACCCCGCAGAGGGGGTACCCCCCCTCTGCACTCCCCCGCGTGGAAGAGTGTACATACTTCTGGGGTGTAAATACTTCATGGGGTATAAACATGGCTGAAAGTAAAAGACCTATAAATCAGGAAGATAATCAGGCTCCACAACCAACAGAGGGGCGTACAGGGGAATTTATGGGGTATGGGCCCCACATGCGTGGGCGATCTGGTAATAGGTGCGCACACGTGCACGCCTGCCCATCGGATAAACGCGCATGGGGGCATGGTAGAGGGGTTTTAAGGCACGCTCTAAAAACGCACCTGTGGGTTGAGCAGGTGCGCACAAGTGCGCATTTGTAGGTTGAACAAATGCACATCTATGCGCGCTTGTATGTTGAACAGGTGCGCCTGGGAGCACGCCTGTGAAGCAAATAGGTGCACACTGATGCGCACCTGTGTAGTGAACATGAACGCACTATTGCGCACCTGTTTAGTGAACAGGCGTGCATGTGTGCGCGCCTGTGGGTAGTAAAACTGTGCCTAGGAGGCAAGGTTGAGGTGTATAAAACGAGTCTTTTTAATGCTTGTGATGGTTTCTTGAGCTGATATAGGACTCTGTGTTGTGGCTGCAGGTGGACTATTGTGATGATGCCAGTGGGCTGGCAAGAGCGAGACTGGTCTCAGTTGCGAGACGCCGTGGCTATTGAGGAGCCCGATGTGCGTGCGACTTTGGTAACCTGTGGGTTGCTAAAGTTCTTTGAGTGTCCGTTGATACGGGCACAGGAGTATCTTTTACAGTTCCTGATCCATATGTGGAGTTCGGAGATGCATTGCTTCCTTTTGAAAGGAGAGAAGATCCCCTTCACTGCGGTGGAGGATGTATAATTCTTGACTGGGCTCCCATTTCGGGGAACGCCCCTACCGACGGAGCCAGTGCTGCCTAGGGGTACATTGCTCGCCACTATTGGCCGGAGATATTGTTCAGGTCAGAACTTTCTATCCGGGACGGTGATGAGCATATCGTCGATAGATTCCCTGGTGCATCGTTGTATAGCAGCGATGATTGTACGAGTATACGAGTCACTTGCGACCCAATGGATTAGCGGTGATTAGCTTCTGGTGCTGGAGAGAGTGTTGATCGACGAGCGTTTCGCTTGGGGGCTTACGCTGCATGCGAGGATGGTGGCGCAGTTGGACCACTATCGGTCTACTGATATGGGAGAGTTTGCTTTCGGGTCCATCCTGGTGGCCTAGTTTCTAGAGAGGGTGCCAATGTTGCGCCCGAGGATCCTATTGAGTGCCCTTGGGGCGCGAGATCTGCGACTGAGGCAATGGTCGACGGTTTTTCTTCACCACGGTGGTGGCAAAGGTGGCTACTTCTTTTCGGCAGAGGCATTGTAGGTATGGTGGCAGATGCCGCAGGTGATTTTTCATTACCCCTATGCCGAGGTGGACTTCCGGGATGATCCAGACATGGTGCTACCTCTAGGGGAGGTTTTTGATCATCGAGGTATGTTGGTTGAGGATGCAGATGTGTATGTTGTTTGTTTTTGTTTGTTATATTTTGATATAGCAGTCCATATGTATGTGATATAGATGTTGATTCTATCTGTTGTTTGTTTGTATGTGCAGATGTGGCACCTCGCGGACGCGAGGTGGAGATGTAGAGAGCGTCGGCTCATTGGGAGCTGGAGGGACTGCCGCGGGGAGAGAGACATCGGCGTGAGGACGCCACGGTGAAATTAGCTGATCCGGAGAGGGCAGCAAGGAGGCGCTGATTTGACGACCCTAGTGTTGGGCCATCACACGCTCCTCCGACGGCCATCGGAGTGCATTTTGAGGATATATACCATCGTCTAGAGATGGTATTACAGAACGTGCCTGAGGGCATGTGGTCGCGTATCCAGGATGAGAGTTTCCTGGAGCAGTGTGTGGGGGTTCCGTCGCCATGGCGGGCAATCGTGCGACGAGCAGCAGTGGTTGCGGCGATGACGAGCGGATGACTGCCGCCAGGGCAGGAGGGGCCTATAGGGGGTGGGCCACCACCTCCTGGGGCAGGTGTTGGTGGGCCTCCACCACCTGAGAGAGCAGTAGGTGGTGGTGCTTTAGAGGCACCATGAGTGGTGCTTTATGTATTGGATGTATATCTAGTTTTTGTATATAGGCTGGTGAGCCCATTTTGTACCGAGGTGTTGTATTGGCCTGCGGATAGATATATTTTTGTATGTAAACATTCAGATGACACAATAGACCTCTTGATATATACATGAGTATACTTGTTTTGAGATCTATGTGGTGTTCACATGTTTTTGGTTAATGTTTGGATGATGTCTATTCTATGTATATGCTGTGACATGAGTGTGATATGTTTATGTATGTGTAGAGGTAGCTTGATGTGATATATGCCAATCTAACACAATATTGGCTAGGTTATCTGTAATTTGATTCAATTGTCTTGGAATATGTGTAAATGTAATGGAATCAAAATGTCTAGATAAAAGCCTAACCTGCAGGTATTTGTGAAAGAGGCAAGGATCACGGACGCGGTACACATTGTTGAGCTGGAGAACGACTAGTTGAGAGTCGAGGAAGACGCTAAGGTGACGAATATGATGATGCTGGGCATTGGGCAGGAGGCCAATGACAACAGTGTATTCGGCTTGGTTGTTGGTTGCTAACCCCAAACATATGCCGTTCGAATGGATAATTTCATGTGAGGGGGTGTAGAGAGCCCAAGCAGCTAAAGCGAGATTTTGTGTCCAACGGCTGGCGCCGTCGGCGTAACCGATGTGGTAGGATGGTGGAGGAAGCATATTTCAATAGCACAAAGGATAGTTTATATGTGAGGGGAGGGGAAAAAAGATTAAAAACGCTAGAAAAGAAATAACCTAAAGTAGAATGACTACTTTTAAGCATAAAATTTCTTGAGATACAACCCGTTGACGGGTTCTTTCAGAGAGAGGCCTTCGAGAGAGGCCATAATATATGCACCTTTGGTGAGGCAATGTTGAATGATGTATGGGCCATGCTAGAGTGACTCGAATTTTCCATGGCCAAAGGTATCATGAGCGATATCATAAGCCAGGATGAGGTCGTCTTCACGAAATGAGCGAAGGTAAACATGGCGATCAAAGGTAGCCTTGGATCATTTTTTAGCTGCCTCGTTGTTCTGTAAGGAAGATCGAAGATCTTCATCCAGAGACTCCAAGTTCAGCAAGTGTTGCTCGATTGGAGCAATGTCAGGTAATAGCTCAATGGCAGTGCATAAGGTGGGAATTTCGCATTCGATGGGAAGAGTTGCCTCGACCCCATGGACTAAATGAAATGGTTTGAAACCAGTAGCGGTTTTCACAGCCGTTCGGTAAGCCCATAGCACATAAAATAACATATGATGCCAATTGTTTTTATGTTTATTAACCGTGCATTGTAACATGGTCTTGAGGACTTTGTTAACTGCCTCGACATGTCCGTTAGAATGAGGGTAATATGGTGAGGCACACTCGTGAAAGAAGCCTAATCGAGATGAGAGTTCGATGAAGATCTCATTATCGAAGTGTTTTCCATGGTCGGAAATGAGTTGGAGGGGTACTCCAAAGTGGGATATGACGTGGTTAAAGAAAAAATGCGTTGCAGTGTCAGCGGTGTTGTTGAAAGTGGGCATAGCTTCTGCCCATTTGGTGAAGTAATCAACAACGACAATGATGTATTTGTGACCATTGCTGGAGGGGGGATTAAAAGTCATAAAGTTGATGCCCCATTTGCAAAAAGGGTCGGCTGTAATGACAGGGTGAAGAAGAGCAGGGGGAGATCAGGCTTTGTTGGTGTAAAGCTGACATTTCTCACATCGTTTCACGGCATGAATGCAATCATGAAACAAGGTAGGCCAAAAGTAATCGGCTCAGATAATATATTGAGCAGTGGATATACCCGAAAGATGGCCCCCACATGCGTCGTTGTGGAAGTCCTTTAAGACTCTATCGGCTTCGTCAATAGTCAGGCATCGATGAAGAATGGTGTCGATGCCCCGCCAGTATAGGATGTCTCCGATGAGAAGGTAGCGGGGGGCCTAATGGCGAATACGTCAACGATCATCTCGTGAAAGGTGGTTACTGAACTTTTGAGTTCGGAGGTAGACGAGGAGGTCGCCATACCAAGGATCATCCGAAGTGATGTAAAAGAGATGTTCGTCGGGAAAGTCGATGTTGAGAGGGGCACTGGTGGTGTCAGAGGGGAGGGCCGTGACATGTTTGGCGAGAACAAGGGCCTTCTTACTCTTAGGTGTTGAGAATTCGAGGTCGTATTCCTGAAGGATAACGATCCATCGAGTGAATTTTCCGTTAACTTGTCGACGACTGAGCAAGTACTGCATAGGGTTGGAATTTGCAACGAGATTTGTGGTGCGAAGCATAATGTAATGGCGCAGTTTCTGGACTGCGAGGACAACTGCAAGAGCAAGTTTCTCTTCGTGTTTATACTTCAAGGGTGGCCCTGAGAGGTTTTTACTAATGTAATAAATGACATGTTCACGATTGTCATCTCTGAGCTGGATGAGGACGCCGGCTACTGATACAGATGATGCTGATACGTAGAGGATATAGTCGCGATTATAGTCAGGTGCACTAATTAAAGGTGCATTGGAAAGCGCTGCTTTAAGATCACCAAATGACTGTTGGGTGTGGTCGTCCCAGTGAAATGGGATGTCGTGACATAGTAAGCGAAGGAAACCGTGTGCGCATATGGTGTAATCTGGGACAAAGCATCTAAGAAAGTTAGCTTTTCCCTGTAGACTCTGAAGTTGTCGTAAATTCTGAGGAGGCAGAATTTCGGTGATAGCTTGGACTTTGAGGGGTCCACGGTAATACCGCTTTAGGAAACAATAAAGCCGAGGAGGTACCCTACGGTGACACAAAACACACACTTGAGAGGATTCAATAGAATGTTGTATTGATGACACCATTGAAAGATGATTCGTAAATCATCGAGATGTTGGGTGTGTTTCTTGGATCGCGCTGTGAGGTCGTCTAAGTAGGCGAGGATGATATTGGCCAAATCGTGAAAGAGGTATGTCATAGCCCGTTGGAAAGTTACGCCGGCATTCTTTAAGACGAAATGCATGACACGATATGCAAAAGTACCCCATGGGGTAGTGAATGCGGTTTTATATTGATCGGCAGGGTGAATTTGAATTTGATTATAACCAGAAAATCCGTCCATGAAGGAGAGAGTCTCATGGCCCACGCAGTCGTCGATAATTTGATCGATAAAAGGCATTGGAAAGTTGTCTTTGGGGCATGCATGATTGAGATCGTGAAAGTATGTGAAAATGCGGATAGTGCCCTATTTTTTGTTAATGGGTATAGGGTTGGAAACCCATGAGGTATAGGCGATGGGGTAAATGAACCCAACAACGCGTAACTTGTCAATTTCGGCTTTGATAGCCGCAGCTTTGGATGGGTGTAGCGGTCGTTGTTTTTAGCGAACTGGTGTGATGTCGGGCCAGGTGTCGATGTGATGTTCGATAATAGAAGGATTGAGGCCAGGAATTTCCGTGTATGACCAAGCGAAAATATCCCTATATTCTTGGAAGAGGGCTTTATATGCGTCGATTTCCTGAGGAGTGCAATCAACTCCAATGGTAATTTGTTTGACGATGCCATTTTTAATGGAAATGTCAATTTTGATGGTGGGGGAAATGTTGGCCATATTGCCTTCTTCAAAAGCATCAGGGGCAGGAATGGGATTTTTGAACCAGTCGATAGGCCCTAATGGGATAAAATCCTTGGTTTCGACCGCGTAAATGGGATTTTGGTTAGGAGGCATGGGGGCTTCCTGTGGAGAGAAGAGTGCGCGATGGTGTAGTGCATCCCAGGGAGAGTCTGGGTGGTTTAACTCTTCAAGGATTTCTTCGTCGCATTGGAAGTGATGGGAATATAAGGGGTCATGAGGAGCGGTCTTGGTGATAGTGGTCGTGTGGTTACCTCCTGGTGAAGCAGCAGGGGGAACGTTGTTAGGAGATGGTGAGGGTTCACTCGACATAAACCATATATTGAAGTATTGAGGGGTACCCGTGGTGGTTGGGTGGAGAGTGGCTGGAGGGGAATGAGCAGGAGAGTTAGGGGGGTTGGGGGGTAAATCCTCAGATACGTCATTTAAGAACCATGGAGGCGTTGGGAGTGCCTCGGGCTCGGAGGAAATGACATGAAGATCCTCTAGTGACGAGGTAATGTAAATTATCGCCTCTACAGGTCGATGAAGCAGGGCCAATTGACGTTGCTTGTATTAAAGGATCAGAGGACACTGGTATGTAAAATGAGCTAATGAATCGCAAAGAGAGCAAGGGTGTCTCATACGTTCATTGACTGAAGTGGTGACATAACGTATGTCAGTGATATTTGTTGAGGAGGACGGAGCAGGACTGGGGTTGTTCTGGAATTTCTGGCATACGGCTGCTCATGTCTGCCAAAAGCGTGGCAGTGATGGGCAATGATGGGTATAATGGCCATACTCTGAACATATAGCACAAGCGTATTTGGTCCTCAACCCTTTACTACTGGAAGGGTGGGTGGTAGTGGCGGGACTAGCAGTAGTGGTGGGTGTTGGGGGAGTTTGATTGAGGGGGATCAAATTCTGTAATTCAGGTAGTAATGGACAGTTGTTGGTTTGGTGGCCCTCTTTCTCACATAGTGCGCAAGGTGGTGGGCTGTGTGGAGGAAGTGGAGTGATGGGATCCTTCTTCTTTCTCCTGCCCCCAGCTCTAGTAGGGGGGTTAGTGAGTGGAGGGGTGGTGGGGGTAAGGATGGGAATCGTCATGGGGATTCCTTCTTGGGGGGGAAGGGATGGTCGAGGGACCATCTCTGGTGGGTGTAAATACCAAACTGGGATTGCTAACACCATGTTAGGTAGTGTGAGCATTGTGGCTACCTGAAAAGCTTCGATATCGGGTGGAGGGTAAAAGAAGGGAATTTGAGTGAGGGGTTGGGGAACTGTCTCCCAAATTGGACTATGTCCTTGGGGAGAGGTGGAATCATGGACTGGTGGGGTCAATGAGTGTCTAGGAGGTTCTTGAGGGGGGGGTTCTGCGATGAGTGAGATGTCAGGTAGGATAGAAACCTCTGTAGGAGGAAGGGTATCCGCTGTGTGAGTTCCGTTAGATGATATGACACACACCTGATTGGAAGAGTGTAGGAGTGGTGGTGCTCCATGATATGTTCCTAATAAGGATGGATCTTTAAAAATCCTAGGACCCATCTTGATGAGTGGATATGTGTCATGGCTTGTGTGGATGAGAGGAAGAATGTTATCGATGTTGGCAGATGGGTTAGGCTCATAATGTGAGACTTGGTCAATGGTAATGATCTTCCCATTGTGAGGGAACATCATCGTCCGAAAGATGGAAGATGCCACTGCCTTCATAGCGTACATGTAGCTACGACCGAACAAGATATTATAATCGAGCGGGGCGTCGATAACTTCGATATCGATGAGAATAGTCTTGCCCCCGAGTTCGACGGGGACATTTTGGAAGAGTCCTTCAGGAGAGGATGGTCGACCGTCATAAGCTCGTAATGTGATGGCAGAGGGTATGAGTTCCGGGGAACCAAGTTTCTGCCAGACTTTTTTGGACATGATGCATGTAGATGTACCTTCATCGATGATACACCGATGAACTGTGATGTTACATATTTTCATTGGTATTTGAAAAGCGATCAAGGCGGGAAGACGAGGTTCTTTGCTATCAAGATCGAAGGTGATGAGTCAGGTATCTGCAGGTTTGACTGCCCCTAAGGTGGAAAGTAATGATTTCCGCTGAGTAGGACAAGTCTAGAGGACTTCCAAAACTGACATGGCAGCCAGGGAATGCGCTAAGATGTCTACCAAATTGTAGTTATGAGATGCCCTAGCCTGTGGGTTGTGAACATTCCTGTGTAATGGGATGCGAGGGATGTGAAGCGATGGTTCGATGGAAGGGCAAGGGATCACCAACAGGGGTCCCATCGATGTAGGTTTTGTCTCTGGAGGGATGGGAGTAGACTCAGCGGGGGCATGATACTGACGATTACGCGTTTGCAGAAGAATTTCTTCCTCACTGGTGAGGAGAATTGTGTGATCTGTTGGATTGTTGGGGTTGAGGTATTGTCGCCCCTATGGTGTGGGATGCTATGTGTCTTGCTGGGTATTTATCACACCTTGATGTGGAATAGGATTTTGCAGCACGGCGGGAGGGGGTTGCTGCACATATTGTTGTGGTGCTTGTTGAGGGGCAGGCTGTGCAGGAGAATGGGGAAGACTACCAGAGTCTTTCAACCATTTGAAATTAGTGATCTGGGGGAAATGATGAGTGTAATGGCTGAAATCACCACAAAGGGCACAAGGGAATATCGTTTTAAAATTATTTCTCCCTTGGCGTTTATTATTATTATTTCCCCCTTGGGGGTTTTGGTTCCCTTGGTTCTGGTTGCCCCCAGTTGGTTGGTGTTGTGGGGGTTGATTCCCGCTTTGTCCTGGGTTGTTGTTATTTCTGTTTCGTCCTTTCTTCTTGGCATTGTTCGATGGATGAGTTGGGTTGGCGGTATTCAACTGTTCAAAACTTTGGTATTGTTGAATAGCATAGGATTGAACAAAATTCACCCCTGCATGAGGGTGGGGGGGAGCCATGGGTTGTGGAGGACCAGGAAATGGGAAGTATGGATTCTGTGGGGGTACCGATCCATAAGGTACATAGGAAGGTGTAGTGCTTTCACTAGTACTATAAGCTAATGTTGAGGGAGTACCACTGGTTGTTGGAATCGATGGGTGCATGGGAGGTGCCGACGATGGTCCACTGATAGGTGGAGGTATAGCAACAGGGTATGGATGTTGATAAGGGGGTGGGGGGTAATAAGGAGTGCCCCCATATGCTAGTGGGTATTGAGGTGTTCCATACATCGGTGGTGGTTGGGGTTGTGGACCATGGTGTGTGGTGGCACCAATGAGTCTGTCTGCTGAGTGAGACATCCCAGGTTTGTCTTGGCCAAATGGTATAGGTTTTGGAAGATCGGGAAGTACAGTGTATAAGTACCCTGACTGTGCATAGATGAGGTCATACTGTTGGGCCTTGCTGATGGCTTCCTCTTCGGATTGAGGGAAGGTGGAAGCTACATCTTTACCAAGAAGAGAGACAAGGGATCTAAGAAACTAGTCAAGACACTGTTGCTTGGTGGTTTCTGCTTTGCACAAACTACGTCACCTACGCCACTTGTGAATGTGGTCAGCGATGTGTGTGGCTGAGGTTTGTTTGAAGTTAGACAGTAGTTCTATACCATTGTCGTGGTGGATGGGTAATTGGAAGAAGGTCAAAAATTCTTTGGCCAATGACTCAAAAGTTGCGTGGGACCCAGATTTTTCTTCGACATACCATTTAGCCAATGGACCAGTGAGTGTGTGTTGAAATAATCTTAGTATGATGGAATCATCCATAATGTTGTTGGAGGAGCACCATACGTGAAAGGTCATGACATGGTTGGCAGGGTCATCGCCTGCCTTTCCTTCAAACTTTGGTATGTCTGAAGGTAGTTTGGTTGGCATTGCAGGCCATGTGGGATCATGCTGTATAGGATCATTGGTGAGTTTGATGAGATTCGGTATGTTGAGAGAGGTCAAATATGGAATCTACAGTGGGGGGGGGGTTTAGCTCCGACCATAGTGTGTTGTGAACCTCACCCTTGAGGGGGGCTAGGTGGGTTGGTGCTCCCTCCTTGAGAGGAAGTGGGTCCTTCGCTTCCGTGTAAACGGGAGCAAGTGAACGGATGACCTTGGGAAGTTGACCCAAGTAATGTAGAACCAAGCAAGGCTGATCCTAAAATAGTAGCACTCACAGGAGTGTGGGAAGGAGGTGCCGATGAGAAGGCACGACCAGATACTCCCCCTAATATAGGAGGGAGGTTAAGAAAGTGTCGTGAACGACGGGGGTTCTGTGGTTCCCCTATGATATCAGACTAGCTGTGTGAATGTGTGCAAAAAGTGGTGAGAGTAATATAGAAACAAGAGCCTTTTCATTGAATGTTTACACAATATATACATCCAAATCAAACTGTAATCAAATGTGCATCATACATAACATGAGAAAGAAGCATATATGTGGGTAAGTGGGGTTTTTCCACATGGGGAATTCAAAAGAAAGAAAATGCTCGTGTCCTAGAAGATGTAACGTCCTGCCTCTCAAATAGCACTGGACCTTCCAATAGTACTCAACGGTGGGGTCTAAAGTCACTGAAAGAGAAACTAGTGAAGGATGAAATAATCGGTTATAATGAGGGGTAAAGGGGGCATATATTGAAAGAGCTGGCGATATTTTCCAATAGCCACACAAAATCCAATCAAGGTGCAATTGCAGCCCACAATTGCCACCTGGGAAGATGTCCTAAAGTTGGTCACTAGGTACCTCGGTCAAAGTGCGACATTTAGATTTTCGGCCTAAGAAATGGGTCATGGGTTGGATCCCTTCCAAGAGGTGGGTGCCTCAAGGGGGGACACACAGAACAACTGGACCTTGGCCTTCAACCCTTCACGGGTATCTCCCTGCCTTATGGTAATTGGAACACTTGACTTGGAGTATTTCTAGTTCCCTATTTGACAACCTCTATGTTTTGACAATGTGAGAACCAGATATCGGGGAGTTTTTTGGATACCTATCCCCGAAATCCTACCTAGACTAAAAAAATTCTTTTGGCACCTCCTGTGGAGGAAAACTTAGTGAGTTTTTAGAAAGTTTTTAGATGTAGTTGTTTTGGGAGGTTAGGGGTGCAAACCAACCTCATTGATTAAAAATGGGAGTGGATAGTCTCGTCAAGAAAAGGGTGGGGTTTTTTCGGAATCCCTTTGGAGGAAAATTACTTTGACCTCCATGTTTTCAAGAAGAATCTATGTGAGTGATAAGTGACTTTTGTGTGTGAGTGAAAGTGTGCCAATTTTTAATGAATTAGATATCACCTTGCTGCATGTGGACTTCGCTTGGTCCTTACAAGTGTTTGATTACCTAATTAACTAAGTGCCTTTGGTACAACCTTGCATAATTCAAAATCCCTAGGAAGCTAGCATGTGGACATGTGGGTCCGTTACTATCCCTTTAACTCCCTATTGTGATGTAATCTAAGAAAAGCTTGAAAACTATCCTATATTGAACATGTGGGCATGTATGGGCCCGTTACAAAACCTTTAAACTCTCCTAGTGTTTTGATCTAAGAAAGTAAACATTTCAAACACTATTCTATCTTTGTAGCATGTGGGCATGTGTGGGCCCATTACAATATTAAGATGTGTTTGAAAAAGAAAACTAAGAGGGGTCCCAAGAAGGGTCGTTGTCCTCTCCTAAAGGTTGTAATGTTCTTAAGGGAGATGAAATCGTTTCACAATCTTCTTCTGATTCTCAAGGTCGCTTGAAGGCATGAGAGAAGAGCATACTAAGCGATTGTAATTCAACTTCTAGTCCCAAAGTAAGTTAAATGTGATTAAAAATGATTTCCAACTTATATTGTAAGTCAAAACAAGCCATCCATGTGGCCAAAAGCAAAGAAGGGAAATTGATTTTATCCTCCTAAGTGCCTATGTGTGTTTGACTAACCCCTTTATATGATGAGGGGACTAAGTGTGGTGCAGCTTTAAAACATGCTTGACATCATTTTTAAGAAGGCAAATAGCCTTCCCCACATCTCAACAACTTTACAATGTGAAATTTTGCACAGATGCACGGGTCCCAGTGGAGACAGAGGCACACAGAGTGCATGCGCGCGAGAAGAGACAAGTTAAAAAGCACACATGTGCAGAAGAGAACCGTGAGTCAAGCGCATGGGCGCACGATGCACGTCTGTGGGCCTAAAAACCCGTGCATATGTGGCACACGGTCGAGAATGAAAAATCCAAATGGATTTCTCTCAATTCAACTTGGAATTGGCTGGTTGGCAGGTCGGCTTAGGCCAGTTTGTGCACCTGCAAGTTAAACAAACTAAAAGAAGAGCAAAATAAACCCAAATGAGGTAGAAAATTGATACCTTTCCCCAGTGGAGTCGTCAATCTGTTGCACCTCTTTCGTCACCTTGGTGAGAAAATAAGAGGTGCTTGCAAGCTCAGTTGGGTCTGTTGAGCAAGACAACTGTAGAGAAATAAGTTAGAGAAAGAAAAACAAAAACTATAATTAAGAATTAAACTAATAGATGCAATAAAAACTAAAATCATGAGCATAGGGACATAGAAACAAAAAGAACAAAAAGACCCATGTCACCAATGTTTGAGGCTGATCTATTGATGAAAACAAAGCACCAAGAAGAAAGGGGACTATGAGTCCCTTCTTCCTCCAAGGGAAGGCTCTTGGACCCTCACTAGCTAGCTCTTCTTAAAACAAAGAAAATGGAAAATGGTGATGAAAGAAATCTTTACAAATCCACTCAATGGTGAGATGGATTGTCCAATGTAATGGTGCCAATGTGCTTGTGTCAAGGATGGAGTCCTCAAAACAATATAGGCAGCATAACATTACTTTGAATTCCTTGAGAAAATGAGGTGCATTCATGGATTTTTATACCATTGCTTTGGGTTATTGTTTAACTGCTTTGTAGTGTGAAAAGAGGCCATTTAGGGCATTATTAGGTCTTTGACCAGCCCACCAGTCGGATCCAGCCCAGATTTGAGGGTCAAATCGGCTTGCGAGCTGAACCATAAGTGGTTGGGAGGCCGACCACTTCCATAAATGCGCCGTTTAGAAGGTGCGCAGCTTTTTACGCTAACAGTCGTGCATCGTGCGCCTATGCGCGACTTCTACGTTCATGTTCCGCGCATGTGCACGCGCGCCCAATGTCTACAAAGCGCTCTTCAATTTTTCACTACTTTGTATAGTTTTTTGACCTTTTTGAATGCTGTGGTATTAATTCAAGTCCATGAATGACTTCATCACTGTCTAACGATGTTGAGTTCTTGTAACCATGTGTGGATGAAATTTCAGTGATAACACTAAGTGTTTTAGATGCTCTTCCTCTGTTTTACTGAAGATCAATATGTCATCCAGATACACAATGACAAAATTTCCAATGAATTCCTTCAGGACTTCGTTCATCAGCCTCATGAAGGTACTTGGCGCGTTCATTAAACCAAATGGCATAACAAACCATTCATACAACCCTTTGTTAGTTTTGAAGGCTGTCTTCCATTCATCACCTTCTCTCATACGAATCTGGTGATATCCACTTTTCAAATCAATATTTGAAAAAAAAATTGCTCCACTTAAGCAATCCATCAGATCATCCATCCTTGGCAATGGAAATCTGTACCTCATGGTTATCATGTTGATTTCCCTTGAATTAATACACATCCTCTAGCCTCTGTCATTCTTTGGACTAAGTACTATCGGAACAACACATGGACTCAAGCTTTATCGAACCAACCCTTTGTCCAACAAATCCTGGACTTGTCTCTTGACCTCTTCATTCTCATGTGGCGTTAATCTATACACTACTTTGTTTGGTAAACTGGCTCTAGGTATGAGATCAATATGATGACTCACACTTCTGATCGGTGGCAACGAACGAGGTAGTTCGTCCACTACTATGTTAGCGAACTCTTCTAGCAGTCTCTGAACCTCTTCTGGTAGATCATCTACCCTTGTGCTGGTTAAAACAATCGTTGGCTTCCTGACCACAATGAATTGTGGTTCCTCCTTCTTCTTGACCTTGGTAAGAAGTTCCTTTCCACTCATGAGAAGTACAGTGTTACTTACTTCAGGTTTCACTTCCTTATCTTTGATTGGAAGCAACATGTGGGTTCTACCATTCTTCTCTAGGGTGTATGTGTTCATCCTCCCATCATGAATCACATTTCTGTCATACTTCCATGGTCTACCCAGGAATATATGACAAACATCCATGGGAATATCATCACAGAGTATCTTATCATTATATCCTCCTATCTTAAATTCAACTAAACATTGTTCAATAACATTTACTTGATGTCCTTTTTGTAGCCATGAAACTCTATATGGACTTGGATGTTCAATCGTCTCCAGCTCCAGCTTTTCTACTATCTCCATTGAAATGAGATTATCCATGCTGCCACTGTCCACAATGACCTTTCATACCTTTTCCTTGGTTTTGCAAGCCGTTCGAAAAAGTTTGCTTCTTTGGACTGGATTTTCCACCTCCTTCTCTGGGGTCAAAAGAACTTTTCTTATCATGCAATATTTCGCCTTCAGCATCTTCTGCCTCAACATTCCACCTTTGTGCTTCGAAAATGTGAGCCTCACCACCTTATTTATTCTTATTTGGACATTCATAAGATTTGTGTCCATTCTTTCCACATGTGAAGCACTTTATTACTCCACCTCTTCCTCTTCCTCTACCTCTAGTACGAGGGAAAATGTTTCCATATGCGTATTGACCTCTCTGTTCAGTATGCTACCCTCTCTGTGAACTTCCACCTCTCTCAGTCTGAGTCTGAGGTTTTTTTCCATCTTCTTTGTGTTTCAGATTTCTATCTTGGGCAACTGATTTGCCTCTGGCTTGACTTCTGCCTCGGCCTCTCTGACCTTGTTTTTGGCTCAGCTTCTCTTCAGCTTTTAAAGCCATCTGATAAGAATCTTCCATCATTTGGATGGTCATCATGCTCATCTGATCCTGAATGTCGTATCTCAGGCCATTCATGTACCTGGCAACCTTTTCATCATCGCCTTCCCGAAGACCTGCCCTGATGTTCAGCCTGTAGAATTCTTCAGTATATTCCTTCACTATCATCAGCTTCTGTCTCAAATTTTGCATTCTTTGAAATAGAGTAATCTGGTAATCCCTAAGAATGAATTTTTCCTTCATATTCGCAATCATCCTATCCCAACTCTTGATTTTTTGCTTGCCTTTGCAGCGTCTGTCATCTTGTAGTTCATCCCACCACAATGTTGCATGTCATTTCAATCTTGTTATAGAATGTCTGATCTTCTTGTCTTCCTCGACATCTTCATAATCAAAATAAGTGTCCAGAGCTCTAATCCAGTCTAGAATCTCTTAAGCATCTAGGTTTCCCTCATAAACTGGGATGTCCATTTTTTCCCTGGCACCCATCCTCACGACAACTCTAATCAAGCATTCATTTGCGGCATCTTCCGCTGAAATTTCTTCTTCTTCATGTTCAACTTAATTTTCACTTTCGGAATCACTAAGATCCCCAACACCAACTGTGCGTCTCAGTGTCATCTCCATGTCCTCAAGTCTGGTGCGTAGATCACACATTTCTCTTGCCATGGCTGGTTCAGGCATCTGCCTACCTCTTCTTCTTGGTATTTCCCTTTCCTCTGGTGGATCGGGTGTTTGCCTGTCCCTTCTTCTTGGCGGCATGGTGATTATTCCTCTTCCTTTCTACAGAAATCAAAGAAACCTTTCTGGGCTTTGATACCAAACCTGACGCAGACTAGGCCCCTCTGCCTTGGCCACAGTCTCTGCACTGACCTCTCGGGCTTAACGGATCGTTCTAATTTCACCTTCGAGCCAAAGTAGCTCTTTCGATTCCTCACTAGAATCTCTATTAAAAACCTAATTCACAGGTCCTTCCTTTTCCCCTATCACGGCTTCTAAGCATACCTGATCTCTTCTCGACAGAAATTTTGGGTTTCGGGGTTTCGTGATTCCCATTGTCGAGAACCACAGTCTTTTCAATCCCCTGATCTCTGATATCCCGAAATTCTGAAACGGCTTCAACAGCGTTTAGTCCCCATGGCTACCTTCTATTCCATGTGACCACTTTTCTATATGACCACAGTCCTATGTCTTTCGCGATTTCGAGCTTTCAAATGCCGAAACGCATGGACCCTTTGTTCTCAGGATTCCCGATCCTCCGAATCCCAATTTCCCAAAATGGTTTCCCTTTCAGGATTTTTCTTCGAATACCTAGATTATTTCCACACGTCCCCTCGAGATGGACAGTCCTCATCATTTCATGATTTTGGTTTTTGAAACACCGAAATGCCTATGGGTTCTGTTAGCAATAAAAAATGCAATGACATTTTTGAAAGAATGATGCCTAATATTGTAGGGAAAATTTGACTATATTCTCGAGCTCCAAGTGTAGATTTGAAAGCACCATTGAAAACTTAGGATTTGTAGATGTCGATCGACTATTCAAGCATGCAAAACAGACTCTCCATGACTGAGAAATTTGATTTTTAAAAAATCTGCGCTTTCACCAGCTAACCCGTCTTAAATTTTGCTAGTTAGCTAGTGAAAGCTCCGCTTTTCACCAGCTAAGGAGCAGATTTTCAGGTAAATTAGCTGGTGAAAGCCTGTCATGGCCAGAATAGTCAATTTTTGCCCAGATCGAGATTTTTTGGGTTTGAATGGTTTGAAACGACTTCAAATAGACAGTTGTTGAATTATCAAGTCTGATTCAAAGGCTAGTTTTGAGGGATAAGGTCAAAAGGAGGTTTTTCAACTACATTTGGCATATTGTCAAAGGCAGAATATAAAGGGTTTGAAGGCATATCATCCAATTCGAATTTTATCTTTGCAGGACCAAATCAAACAGCCTTGGGAGGCTAAAACTGCACTTCATCAACAATCTACTACTCTTAAGAGATCATTAGATAGGACCTTTTCCTATTTATTTTTTATTTTCCATCTTTAGTATTTTAGATCCATTTTTATAGGATCTCATTCCACACTTGTTGTATCTGTTTTGATTTGACTATTTTTAGTAAATCTGATCCATCTTTCAAGGATCTAGATTTCATCTTGTAAGGCTATAAAGCCAAATACATTTGGAGCACTAGATGAGCAATCTAGGAGATATTTTTTTTTTGTCTATTATACTAGACTCTTTATTCATAATAGAATCACAGTCCTCTTTTGTTTTCAATGACATATTTTCTCATACTTTCATCATTCTGTACTTTATTTCAGTTTAGCTCAGCTTCTAAGAACTGTTATCTTCTTATCAAGCTCATGAACTTGAACTAAAGGTTTTCTTGCTATCTTTATAACCCTGCACATTGTGTATTTGGTTATCTAGATTAATATTCTTCATATCCTATTCAAACTTTGTTGTCTGATCATTGAGTTCTAAAAGAATTTTCTTTATTCGAATGTATGAAGTGGTCCTTTTCATTAGCTATTGAGTTATCCTATTGTTCCAAACATACAAAATCTACCATATTCTCAAGTTACCAAGAATTCTTAGCCTACAAACCTAAGGAGTTTCTTGGAGTGATAACAAATTGGCGTCGTTGCCGGGGAGAGGAGATCGAAGCTCAGCCTCCTTGGGAGATGACACAAGCTCCAACTTTGATGATAGACAAAGACTGGACACTATTATGGTTGTAATCATCTATCTGGCGACTCCATGAAGGATGAATTTAGTGGTGACTCCATTGTTCAGAAAATTGTTGGTGACTCCACTGGTATGACATGAACAGGATCTTAGCAAAGAGGTATGCATTCTGTGATTTTTCAAGTATTTCTAGTTACCCTCATCCAGTACCTACTATAGATGAATGGGAATGTAGTATTCCCAAATTTCATGGAGAGAAGTGGGAAGTGCTAGCTGAACATTTGCAATATTTCCATGACTTTATTGACTGGCTTGAAATTGTACACGAGGATGTTCAAATTAAGCTTTTCAAATTTTCATTAGAAGGGATTGCTCTTGACTGGTGTCGGTCTCTTCCAAGTGCAAGTGTCAGCTCTTTGGCTGATTTTCATGATGCCTTCCATGTGTTTTGTAAAGACCATTTTCCAGATGACCTTCTCTATCCTCAATGCTGTCATGAGTTTTATTTATTGAATAAAGATCCAAATACTCATGAAGATAAACATGTCTCTTTTGAATATTCTGATATCCAAGAACAAGAATACAAATCAGCTGAAGATATCTCTTATTATGGTCAGGGAATTGCTGATCCACAATATGGTATCAATGGTGACAGTCTTGGATCTGTAATAGATACTGAGGGTAGCTCATGTTTTCCAGATTTGCAGATTAAGGAAACCAATCCACAACTTTCACATTTGCTGATAGAAGGAATTTGTAGCATCCACGAGAAACTAGATTTGCAGAGACTATCCATTTTCAAAGTGGGACAGCAGTGTTGACGGGCGAAATTGACCGTCCGTCAACTGGGAGAGTGGAACCGATCTGGGGTTGTCTAATAACCCAAGCCGTTTGGAATGAACCACCCTGACGGGTTTAACGACTCTGTTGGCCGCTGTAAGGTCCTAAGAAAACCAAAGAGAAAACTAATCTAAACTAACTAATCTAACTAAAACAAATAAAACCAACTAAAACTAAATAAAACAAGCTAACTAAAACTAAATACAAGAAACTAAACTAATTAACAATAAAAACAAACTAATACACTAATCTAATTAAAACAAACTACTAAATAAATTAAACTAAAACTAAATATAAACTACTCTAACTATTCTATATACAAACTACTAATTACTATTACACTAACTCTAATAATTGACTATCTAATTACTAATTGAATTACAACTTATTCACAAATATACATATCTACAACTGGCAGATTTAAATAAAACCTGTAAAACTCATTTGCTTTCTTCCCTAAGACAGCCAGAGATATATTTTTGATTTTATGATTTTATGAACAAGAAATAAAACTTACTGAAATTAAATGATCTAATATACTTACTGACATTAAACAATCTAATATACTAATTCTACCTATAAATCTAACTAAACTTATATCTGAACTAAACTACTAATAAATACAGTAAACAAACAAATGACAAACTGACCTGGAAACGCTCCCAATTTGTCCTATGTATGATGACTTCAAAGCTGGTCGGAGGAAGAAAACTCGCACCGGATAATCCAGAAGCTTCTCGTAAACGATAGGCTACCCTGCTCTTTAAGTTGTTTACAGGACAAACAAGACATAAAAAATCATAACAATTATATGGTTTATAAATCTCTGCAATAAGGGAAACCTGTTATGAAAAAAYTTATACTTGATAATTCAACTTATGAAGAAGAGAAATCTGTCATTCACAAACTGAATTAAGCAATTGCTATTTTTTTTAAACACTTGGAAGAAATCAGATATGGATTATATTGATTAAATTATATCATTTGCAAAAGACTAAGATAGCTAAAGTAGTCATTAACCAAATGCAAATAGATACACATAAACATAAAACAAAATATTGATATCATGAAAAGCTAAAGCTGTAGCAAAATATCAAATTCTGTCTCAGTCTGTATTAAAATTCCATATTCTTGTTCTCCCACGAATGAGGATGATCATTATTACAAAAAAAATAGGTATATATAAGTTTCTCCACAGTGTAAAACCTCCCTGTGGATAATATCAAACTGTTTTACATAATCTAGAAAGATATTCCCAAAATTGACTAAACTAGGAAATTAAAAGGCAAGTAAAATATTTCAAATATCCTCTAACTGCTCATCAAATCCACTGCAATTTCGAATTCATCTGCAATAGACCAAAAATAACAAGTTAGGAAGATATTTTATTAGCAAAACAATAAAAATTTGATCCTACAGACTTAGCTACAGAATCATCTGATTCTGTAGCTAGTCTAAAATAACATACAGGATCAGAATTCAAATCAAATCAAATCTTTTAAAAGAATAAAATCCAATTATCTCCCAATGATTACTTGAAAATGAATCAAAATCATTAAAGAGGATCAAAATGATTCAATTGAAAACAGAGATATGAATACTCTGTTTTTCTGTTATCACGAAATCGGGTAAATGAGTCAAAATCGAACAACAATAAGATTGTTTCATATCCAATTGAAATCAATAATGAGTCATATCGTATGTGATACGATCTAATCCAACACAACCATTTTCCACCTGTTATAGTTATAATGATGTAGCAAAAGATTCATATTGTTTAATCGAATACACAGATGGGAAGACTGTTTCGATTATGTGTAAATGAAATCACACGTAACAACATCCACCCAAAATTTGTCTTAGATTTAGATCATTGATCCTTGCACAGTCAACAGACAGGATCAATTAATTATGATCACAACCACGACAGAAGTGATAATTGTAAACTGGGCAAACAATAGAAACAAATCATGACTGAGTATAATATAGAAATAAATCGTGAATCTGGATATAGTCAATCTCGTTCTACGAATAAAATTCAAACAGAGTATCCATTTCCATTACGAATTCAGCTGATAACATGGTCGAGCTAACAGTAAATCAATGCGAATTAACCGGCTGGGTTTTTAGCATAATCGTTATGAATTGAATCTATTCTCGATTTGGGTGTTTTTTTGTACAGAGTCACATTGGAAATGATCCGAATTTAATTCTCGTTGTTCGAAAGTCATATGAGACATAAAACCATAACAATTAACCATATCAAAATTGTTTCCAATCATAGCATATGCATTACAACGAAATCGAGACGAAATGCGATTGTGTTCTAAATTGGAATATGAGAAACAACTCCTGTCTAGAATAGATACAAATGACTTTAATTGACAGTAGAGAATCCATTTTAACTAAATCAAACAAATCAAATCCACACCAAGATCAATCAAATCGATGAAAATCCAATCGAAGCTAAACTGGGAAAACGAACTTCCATTTAGTCAAAGCAAATATATGTATAGAATGCATACAATGTAATAGAGCCAATCAATTCTGTGAACGAACTTGTTTTAAACTGAATTCGAATCATTACATAAACAAGTGATATCGAAATGTACCTGTGTGATGCGGAGGCTGTTCAATTATGCCAACTTAGAATTCACGACAGTTGTGGCTGATTCCACATTTTTAAACAAGATGGAGCCTGTCGTCCTTTGTTTCTTATCAGTGGATTGTAGCTTAGTCTTTTGACTGGTAAGAAGTGCAACCTGGTCCTCCAAAGAGTAAATTCTTGACTAGAGAATAGGAACATCCAGATAATATCGCTCTAACCACGAACTGCATTGATCACAGGATGGCACTGTAGGTTTAGACAGAACAGGAGAGGGTTTGGATAAATGACCGGGGGCTTCACAAGGCAGCTTAATGCCTGGGTAGTTAGGGTCGTTCTATAGGCAGGGGGGTAGGTTTGACACAAAGTCATACGAGGGTTCGGCACACAAACCTTGCGAATAGGGGTATTCGCTAGCCAAGAAACGCTCCACTTCCGAATCAGAGTCCTCCCTCAACATGATAGGGTTTGTATCGACAGGAGGTTTTGGCTTATTTCTTTCCATTCGTGAAATTAAATGGGCATTATTTTTGCCTTTGGCGTTTACAGTGGGTTTTGCCTTGGTCTTTTTTCTCACAGGCTTAACAGTCTTGACATCCTTAGTCACAGAGTGGGGTAGCTCGATAGGTGAGTCGGGCAAGGGTTTAGGTAGCAGGATGTTGTATGGTACTGGGGGTATATCCTTGTCCTCGATCACCACAGGTTTGTCAACCTATGGAGGGTTCGAATCCTCAAAATCATTACGAGCAAGGAAATCGCTCCAACAATCTCCGTGTAAACTCAAATGACAGACAACAATAATCTTAACCAGCCCATAATGAAAAAGGCTATTATCAGCCTGATTTCTTTTGTACTTCTTTGACATTTTAAACAGGCTTCTATGCAAATAATAGGGCATATTGAGCTGATAACCCATAAAAACCATAAGCAAATGAAGGTGGTGTAAGAAAACAAACCTGTACCGACCTTCGCAGGTGATAAAGTGTTTGATTATCATCAATAAATCATGCCAACGTTGTTTAAGCATCGTTACTGGAAAACCTTTATCACAGGAGGTGATTTTTCGTGACTGGAAGATCAGTGTCCATGGGACCTCCTCTACTTTGCAATTCTTGGACCATCGTTGTCCAGTGGCAGGCAAACCCATAGCAAGACTGATAAACTGTTCATCAATTTCCAATTGAACATCGTCGACCTTGGCTCGACAGCCATCAAAGGTAAAAGCAAATTGTCGAGCTACGCAGAGGTTAAAACCCTCGAATTTTTGTATAAATGGAAGCCACCCATTTTCCTCGAGGTCACTGCGGGCACTGTCGAACATCAACAGGACCTGGCTCCCATTGGGTTCATCTCGGACGACTGGGGCCATGGTCTGAGCACATGGTAAGGGTTTGGTTCGGATTCACCAACGCACAGGAGCAGATTCATTCGGTCTAACAACAATGAACGATCAAAGGGGAGAGCATTAATGTACGCATGCGAGGGTGGTGGAGTTGTTCACCGCCATGCACAATAGTTATGGTAAAGTACAACTACCAAGTTTAACCTCTGTTCAAACAATCATAGCATAGTTCAAAACCAAAAATCAAATGGTGAGTGTTATGCCAATGCGCAACACAACTATAGTCTTTAAACCATTGACATTCAAGTGAAACCAAACCCAAATGTTAACCATGCGCCATTGTATAAATCAAAAGTTTTAAACCATTGTGCCAATCGATACTCATAAAGTTTACAAGCCAAGAGCCATAAAAAGATTATCATAAAGATCACATCATATATAAAAACAAAAAATAAGTCATGACCCCTATGCAATTCAATGACTCGGCTAGTCACAAAATATAAATCTATATGCTCAATGCCTTACTAGTTCAATAAAATCAAGTTATGCAATCAATATAAGAATGTCCAAATAGGCATAGTTCAAAAATCATTTCAGCCACATAACGATGAACCAAAGGTAAGTGCCATAGAAAATATCGATAAAAAGATAACGACAGTTCAAATAGTAATCGAAATGTGACCTCGAGAGGAGAAGTTTTCACACTTTTAGTCGTGAAAACTTAATGGGGACCAATTTGCAAGTGTCGCAAGAAATGAAAATATCGTCTATTTGAAAAATGCGACGATAATTTGGAGTTCGGAAGACATAGGTGTAGGCAGCTTATAGGACAATAGAAAAAATTGAATTGGCTGCTAACAATGGCGACACACTGGGAGAAGCAGTTATCTCTACAAAAGTAACAAATTCAGATTAGGACAGTAAAGAAAATTTCAACTCAAAATAACAACCAGAAAATCGTACTAACATCATCATTGATCATTTTTTTTTTTTAGCAGTGTTTTAAAAGATGAAAACCAATAACAGTCTTAAGATTAGCAAGTCACGATATTAAAGATAAAATCTTCGATACTGTTGGCATGGCCACTGCTGCCAATATGCGTCCATAGCCTCGACAGGGTTTCCATTTAACCCACTCTGACATCTGTATCCTGTCAAGAAGTTCTAGATCAGACTAAAGGACATTAAAGAGGTTTCTCATATTTTTTACAGATTTTCATGTACCCGACATTGCTTCGCTGCCAGCGGGCCTGTTCAGTACCCCATCGAAGTTGTCTTGGTGCCATGCATGCATTTACCCGCTGCCAGCGTACCTTTTCAGTATCCCGGTGGGTTTACAAGCACTTCCCACAGCTCTTATTAATATTGTTATTTTGTTTTTCTTTTATAGATAGCTGAGTGAGGTGACGCTGAAAGTCTTGACATTTTAACATATTTTTTCAGACCTCATCATAATTTTTTAACACTGTCCTTTATTCAATTCTAGAGATGTTTTATTTATAAAAACAACTTCCTAAGACAGGGAGACATCCTTTTTGAGTCATTCCTTTATGGAAAAGGGATAGCGTAAAAAGATAATAGATGATCATGACAAACTTTGCTCAGAGATTGAAATCAGTAGACTTCTTTCAAACAACAAAATTTTTCCAATGAAGATATCGATAATACATTACTGATGTTTGTACAAACTTTCAGAAGTTATTTCAGCGAAGAAATTTTTTATGGTCTTTGTCTGAATGGCTCAGTGCACAGGTATGCGTATTTTTCAAAAAACACAAAAAACTGATCAATTCAAATCAAAACCAGAACAGAAAGCGAATGAAAAATGCAAACAAAAAAGAAATATTTACATAATATACAACGGTAGTTATCAAGCAAAGTATCTTTTCAGGGCTTGGCCATTCACCGGATAGGTGTCAAGCTGACCTTCGAGATAATGCAATCGAAAGGAACTAGGACCCAACTTTTCAGCAATTAAAAATGGCCCAAGCCATAAGTTCTGAAACTTGGTGTGCTCACCCTTTCCTTCATGTGGTTTGTCCCACTTTAAGAAGAGATCGCCTACTTCAAAATTCTTATCAGAAGAAGAATTAGAATCGAACCATCTTTTAATCAATTGTTGATGTTGATCTAATTTACGCTTAGCTTGGGTTCTTACTTCTTCCAACTTCATCAAAGCGTTAATGTGGCTTTCTAAAGGGGGACAATCTTCTTCTTGGACTTTTTGTGACAACTGAAGCGAAGGAAGAAGAATGTGAGGTGGCAGAATGGCTTCTCTACCATAAACGAAAAAAAAGGGGGAGTTACCTATAGCGGCTTTGGGTGTCACCCTATCATCCCACAGTGCGTTGAGCAGTGCATTGTGCCAGTTCTTGTGATTTTCAGCCACGGTTCTCTTGATAATTTTGATCAAGTTCTTGTTGGCTGATTTTGCTAAGCCGTTTCCCTCGGGGTAATAACTAGCAGAATACTTCATCTTTATTCCTTTTTCCAAAGAAAACTCGCTCATCTCAAGAGAAGAAAAGTATGAAGTGTTATCAAAGACTAGACAATCAGGGATACCGAAATGAGTGATAATGTTCAAGTTTAGAAAAGTGATAACCTGACTGGTGTTGATAGTTCTTAGCGCAACAGCTTCGGACCATTGAGTAAATTAATCAGTGGCTGTCATAATATACTTGTGCTTTTGTGAGGATGGAGGGTTAATAGGACCTATGATATCAAGGCCCCATTGCTGGAAAGGTGAATCTACTGAAACAGGTTGCAAGGGAAAGGCTAGTTTTTGCAACCGCCCTGATGCTTTCTGACAGATGATACATTTACGACATAAGGCATGGGCGTCCCTAAAAAGTGTGGGCCAGTAGTAACCAGCTCTTAAAACCTTATGAGCAGTGGTTTCGCCACCGAAGTGACCACCATCTTCTCCTGCATGCAACTCAAGCAAGACTTTGTCTGCTTCGTCTTTCTCAAGACAACGCATCAGTACGTCGTCAAAATTATGACGAAATAGTATATCGTTAATTAGATGAAAGAAGGCGGACTTTAGTCTCAACGCTCTTCTTTTGGCGGGGTCAAGGTGATGAGGTGCTGATCCATGTTCAAGACAGAATCTAATATCGTTGTACCAAGGACTTACGAGGTTTTGTGCGCAACAAATCAAACTTTGATCGCGTTGTTCTAGGTTTGACGTATCACTATCTTCTTGACGTTCTATTTCCGAATCAACAACCAACTTACACAATCCTTGGCCTCTCACGATCTGAGCCGGGGTGATCTCTAATTCATACTCCTGCAAGGAGGTGACCCAGTTGGCTCTTTTCTCTCCTAACTCCTTTTGCACTAACAAGTTTCTTACGGCAGGGTAGGGGACAATGACCTTCGTCCTTGACTTCAAAAGATAGGATAGGAAGTGCTTAACTGCTTTGAAAACAATGTAGGCTTGCCGATCAACCACTGGGGAGTTAGGTTCGGAACCTTTGAAAGCAGAGCTCATAAAGGCGATGGGTACTTCGTTATTCTCGGAATTCTTCTGAGTTAGGACTGCGGCATAGGAACGATCAGAGGAAAAAGTATAGAGTGTAAAATATTGAGAGAAGTCAGGGCTCATGAGAGACAGAGCGTATATTATGGCCTTCTTTATGGCATTAAAATCTTGATTTTATGTGGGTCCCCAGTGATATTGGGTGTCTTTCTTAATCAGGTTTTGTAGAGGCCTGACCATTTCGGAGAAACTGGGGACAAATCTTCTCACGAAATTAATCTGGCCTAAGAAAGACTACATGGATTTTTTGGATGAAGGAGGGGGAAGTTTAGCAATGACTTGAGTCCTTTCGGGGTCAATAATCATCCCATCACTAGACACAATGAATCCTAGGAGTTTACCCCGTTCTACTGCAAAGATGGACTTCTTGGGGATCAAGGATATGTTGTATTTACGACATCGTAGCAGAACGGCTCGTAAGTGAGCTAGATGATC
>JZKD02S0811043.1:32377-51713 GCA_000966675.3 Picea glauca | reverse complement strand
GGATAGAAGACCTGATGAAGACCATATCAAGACGAATATCTTTGTTGAAATTTGAGTATTGTAATTATGATAAAATATTTGTAATGTAAGCATTATTGGAGGGTGTTGGAATAATGCTTACAATAGAACTTGTTTGGGTTTGTTGGAGGTTGTTGAGATATTCTCTCAACCCCTCTCTCTATGTTTAGAATAAGTTGGATACATGTTAATCGTACTAATCACACACTTTAATGACTAACAAATAGATTTTGAGTTGAAAGAGGGTTAAGGGATTAAATTTCAACCTTTAATTTGGTGAACAAAACTAAAAATATTCTCCTTTCATTAAATCTAATTTATACAATACGTATTTGATTTCTGATTAAACTCTGATTAATGTGGAAGTTTTTGTAACAAGTTGTAAAAGACTAATTAATGTGGAAGTTTTAGTAACAAGTTGTAGCTCATGAAATTTGTTGAAGTTTTAGTAACAAGTTTTAGCTCTTAAACCGTGGAAAGATTACTAGTTTTTATTAGTAGACGCTTTTCCCAGATACCACCATATTTTCGTTGTTCAAATGGAATCATAGTTACCTGACACAAATGTTTGGGAGATGGCATTTATCATTGACTTTTGAATATTAGCATGTCGTCATCGGTGACGTTTGTGAATGAACTCGGAGCGGCCCGGAACATATCATAAACATACAAAATTCATAGGCCGACACTGGATCTATTTGATCATGAGAACACCAGAGATTTTCCAAAGTTCTACTTGGTCAAATAATCGAGCGTGCATCACTCATGCTTTGTCGGTTGCATATGTTATATCCAACTGTAGACAACTCTTTTTCTTTTTGGTAGTCAAGTGTTCTTATCTGATCCTGGAATTAGTCAAAGAAAGTACGCCAATCTATTTATATAAATGGGGATCACTCATTCACATTCCAGTTATAATTATAGGCACCGCTCGTCGATCTCTGATATCAAACAACAATGGCGTGCTCACAAAATTTTCTTGTTATGCAAATCCTGTGCCTTTCAGCAGGTATGTATTACTTCACTAACTTTATGCAAGTCCTGTGCCTTTAAAGTAATAATATGGTGACACATATGTGCTCTGCAAGAGTTATGCTTCTATCAATGCTACTCTGCACTAGTGCACAAGGAAATGGGGTGACTGGTCAGCATCGCAGGCTGCTACAAGGTGAAAATTGAAAGTAGATTCTATAGATTTCTTCAATCCCCTAATAGATCCGTGGTTAACAGTGATATATTATAATGTTTGATTGGATTTGTGATGTATTTATGAATGTACAGTGTGTGTTCGCAATTGCTTGGATGTGTCATACACGACTTGCACGTCGTCGGGAAACGAACAACTCCAGGCCTACTGCAACTGCTATTTTGCGCGAGCAGTCATACCGGAAGGGGGCAACTGCACTCTGCATCTTACCAATGGCACCCAAGTTACTTGTCCTTACTTTCACTGTGTGGGCAAGTGTGATTAAATAACAGGGAGATTGAAAGCAAGAATAAAAACAGTCAGATATGTCTGTTAATGAATAATATCCATAACGCTTCTGGAACTCTACAGATGTGTATGTTTCGGTATCTGAGTATGAAGAATAAGAGGCCATACGCCAATACTTTTCTCTGGATATGTATGTTTTCTAATTCTGGAATGAATAATAACATTCCTCTATTTTTATTGGAATACTTTTACTACTAAGTTGTCTTTGTTTCACATATTTGTATATTTCTTATATTCAACTCATTGTGGTCATTGTGGTGCTTGTGGAAGTATGTCATTACTTTAATGACATATGATGTGACTTTTTAAGAAAGTGGTAGACTTTATTGCTGTGCATTATGAATAATCACATAGATAATAAATAATAATAGGGAGATGCATTATGAATAATTACATAGATAACAAGTGTTGTATGGCAGCGTAGTCCCTGCCAAGTTGGGATAGGAGTAAATATGACACGTGGTTAGTAAGTTGAAATACATATGGTTTGCATGCAAAACATAGTATTCTCGAATTAGTTTTTCCTAAAATATATAAAAAATTATCAACATTTAAAAGGTTCTTGGACACAAAAAATTTAGCATTGGGGAATTAGTTTTTTTCTCTTACATAAGTTCGTGGAAAAAAACACAAAGAAATTAGCATCCCCAATTAGTTATCTTTAAAACAAGGGCTCCTCTACACAAAAGAAATTGAAATTTATCAAATTATAGGTTCCTAACAGCATAAATTATACATACCAAATATTTAATTTTATAAAGTAGATATTTAGTTTTATACATACGAAATATGTACTTTTATAAAGTATGGGGATGAAATTTTATACAACATGCATGAAGCCCTCATTCCATACTTAGTCAGTTTTTGGATCGCGGGTTCTCAGGCTGACGGACTCAAAACTAAGCCTCTGATGTTCCGTGCCCTACAAATAACACCGACAATTCCGCAATATACAAATTGACAAGCAGAGTTGCGGACTATAGAAATTTATCACAAATTAATAATTTCTGTTACATATCTCTCAAAATTACATGAACATTTAAAAGCATACAATAGAATAGTAATAATGTCTATTACATAGGTTCGTGGAGAAAAACAAAAAAAAAAATAGCATTCGCGAATTAGTTTGCTTTGAAACAAAGGTTTTTCTTGGACACAAAAAAATTAGCATTGCCGAATTAGTTTTCTTTACATACGTTTTACATACGTTCGTGGAGAGGAACACGAAAAAAAAAAAATTTATAGTAACGTCTGTTACATAGGTTCGTGGAAAAAAACACAAAGAAATTAGCATTCCCAAATTAGCTATCTTTAAAAGAAGGGATCCTCGACACAAAAGAAATTGAAATTTATCAAAATTTAGAAAGTAGATATTTTTATAAAGTATGGGAATGAGATTTATAGAGCATGCACGAAACCCTCATTCCATACTTAGCTAGTTTTTGGATTGCGCGTTCTCAGGCTAGCAGGCTCAAAATTGGGCCTCTGTTGTTCTGTGCCCTACAAATAGCATTGAGAGTTCCATGATATACAAATTGCGGACGATAGAAATTTATCAAAAAATAAATAATGTTTGTTACATACCTCTGGAAATTATATCAACATTTAAAAGCATACAATAGAATAGTAATAACGTCTGTTACATAGGTTCATGGATAAAAACACAAAAAAATTAGCATTCCCAAACTAGTTTGCTTTAAAACAAAGAATTCTAGACAGAATAAAAATCAAAATTTATCAAAGTATAGGATCCTGGACACCCAAAAAGTTAGCATACAATAGAATAGTAACAACGTCGTGCAAGACAAAAAATTTAGCATACAATAGGACACAAAAAATGTAACAGACCTCCATACTTAGCCAGTTTTCGGATTGCGGCTTCTTGGGCTGGTGGGCTCAAAATTGGGATTCTATTGTTCCGTGCCCTACAAATAACATCGAGAGTTCCGCGATATACAAATTGACAAGCAGACTTGCGGACTATAGAAATTTATCAAAAATAAATAATGTATGTTACATATCTTTGTAAATTACATTAACATTTAAAAACATACAATAGAATAGTAATAACCTCTGTTACATAGGTTTGTGGAGAAAAACACAAAACAATTAGCATTCCCGAATTAGTTTGCTTGAAAGAAAAGGCTTCTGGACACAAGAAAAATCGAAATTTATGAAAGTATAGGTTCTTGGACACCCAAAAAGTTAGCATACAATAGAATAGTAAGAACGTAGTGTAAGAGAAAAAAAAATAGCATACAATAGGACACAAGAAATGTAGCAGACCTGAATTAGTTTTCTTCGTAACAAACAAGAAAGGTTCCTGGAGACCCAAAATTTAGTATACAATAAAGGCATTCTCGAATCAATTTTCTTTGGAATTTATCAAAAATTAATAATGTGTGCTACATCTTTCTAGAAATTTAAATGTGTTTGTCATATAGACTAGGATTGGGGCTCCCGTGGACCATAAAATGAAATAAGTACAAGAATTAGGAATGTCGAAAGAATAAGTGTGTGACGATAGAGAGGAAGACCTGAAAAGAAGAAATTGGAAGTTATGAGTCTTTGGTTACAGTTTTTTATTTAAAGAGGTCATAAGTGAATTGATAAAAAAAACAAGATGACACTATAGACTTAAACTTGATTGATAAAGAAAACAAGATGCTAGTATAGACTTACTATGAAGCTGATGCGTTTTTTTTACTGTCGTCGATGGTCAGTGGAGTCATGTCGTCTGGTTGTTTCCCTTCCTGGATGAGGTTGTCCATTCTCTGTTGGAACCATTCTTCGATGTAGCTTCTCATGGGGGCCATGTTGATTTCATCCCTGATTTCTATGTCGTAAAGGTCGTTTTCTAATTTCCTTAGATAAATTGAAATACTATGTAGACACTGTTCAATTTCTTCATTGTGTGCTGCATAGTTTAGTACCCAGCGCTCGTGCTCATTTAGATGATGTTCAAGTATATCATAAAACTTTTCTAAAGTCAACCCCTTTAAAATATCAACTTGTTCCTGGAAGTCTTATTTGGTCATTGACAATGATTTGAGAATTAAGTTTGGGTCTTGAACCTCATTGGTACTTCTGGCTAAGTCCATTTGGAGCAGGCTTATGAATAAATATTTATTTTTTGATATGACTTGTTTACACGACCTAACAGTGAGCTCTAGGTTGTTAATTTTATTTTTCCATCATGCTTTTAAATTTTTGGTCCGCTTTGTGGAGGGGAGTTTCTCTTGTCTTCTTTTCAGTCCGATGTGTTGATAACATAGTTGGAAAAATGGGTCAGCACCTGTTCACAAAAATGTTGATCATTTTTTAAATTGGCCTCCAAGTGTTCCAGGAAATCGCTTGCCTTCTTTCCAAAGGAAACTAAATTTTGCGATGTTTCCCAGGCGTCAGTAACCAACTACATTCTTTTGTTGATGTTATTCTCTACAAGGACTCTAGAGCATGCAAGGAGGGTAGACGATACTTTCATCTTGGCTGCAGTGGTAGCAGGCACGATTTTTGCCAAAGGACTGGCAAATTTCGGGGTTGCAATGAAAGCCTGCTCAAATTTGTTGAGGCGGTCTTTCAGATTAGCATTTTTCGTTTCAATTCCTCCATTGGAATCACGAAGAATTTCATCGGTTACTTGGTGAAATGAGGAGATTTGGGATGACCACATTTTCCTAAATTTAATCTCTGTGCGAGATTTTCTATTTCTGTTTGTGACACCTCTCTTTTCAATGACCATACTTTTATATTGGTTGTCAAAAACAACGCTCTGGAATATGAAGGATTCATCTTCGTAAAAAAATTTGGTTTCAGATATTTCCACCGCAAATGACCTAATTTTCTGCATGTGCTCAGTTTCAATTTCAAGGTGCAATTGTTGACTTTAAATTTTGGGATCCTCGGCCTGCCCTGCATTGTTTTTTGTCTTCTTAATTGGTGGAATTTTTTGAGAACTATCAATTTTTATACGAGGAGGGTTCTTATCTCCTCCTCCGTTTGAAGATTTTTGGGTTGCTTTCTTATTGGGGTGGGCCATCGAAGCGATGCTCCGTGATGTCGTGCTCCTGGGAGTGTTGGCGAGGGACTAGGTACTCTTCTCACTGAATACTTTTCCATGTTGTCTGTACAATTCAATTACGCTTTGCAATGTTTTTTCATCGCAATCAACAGAAGCATGATTTTTTTCGACACTGTCCCTATCTTGGGTCAGGTGTCTATGGATAAAAGAGTTGTTAAAGCCAACTTCTAGTAAAATTTCTCAAAAAATCCCATTAGGGTTGAACCCTTTTAGCCTTTCAGCATACGTTAGTTTCAATTTCTTGAAATGGGCAGCAAACTCGTCAATCTTGTTGATGTTTCTGCACACGAAGTCTCCGACTTTCCAGGGCAGAGGAATGAACTGTTTTTTTTCTTGTCATGGAAAAAATGAAACCAATGGTTGTATTGCCTTGCTATTTCTGCAACAAACATTATGTCTGTGATGTGGCATGGAAGGAAAGTAGGATTTTCCTTAGAGCCAAAGACCATGAGGACACTATGATTTTCCTTTTGCTCAAGTGTGCCCTTCCTTTTCAAAAACTTCGTTGTCTAGACAGATATCCGCAGAGCATCCTTGCCTAACAATAAATCTTTGAAAACTGAGACAAAACCATTAAAAACTTGATAAAAACAATGGGAGGCCTTGTTCCTCCACAGGGCCTCATACCAGAATGTTACTGGGTCGAATCCACAGTTTATTTTATTGGAAAGAGAAAATTTTGGAAACAGATATCAATGCACTATTGCGAAAATTAAGTAGGATGACATATAAAATTTGTTTGATTCTTTGAATCGTGACAAATGGGAATAGAGCTCAATGGAAATTAGCTTCCCCCAATTGAAAATGTATTGTTCTTTGACTGTGAAATACCAAATATAAATAATTATATGGGAAATGTTTGTCGTGGATGCCTGTCCCGTTATTCTTGTAAACAGGCAAGCAATTTTTCGGAATGGATTTCTAAAGGAACTTACCTGCAACCTTGTGATATCTACAGGAACTGTTGTCGAGTCTTCGAGGAAGTTGGCTAAGATGTCCAATCCGAATTAGCTATCTTTAAAAGAAGGGATCCTCGACACAAAATAAATTGAAATTTATCAAAATTTAGAAAGTAGATATTTTTATAAAGTATGGGAATGAGATTTATAGAGCATGCACGAAACCCTCATTCCATACTTAGCCAGTTTTTAGATTGTGCATTCTCGGGCTAGCGAGCTCAAAATTGGGCCTCTTTTGTTCCGTGCGCTACAAATAGCATTGAGAGTTCCATGATATACAAATTGACAAGCGGACGATAGAAACTTATCAAAAAATAAATAATGTCTGTTACATATCTCTCGAAATTATATCAACATTTAAAAACATACAATACAATAGTAATAACGTCTGTTACATAGGTTCATGGATAAAAAAACAAAAAAGTTAGCATTCCTGAACTAGTTTTCTTTAAAACAAAGGATTCTAGACAGAATAAAAATCGAAATTTATTAAAGTATATGATCCTGGACACCCAAAAAATTAGCATGCAATAGAAAAGTAACAACGTCGTGCAAGACAAAAAACTTAGCATACAATAGGACACAAAAAATGTAGCAGACCTCCATACTTAGCTAGTTTTCGGATCGCGGCTTATCGGGCTGGTGGGCTCAAAATTGGGCTTTTATTGTTCCGTGCCCTACAAATAACACCGAGAGTTCCGCGATATACAAATTGACAAGCAGACTTGCGGACTATAGAAATTTATCAAAAATAAATAATGTATGTTACATATCTTTGTAAATTACATCAACATTTAAAAACATACAATAGAATAGTAATAACCTCTGTTACATAGGTTTGTGAAGAAAAACACAAAAAAATTAGCATTCCCGAATTAGTTTGCTTGTAAGCAAAGGCTTCTGGACACAAAAAAAAATCGAAATTTATGAAAGTATAGGTTCCTGGACACCCAAAAAGTTAGCATACAATAGAATAGTAAGAACGTAGTGCAAGACAAAAAAAATAGCATACAATAGGACACAAGAAATGTAGCAGACCTGAATTAGTTGTCTTTGTAACAAACAAGAAAGGTTCCTGGAGACCCAAAATTTAGTACACAATAAAGGCATTCTCGAATCAATTTTCTTTGGAATTTATCAAAAATTAATAATGTGTGCTACATCTTTCTAGAAATTTAAATGTGTTTGTCATATAGACTGGGATTGGGGCTCCCATGGACCATAAAAAGAAATAAGTACAAGAATTAGGAATGTTGAAAGAATAAGTGTGTGACGGTAGAGAGGAAGACCTGAAAAGAAGAAATTGGAAGTTACGAGTCTTTGGTTATAGTTTTTTATTTAAAGAGGTCATAAGTGGATTGATAAAAAAAACAAGATGACACTATAGACTTAAACTTGATTGATAAAGAAAACAAGATGCTAGTATAGACTTACTATGAAGCCGATGCGTTTTTTTTGCTGTCGTCGATGGTCAGTGAAGTCTTGTCGTCCGGTTGTTGCCCTTCCTGGATGAGGTTGTCCATTCTCTGTTGGAACCATTCTTTGATGTAGCTTCTCATGGGGGCCATGTTGATTTCATCCCTAATTTCTATTTCGTAAAGGTCGTTTTCTAATTTCCTTAGATAAATTGAAATACCATGCAGACTCTGTTCAATTTCTTCATCGTGTGCTGCATAGTTCAGTACCCAGTGCTCGTGCTCATCTAGATGATGTTCAAGTATGTCGTAAAACTTTTCTAAAGACAACCCCTTTAAAATATCAACTTGTTCCTGGAAGGCTTCTTTGGTCATTGAAAAGGATTTGAGAATTAAGTTTGGGTCTTGAACCTCGTTGGTACTTCCAGCTATGTCCATTTGGAGTAGGCTTGTGAATAAATATTCATTTTCTAATATGACTTGTTTACAGGACCTGACAATGAGCTCCAGGTTGTTAATTTTATTTTTCCAACATACTTTTAATTTTTTGGTCCTCTTTATGGAGGGGAGTTTCGCTTGTCTTCTGTTCAGTCCGATGTGTTGATAGCATAGTTGGAAAAATGGGTCAGCACCTGTTCACAAAAATGATGATCATTTTTTAAATTGGCCTCCAAGTGTTCCAGGAAATCGCTTGCCTTCTTTCCAAAGGAAACTAAATTTTGCGATGTTTCCCAGGCTTCAGTAACCAACTACATTATTTTGTTGATGTTATTCTCTACAAGGGATCTAGAGCATGCAAGGAGGGTAGATGATACTTTCATCTTGGCTGCAGTGGTAGCAGGCACGATTTTTGCCAAAGGACTGGCAAATTATGGGGTTGCAATGAAAGCCCGCTCAAATTCGTTGAGGCGGTCTTTCAGATTGGCATTTTCCATTTCAATTTATCCATTGGAATCACGAAACATTTCACTGGTTACTTGGTGAAATGAGGAGATTTGGGACAACCACAGTTTCCTAAATTTAATCTATGTGCGAGATTTTCCTTTTTTGTTTGTTACATCTCTCTTTTCAATGACAATACTTTTATATTGGTAGTAAAAAACAACGCTCTGGAATACGAAGGATTCATCTTTGTAAAAAAAATTGGTCTCAGATATTTCCACTGCAAATGACCCAATTTTTTGCATGTGCTCAGTTTCAATTTCAAGGTGTAATTGTTGAATTTCAATTTCGGGATCCTCCGCCTGCCCTGCATTGTTTTTTCTCTTCTTAATTGGTGGAATTTTGTGAGAACTATCAATTTTTATACGAGGAGGGTTCTTATCTCCTCCTCTATTTGAAGATTTCTGGGTTGATTTCTTACTGGGGTGGGCTGTCGAAGTGATGCTCTGTGATGTCGTGCTCTTGGGAGTGCTGGCGAGGGACTAGGTACTCTTCTCACCGGATACTTTTCCATGTTGTATGTACAATTCAATTGTGCTTTGCAATGTCTTTGCATCGCAATCAACAGAAGCAGGAGTGTTGTCGACATTGTCCCTATCTTGGGTCAGGTGTCTATGGATAAAAGAGCTGTTAAAGCCAACTTCTAGTAAAAGTTCTCAAAAAATCCCATTAGGATCGAACCCTTTTAGCCTTTCAGAATACGTTAGTTTCAATTTCTTGAAATGGGCAGCAAACTCGTCAATCTTGTTGATGTTTCTGCAAACGAAGTCTCCAACTTTCCAGGGTAGAGGAATGAACTGTTTTTTTTCTTGTCATGGAAAAAATGAAACCAATGGTTGTATTGCCTTGCTATTTCTGCAACAAACATTATGTCTATGATGTGGCATGGAAGGAAAGAAGGATTTTCCTTAGAGCCAAAGACCATGAGGACACTATGATTTTCCTTTTGTTCAAGTGTGCCCTTCTTGTTCAAAAACTTCGTTGTCTAGACAGATATCCACAGAGCATCCTTGCCTAACAATAAATCTTTGAAAACTGAGAAAAAGCCATTAAAAACTTGATAAAAAAAATGGGAGGCCTTGTTCCTCCACAGGGCCTCATACCAGAATGTTATTGGGTCGAATCCACAGTTTATTTTATTGGAAAGAGAAAATTTTGGAAACAGACATCAACGCACTATTGCGAAAATAAAGTAGGATGACATATAAAATTTGTTCAATTCTTTGAATCGTGACAACTGGGAATAGAGCTCAATGGAAATTAGCTTCCCCCAATCGAAAATGTATTGTTCTTTGACTGTGAAATAAAATATATGAATAATTATATGGGAAATGTTTGTCGTGGATGCCTGTCCCGTTATTCTTGTAAACAACCAAGCAATTTCTCCAAATGGATTTCTAAAGGAACTTACCTGCAACCTTGTGATATCTTCAGGAACTGTTGTCGGGTCTTCGAGGAAGTTGGCTAAGATGTCCAACCCGAATTAGCTATCTTTAAAAGAAGGGATCCTCGACACAAAAGAAATTGAAATTTATCAAAATTTAGAATGTAGATATTTTTATAAAGTATGGGAATGAGATTTATAGAGCATGCACGGAACCCTCATTCCATACTTAGCCAGTTTTTGGATTGCGCATTCTCGGGATAGTGGGCTCAAAATTGGGCCTCTGTTGTTCCCTGCCCTACAAATAGCATTGAGAGTTCCATGATATACAAATTGACAAGCGGACAATAGAAATTTATCAAAAAATAAATAATGTCTGTTACATATCTCTGGAAATTATATCAACATTTAAAATCATATAATAGAATAGTAATAATGTTTGTTACATAGGTTCATGGATAAAAACACAAAAAAATTAGAATTCCCGAACTAGTTTGCTTTAAAACAAAGAATTCTAGACAGAATAAAAATCAAAATTTATCAAAGTATAGGATCTTGAACACCCAAAAAGTTAGCATACAATAGAATAGTAACAACGTTGTGCAAGACAAAAAATTTAGCATACAATAAGACACAAAAAATGTAGTAGACCTCCATACTTAGCCAGTTTTCGGATCGCGGCTTCTCGAGCTGGTGGGCTCAAAATTGGTCTTCTATTGTTCTGTGCCCTACAGATAACACTGAGAGTTCCGCGATATACACATTGACAAGCAGACTTGCGGACTATAGAAATTTATCAAAAATAAATAATGTGTGTTACATATCTTTGTAAATTACATCAACATTTAAAAACATACAATAGAATAGTAATAACCTCTGTTGCATAGATTTGTGGAGAAAAAAACAAAAAAATTAGCATTCCCAAATTAGTTTGCTTGAAAGCAAAGGCTTATGGACACAAGAAAAATCGAAATTTATGAAAGTATAGGCTCCTGGACACCCAAAAAGTTAGCATACAATAGAATAGTAAGAACGTAGTGCAAGACAAAAAAAATAGCATAAAATAGGACACAAGAAATGTAGCAGACCTGAATTAGTTTTCTTTGTAACAAACAAGAAAGGTTCCTGGAGACCCAAAATTTAGTATACAATAAAGGCATTCTCGAATCAATTTTCTTTGGAATTTATCAAAAATTAATGATGTGTGCTCCATCTTTCTAGAAATTTAAATGTGTTTGTCATATAGACTGGGATTGGGGCTCCCGTGGACCATAAAAAGAAATAAGTACAAGAATTAGGAATGTCGAAAGAATAAGTGTGCGATGGTAGAGAGGAAGACCTGAAAAGAAGAAATTGGAAGTTATGAGTCTTTGGTTGCAGTTTTTTATTTAAAGAGGTCATAAGTGGATTGATAAAAAAAACAAGATGACACTATAGACTTAAACTTGATTGATAAAGAAAACAAGATGCTAGTATAGACTTACTATGAAGCCGATGTGTTTTTTTTGCTGTCGTCGATGGTCAGTGGAGTCCTATCATCCGGTTGTTGCCCTTCCTGGATGAGGTTGTACATTCTCTATTGGAACCATTCTTCGATGTAGCTTCTCATGGGGGCCATGTTGATTTCATCCATGATTTCTATGTCGTAAAGGTCGTTTTCTAATTTCCTTAGATAAATTGAAATACTATGCAGACTCTGTTCAATTTCTTCATTGTGTGCTGCATAGTTCAGTACCCAGCGCTCGTGCTCATCTAGATGATGTTAAAGTATGTCATAAAACTTTTCTAAAGACAACCCCTTTAAAATATCAACTTGTTCCTGGAAGGCTTCTTTGGTCATTGACAAGGATTTGAGAATTAAGTTTGGGTCTTGAACATTGTTGGTACTTCCGGCTAAGTCCATTTGGAGCAGGCTTGTGAATAAATATTCATTTTCTGATATGACTTGTTTACATGACCTGACAATGAGCTCCAGGTTGTTTAATTTAATTTTTCCAGCATGCTTTTAATTTTTTGGTCTGCTTTGTGGAGGGGAGCTTCTCGGGTCTTCTTTTCAGTCCGATGTGTTGATAGCATAGTTGGAAAAATGGGTCAGCACCTATTCACAAAAATGCTGATCATTTTTTAAATTGGCCTCCAAGTGTTCCAGGAAATCACTTGCCTTCTTTCCGAAGGAAACTAAATTTTGCGATGTTTCCCAAGCTTCAGTAACCAACTACATTCTTTTGTTGATGTTATTCTCTACAAGGGCTCTAGAGCATGCAAGGAGGGTAGACGATACTTTCATCTTGGCTGTAGTGGTAGCAGGCACGATTTTTGCCAAAGGACTGACAAATTCTGGGGTTGAAATGAAAGCCTGCTCAAATTCGTTGAGGTGGTATTTCAGATTGGCATTTTCCGTTTCAATTCCTCCATTGGAATCACAAAGAATTTCACCAGTTACTTGGTGAAATGAGGAGATTTGGGATGACCTCATTTTCCTAAATTTAATCTCTATGCAAGATTTTCCTTTTCTGTTTGTTACATCTCTCTTTTCAATGACCATACTTTTATATTGATTGTCAAAAACAATGCTCTGGAATATGAAGGATTCATCTTCATAAAAAAATTTGGTCTCAGATATTTCCACCGCAAATGACCCAATTTTCTGCATGTGCTCAGTTTCAATTTCAAGGCGCAATTGTTGACTTTCAATTTCGGGATCCTCCGCCTGCCCTGCATTGTTTTTTCTCTTCTTAATTGGTGGAATTTTGTGAGAAATATCAATTTTTATACGAGGAGGGTTCTTATCTCTTCCTCCATTTGAAGATTTCTGGGTTGCTTTCTTACCGGGGTGGGTTGTCGAAGCGATGCTCTATGATGTTGTTCTCTTGGGAGTGCTAGCGAGGGACTAGGTACTCTTCTCACCGGATACTTTTCCATGTTGTTTGTACAATTCAATTGCGCTTTGCAATGTCTTTGCATCGCAATAAACAGAAGCAAGATTGTTGTCGACACTGTCCCTATCTTGGGTTAGGTGTCTATGGATAAAAGAGTTGTTAAAGCCAACTTCTAGTAAAATTTCTCAAAAAATCCCATTAGGGTCGAACCCTTTTATCCTTTCAACATACGTTAGTTTCAATTTCTTGAAATGGGAAGCAAACTCGTCAATCTTGTTGATGTTTCTGCACACGAAGTCTCCGACTTTCCAGGGCAGAGGAATGAACTGTTTTTTTTCTTGTCATGGAAAAAATGAAACCAATGGTTGTATTGCCTTGCTATTTCTACAACAAACATTATGTCTGTGATGTGGCATGGAAGGAAAGTAGGATTTTCCTTAGAGCCAAAAACCATGAGGACACTATGATTTTCCTTTTGTTCAAGTGTGCCCTTCCTGTTCAAAAACTTCGTTGTCTAGACAGATATCTGCAGAGCATCCTTTCCTAACAATAAATATTTGAAAACTGAGACAAAGCCATTAAAAACTTGATAAAAACAATGGGAGGCCTTGTTCCTCCACAGGGCCTCATACCAGAATGTTACTAGGTCGAATCCACAGTTTATTTTATTGGAAAGAGAAAATTTTGGAAACAGACATCAATGCACTATTGCGAAAATCAAGTAGGATGACATATAAAATTTGTTCGATTATTTGAATCGTGACAACTGGGAATAGAGCTCAATGGAAATTAGCTTCCCCCAATCGAAAATGTATTGTTCTTTGACTGTGAAATACAAAATATAAATAATTATATGGGAAATGTTTGTCGTGGATGCATGTCCCGTTATTCTTGTAAACAACCAAGCAATTTCTCCAAATGGATTTATAAAGGAGCTTACCTGCAACCTTGTGATATCTTCTGGAACTGTTGTCGGGTCTTCGAGGAAGTTGGCTAAGATGTCCAACCCATTATCATATTTTTCTAGAAACTGGTTGCAATCTTGTCCTCTGAACGTCAATGTTGGTTCCGACAATTTTAACATCTCGCGGAAGACCTGAGGTGACAAAGAAACCGGAGAATGGTCGCGCCGTGGAATAATTATTTGCCCTGGAACATATTTTTTGGCGCACCAAGATACCACCTCCTTACAGTCAAAAACCTTAGGGACACAGCTTGCAGAAGCGATTCTAGAGGTCCAAATCACTTCGTTATGGGTGGAATGGGATGAATAGTAACAGTATGCCCTGGACCACTGGAAGTTCTGGTCCTGATGTCCGAAGTTATTTACTATATCTCCACAAAACTATTGTCGAACTATTTCCATAAGTGTACAAGAAGGTTTGTTTGCTGCAGACGATGAATGAAATGAAAAGTTGGAAGGGATAATATAACCCTGCACAAATCTTGGTCCAAAGCATGTGATTGGGAGATGTCCTCCACACTTTCGTTCATTAATGACAATTTGGACGGTTGTTGCATCATGCGTTGTTAACATTAACCACTAGTAATTGCATACATAGAAATGCGAACATGGCGAATATTTCAATGAGCGATTAAGCATTGTAGATTTCTTAAGTGGGCCAGCACGATGACACATGTTCGACATGAACAATCGAAAGGGACAAATTAAAACTATGCACATATTGGTTTAATGTGTAATAATGGGAGATCTCCTCGAGCGTTTCACCCATTAATGACAATGTTGACGGTTCCTGCATGGCCAGTTGTTAGCATGAAAGGTTTCTAATTCCATAGTAAGAAAGTATGGAGGTCGTGGGCACTGGGAAAAACAACTTCAAAATAGGGTTACAAGATACAACCATTGAATGTGAGGGCACGAGGGTCAAATTGTATGTCTCAGAAATTTTTGAGTGCATTACGCATAATAGAGAAGAGGGTATGGTAGGACAGTCCAGAGTGCAATTTGTATATGACTAGTAAGAGAATAACTAATGTATATCAGGAAGGAAGAGAACTTAATGGGGATGGAAGGAATCAAGAGATACTTTGAAACATTTTTGATCCGTGGTAGAGTGAAGCTTGCGAGTTCGACGAGTCTACGCTAGAATTGTAGATCACAGAAGTGAGGATCCAAAATAAGGTCACAAGGTCTCCCTAGAAGACGTGAGGATAGACATTCAAATTGTATCGTTAGGAACATTTGAATGCATAATCTGTAACACGGAAGAGGGGACGATGTCGGAACCCGGTAGTCAATTTCTATATTGTGGAGGGTTGGATGTGAACTATTTCGTATCAGTGTGCGCAGTTGTCACTAGTAAGAGCATAACCAATGTATATTAGGAAGGACAAGAAGTTAGTGGGGATGGAAGACATCGACAGATACTCTGAAACATTTGTGAACCGTGGTAGAGTGAATCTTGCGAGTTCGAGGAGTCTGTGGTAGAATTGTAGATCAAAGAAGTTTTGAGTGCAAAATGTGCATCACGGAGCAAGAAGAAGAAAAGTTCAAAACCGCCAACCCGAAAACCACGACCATAAAATTGGCTAAATATGGAAAGCAACAGTGGTCGGTCGGATTCATTGTGTGATTATATAGATGGAGATAAAGATATGTCAGCCCTCCAATGCTGGAACTCGTGATTATAGAAAGGTGACTAAGTATATAACCAGAGAGCCATAATACACGAGAAGAAGAAAAGGGAAAAAGGACTAAGGAGTCCACAGTGGAATTGTAGATCACGAAAATTTTGAGTACAAGATGTGAACCTGGTAGTCAATTTGTATATTGCGGAGTGCGGGATGCCAACTATTTCGTACCATTGTGTCCAGTTGTCACTAATAAGAGCACAACCAATCTATATTAGGAATGAGAGGAAGTTAGTGAGGATGGAATGCAGCGATAGATACTTTGAAACATTTGTGAACAATGGTAGAACGAATCTTGGTGCGAACCTGAAACAGTATCCAAGAGTTGGAAATTTCGTGAACCCAAAAGAAGGAGGATCCAAAATAGGCTGACAAGGTATCTGTAGAAGACACGAGGCCCCAACGCTCAAATTGTATCCCTACGAACATTGAATGCATAATCTGTAACACGGAAGAGCAGACGATGTCAAAATATGGTAGTCAATTTGTATATTGTAGAGGGTGTTATGCCAACTGTTTCGTACCTCTGTGTCCAGTTGTCACTACTAAGAGCTAATTTAGTATTGAAAATAATTTTTTAGATACTGTTAGATACTTGATAGGGATTACCATCCATAAACAATGGCAATCTCAACCCCGCTATCCCTAGACTCTGTGTGCCAATTTGTATATCGTGAAACTGGGAGTGTTGTTTGGAGGACACGAAACAACAGAAGTGCAATGTTGAGGCAGCCAGTCTGCAGGTCCGCTTGTCAATTTATATATCGTGGAATTATGGGTGCTATTTGTAGGGCACGTAACAATGGAGGCCCAATTTTGAGCCTGTCTTCCAAAGAACCCGCGATCCAAAATGTGGCTAGGCATGGAATGCGCAATCCGTACACGCTCTATAAAATATCATGTCCATACTTTATAGAAGAAAAAAACGGAAAAAAGATGGAGGAGTCCACAGTGGAATTGTAGATCACATAAATTTTGAGTGGAAGATGTATATCACGGAACAAAAAGTAGCAGAGTTCAATTGTGCCAACTTGGCAACCACGCGCCTAAAATTCACTAAGTATGAAAAGGAACAGCAGGCGGTCAAATTCGCCATGCGAGGATATAGATGGAGATGAAGATATGTCAACATGCCAACATATATAAAGGAGATCATAGAAAGGTGACTAAGTATATAACCAGAGAGCCATAATACACGGGAAGAAGAAAAGGGAAAAATGACTAAGGAGTCTGCGGTGGAATTGTAGATCATGAAAATTTTGAGTACAATATGTGAACTCGGTAGTCAATTTGTATATTGCGGAGGGTTGGATGCCAACTGTTTCATACCATTGTGTTCATTTGTCGCTAGTAAGAGAACAACCAATCTATATTAGGAACGAGAGGAAGTTAGTGAGGATGGAAGGCAACGACAGATACTTTGAAACATTTGTGAACCGTGGTAGAACAAAGTTTGGTGCCAACTCGAAATAGTATCCAAGAGTTGGACATTTCGTGAGCCCGTCAATAGGAGGACTCAAAATAGGCTGACAAGGTATTTGTAGAAGATGTGAGGCCCCGACGTTCAAATTGTATCGCTCTGAACATTTGAATGCATAATCTGTAACAGGGAAGAGCGGACGATGTCAGAATTTGGTAGTCAATTTGTATATTGCGGAGGGTGTGATGCCAACTGTTATGTACCTCTGTTTCCAATTTTCACTACTAAGAGGTAATTTAGTATTGAAAATAATTTTTTAGATACCGTTAGATACTTGATAGGGATTACCATCCATAAACAATGGCACTTTCCACCCTGCCACCCCTGGACTCCATGTGTCAATTTCCATATAGCGGAAATGGGAGCGTTGTTTGGAGGACACGAAACAATAGAAGTGTGATGTTGATTCAGTCAATCCGCAGGTCCGCTTGTCAATTTGTATATCGCAGAATTCTGGGTGCTATTTGTAGGGTACAGAACAATGGAGACCCAATTTTGAGCTCGCCTGCCTGAGAACCTGTGATCCAAAATGCGACTAGGTATGGAATGCGTAGTCCGTACATGCTCTATAAAATATCATGTCCATACTTTATAGTCCCATAATACACGGGAAGAAAAAAAGGGAAAAAGGATAGAGGAGTCCGTAATGGAATTGTAGATGACGAAAATTTTGAGTGGAGGATGTATATCACGAAACAAAAAGCAGCAGAGTTGAACTGCACCAACTCGGAAACCGCGGCCATAAAATTCAATAAATATGAAAAGGAACAGCGGGAAATCCAATTCGCCATGTGAGGATATAGATGGAGATGAAGATATGTCAACACGCCAATGTTGGAGGCCATGATCATAGAAACACGACTAAGTATATAACTAGAAAGCGATAATACATGGGAACAAGACAAGGGAAAAATGACTAAGTATCTCACAGAAGAACATATAGTGTTTGATTATTAATGCAAATGCTTTCGAACCCTTGCTGAGTTCTGATCAGTTAAGGCATAAATTGTAGATCACTGAAGTATCTTTCGTACCACTGTATCTGGTTTCCACTAGTAAGAGCATTGTTGATGTATATCAGGAAGGACACAAAGTTGTTGGGGATGGAAGGCAGCAACAGATACTTTCAACGAAGTTAATGCATATGAGGAACCCACGGTGGAATTGTAGATCACATATGTTTTGAGTGAAATATGTATATAATGAAATGATAAACAACTGGGTTCGTAAGTACCGACCCCGCAGCGACGGCCATAAAATTGGCTAAGTATGGAAAGGAACAGCGGTCGGCCGGATCCATCATGTGAGGATATAGATGGATATTAAGACATGTCATCTCGCCAACTATGGAACTGGATACCATATAAAGGAGACTAAGTATATATCCAGAAAGTGATAATGAGCGAGAAGAAGAAAAGGTCAGTTCGTATGTGCCAACTCGACAACCGCGACCATAAAATTACCTAGGTATGGAAAGGAACAACGTTTGATCGGATTCGTCATGTGAAGATACAGATGGAGATGAAGATATGTCAGCTTGTGAACCCTGCAACTTCCCATCATAGAAAGACGAATAAGTATAAAACCAGAAATCCATAATGGACGGGAAAAGGAAAAGGGGAAAGGGGATAAGTATCTGATAGTCGAAAAATCTTTTTTTTTTTTTTTCCGTTTATTAATGACAATGTTTTCGAACCCCTACTGGGTTCTCACTAGTAAAAGCATAAAATGCATACCACTAAAGTTCATTGGCTGCAAGATGTATATGATGGAACAGGGGGCATAGGTGCCAGATAAATAGCTAAGTGTTGGCCAAGAGAAAGCGTTGATATCTATTTCAATAGTATTCATACTAATATGTATTAATGCAAAAAGTTTTAATATTTATCTGAATAATATTTGTTGGATTACTGAGAGGGGGGTGAATCAGTAATAGCGTAATTATAATCATTTTTCTCCAAATAATCCAAGTGTTATATCAATGTATAATTATTATCCAATAATGAGCAATAAGAAATGAACAATCACACA
>JZKD02S0811042.1:928982-940299 GCA_000966675.3 Picea glauca | reverse complement strand
GTCGCTAATCATTGGATCCCATCCAAAATTCCCGATAGCATGAGGACCGTCAGATCTGAATAAAAACAAGAAGATCATGTGTTGAAGAGGAGGACAGATCTTAGGAGTTGGATTCAAGTGCAAGATCCGACCATCGTTGGATAAAGAAGAACCCACACATCCTTTAAAGTACAAGGAGAAGTGGGCGTAGTCGCGATATGTGAAATCAGGACTTAATCTGAGCCGTTAGATCAAGGTTGAAACTGGATCGTTGATCTAACTTCATGTTAGAGTTTCACGAATCGCAATATGGAGAGACAAAAGAAACAAAGCAGAATTTGTGATATGCGATATCGCGATCCAATCATAGCCACTGAAACAAGTTCATATCTGGACTATTGGTTCAACTCCGTGTCAGAGTTTCGTGAATCACAATATGGAGAGACAAAAGAAACAAAGCAGAATTTGCGATATGTGAAATCGCGTAAGCGCCTTATGCATAAGGCTATGGTCACAGCCCTTGGTCACGGGAAGAGAAGGAGTCAGTCGCAGAAAAGCTCCATCTCAGAGCTTCGCCTATCGCGACTTGGAGTGACGAGAACCTCCATCTAAGGAACAGTGATATGCGAAATTGTGATTCAATCACAGCCCTTAAATAGATATCAGATCTGGACCGTTGATCATACTCCATATTGGAGTTTCGCGAATCACGACATGGAGAAGCAAAAAACCCAATGCATCAAGAATGCCAAAATTGCGAAATCATGATTCAATCATAGTCGTTGAATCAAGACCAGATCTAGACCATGGAATCATAGGACATGTGGCAAGTGATCAAAATTTCACTGACTTGGGGTCAACGGAGCATAGTGTCGAAAATCACGAAATGAGAAATCGCTAGGATGACTGATAGAGGAGGTGAAGAGTCTCTAAGAGGGATGAAGATGTTCGTGGAGGTGATCGACATCTGATGAGCATTGAGGCCTGTAACTGAAATAGAGAAGGTGATTTCAACTGTCACAGAGAAGACGAAGAGTCTCAAACCACCAGAGAAGATGAAGAGTCTCAACTGCCTGAGAGGCTAAGGAATCTCAGCATAACACCCAGTGATGTCGAACACACAGTTGAACTGCCAGAGAAGTCGAAGAGTCGCGATGATGATCATGCAGAGCACTTGAGATGTGGAGGAGATTGGCGCAGTATGAGCATGCAAAGGAATGTCGAATATTGCATGCACAAGATGCACAGAAGCTATATATACTTGGCATAGAGAAGAGAAGTTATTGTTGTTGTTGTAGGAGTTTGTTGTGGTTGTTGTTGGTGAAGGTGACTCATGTGTGAAGAAGGAGGAGAGTGCAGCAGCTGAACAACATAGAAGAGGAACTGTGCAGTGAATGGACATGGCGCATAGAGCATAAAAAGTAGAAGAAAAGATAGCGCAAGTGATGTGAGCAGAAAGGAAATGAGGTAGACAGAGCAACGAAATGCATCAGAACAGTGATAAGTCTAGTAAGCCATTGTTGAACATCATATCACTGTAATAAATTTTAGTAGCAAAGATTTATATTTCAGGGTGGTTGGGAGGAGCTAGGGAGGACTGGTGTCCTCAAAGGTTCAGGTGGGTGCTTGAACATAGGGAGTTGGTGCTTCCTTCTAGTTGGTGCTAGAGAAACCAGGGAGTTGGTGCTTCCTTCTAGTTGGTGCTAGAGAAACCAGGGAGTTTTTGCTTCCTTCTAGTGGGTGCTAGAGAAAACAGAGAGTTGGTGCTCACAACAAGTTGCAGCTTGCAAAACTGAGGTTGTAGCCTCATTATGAGTTGGTTCTCATATGTATTATATTGTAAATATTGTAACCATTACTTATCATATAAAGAAAAAGAGGTTTTTACCTTGCTTGGGTTTCCTCAGGAAATATCTGTCTCTGTGTTTCTCACATATGTGAATGATGTTGAAAGTACCACTGTTTATTTCCATACATTATTGTGATCATCATTTAGTGTCTCTACAAAGAGTTTAAAAGAACCATAATTGTTTAATCACGGTAACAACTGATTCACCCCCCCCTCTCAGTTGTCTAACGGGATTCCATCACCAACTAGCGCTTCTTTGTGAGAAGGTTTGTTTGCATGCTTGACTCCTATATTAATTAGAATGTGTTGTTTTGTCTCCTTAGTTGGCCTTAGGATTGAGTTTGTGTCTCATGGCATCAGTTTTGGGTTAATTCCTCATTTGATCAATACAAAATATGGATACAATTAAAATAAAAGGTAATAAAGAGGTAACAAATAGCTCATACCTAACTTACTTCTTATAATTCTCCAACATTGTTCTTTACACTTAGTACAAAAAACACCAAATGGAATGGTTTACACAAGGTCAATGGAGAAAGTTATTGGAAAATTCAAAATATTATCATAAACCCACATCTCACATATTTGTACATGCACCATAGATTCACAATCTTTCATGAAGAGGTCCAGGAGAAATTCCTCCATGCAAAATTGTCCACATCATAATTGTCCATGTCCTTGATGGAAATATATAAAATTCCCTGGAAGATATTTTAGTCCTTGTCCTACTTAAAAAGGATGATCCCATTCTGAATTAGTGGTTAAAGACTACTTTTATCCAGTCTCTATCTAGTAAATGCTACTTCTTATACTAGCCTTCCCCTACAATAGGGAGTGTTGTGTCCCTTTTCTCAAAAATAAGTGAGGTTCCTCTTCTTTCTCCCAACATTCTCCCAACCTCTTGGACAGTAATACATGCAGCCTCAAAACTAACGTTTAGGGAAACTAGAATCCAATCATGAACTGAGAGTGAACCGGGAGTGAGGGGTGCGAACTAGGAGTGAGGAGTGCTCTAGCTAAAATCCTATGCCAGGAATCCAACAAAGACGACGGTTCCTCAATCCCCGCTCAGGGCATAAAAGACTAACGGAGAAACATTTTTGAGTTTCATGAGATGATACAAGATTTTTTAGGAATGGACTAGGTGACAAAATTATCCATCCACTCCCAAGGCATGGTTTCATAAATTTCCCCCTAAATCCAAATGTTGCATTGGTTCTTACTAAGCAAATCACTAGTTATCGAAATCGATGAAAAAAAATACTTCTGAGGGGTTGGAACCAGGAGTGAGGGGTGCTCTAGTTGAAATCCTATCCCAAGAATCCATCGGAGTCAATGATTCCTTAATCCGAGTCTCGGTTTTCATTTTATGCCCAGTTGCAAGTCACATCCCAAACCATTTCGTGTCTCTTGACAATACCTCCTCTAGGAATAAAAGAATAACAGAGAAGCATTTTTTGAGCTCTATGAGATTCTGCATGCTTGTTTAGGCATGTACTAGGTGACCACATTGTCCATCCGCTCTCAAGGCATGGTTTCGTAAATTGGGCCCCTAAATCCAAATGTTGCATTTCTTCTTACTGAGCAAAGCAATAGTTATCAAAATCGATGAAAAAACAACTTCCGAGGGGTTGGAATCGGGAGTGAGGGGTTCTCTAGCTAAACTCATATGCCAGAAATCCAACAGAGACGACAGTTTCTTAATCCGAGTCTCGATTTTCATTTTATGCCCAGTTGCAAGTCGCATGCCAAACCATTTCGGGGACTCTTGGCCAATTCCCACTCAGGGCATAAAAGACTAACAGAGAAAAAAATTTGAGTTCCATGAGATGTTGCAAGAATTTTTAGGTGTGGACTAGGTGACTATATTTTCCATCCAATCCCGAGGAAGTTTTTCATAAATTGGACCCCTTAATCCAAATGTTGGTTTGCTTCAAACTAAGAAAAACACTATTTCTCAAAATCAACGAATAAAGCAACTTCCGAGGCATGGAATCTGGGAGTGAGGGGTGCTCTATCTGAGATCATATCCCAGGAATCCATCGGATTCAACAGTTCCTCAATATGCGTATCTGTTGTCATTTTCTGCCCAGTTGCACTTCGCATCCCAAACCATTTCGGGGACTCTTGGCAATTTCTCCTCTAGGCATAAAAGCTTAACGTAGTAGCATTTTTGAGCTCCATGAGATTTTGCATGCTTGTTTAGGCATGGACTAGCCGACCACATTTCCCATCAACTCCAGAGGCGTGATTTCATAAATTGGACCCCTAAATCTAAATGTTGCATTGCTTCTTACTGAGCAAAGCACTAGTTATCAAAATCAATGAAAAAAAAACATTCTGAGGGGTTGGAACCGGGAGTGAGGGGTTCTCTAGATAAAATATTATGCCAGGAATCCAACAGAGATGACGATTCCTCAATCTGAATCTCATTTTTCATTTTATGCCCAGTTGCAAGTTGCATCCCAAAGCATTTTAGGGACTCTTGCCCAATTCCTGCTCAAGGCATAAAAGATTAACGGAGCAACATTTTTGAGTTCCATGAGATGTTGAAATCGTGTTTAGGCATGGAATAAGTGACCAAATTATCCATCCACTTCTAAGGCATGGTTTCATAAATTGGTCCCTTAATCCAAATGATGCATTGCTTCAAACTGAGAAAAACACTAGTTCTCGAAAGCAATGATTAAAGAAACTTCTTAGGCATGGCACCTGTGAGTGAGGAGTGATCTAGATGAAATCATATCCCATGAATCCATCAGAGTCAATGGTTCCTCAATCCGAGTCTCGATATTTGTTATATGCCTAGTTACAAGTCGCATCCCAAACCATTTCGGGGACTCTTGGCCAATTGCTCCTGAGGGGATAAAAATCTAACAGAGAAAAAATTTTAAGTTCCGTGAGATGTTGCAAGATTGTATAAGCATGGACTAGGTGACTATATTTTACATCTGCTCCTGAGGCACGATTTCATAAATTGGACCCCTTAATCCAAATGTTGGTTTGCTTGAAATGGAGCAAAACGCTAGTTCTCAAAACCAATGAGTAAAGCAACTTCTGAGGCATGGCACCCAGGAATGAGGGGTGCTCTAGCTGAAACCTTATCCCAAGAATCCATTGAATTTACGGTTCCTTAATCTGAGTCTCGGTTTTTGTTTTATGCCCAGTTGCAAGTCGCATCCCAAACCATTTCGAGGACTCTTGGCAATTCCTCGTTCGGGCATAAAAGCCTAATGGAGCAACATTTTTGAGCTCCATAAGATTTGCATTCTTGTTTAGGCATGGAATAGGTGACCACATTATCCATCCTCTCCCAAGGCATGGTTTTGTAATATGGACCCCTAAATCCAAATATTGCATTGCTTCTTACTGAGCAAAGCACTAGTTATCGAAATCGATGAAAAAAACAATTTTTGAAGGGTTGGAACCGGGAGTGAGGGGACTTCTAGCTAAAATTCTATGCCAGGAATCCAACAAAAATGATGGTTCCTCAATCTAAGTCTCGATATTCATTTTATGCCCAGTTGCACGTCGCATCCCAAACCATTTCGAGGACTCTTGGCCAATTCTCGCTCAGGGCATAAAATACTAACGAAGAAACATTTTTGAGTTCTGTGAGATGTTGCAAGCTTGTTTGGGCATAGCCTAGGTGAAAAAATTATTCATCCTCTGCCGAGGCATGGTTTCGTAAATTGGCCCCTTATTCCAAATGTTGCATTGATTCAAACTGAACAAAACACTAGTTCTCAAAATCAATGATTAAAGCAACTTTTGAGGCATGGAACCTGTGAGTGAGGGGTGATATAGATGAAATCCTATCCCATAAATCTATCAAAGTCGATGGTTCCTCAATATGAGTCTCAATATTTTTTTATATTTCTAGTTTCAAGTCACATCCCAAACCATTTCACAGTCTCTTGGCCTATTTCTCCCGAGGCCATAAAAACCTAACAGAGAAACATTTTTGAGTTCCTTGAGATGATGCAAGATTGTTTAGGCATGGAATAGGTGAATATATTTTTCATCTTCTCCCGAGGGACAGTTTCATAAATTGGACCCCTTAATCCAAATGTTGGTTTGCTTCAAACTGAGAAAAACACTAGTTCTTGAAATCAATGAGTAAAGCTACTTACGAGGCATGGCACCCGAGAGTGAGGGGTGCTCTAGCTGAAATACTATGCTAGGAATCCATCAGCGTCGATGGTTCCTCAATTTGAGTCTCAGTTTTCGTTTTATGCCCAGTTGCAATTTGCATCCCAAACCATTTCAGGGACTCTTGGCAATTCATCCTCGGGGCATAAAAGCCTAACGGAGCAGCATTTTTTAGCTCCATGAGATTCTACATGATTTCTTATCCATGGAATAGCTGGCCACATTGTCTATCTTCTCCCAAGGCATGGTTTCATAAATAGGACCCCTAAATCCAAATGTTACATTGCTTCTTACTGATCAAAACACTAGTTATCGAAATCAATGAAAACAACAACTTCTGAGGGGTTGGAACTGGGAGTGAGGGTTTCTCTAGCTAAATTCCTATGCCAGGAATCCAACAAAGATGACAGTTCCTAAATCCAAGTCTTGGGTTTCTTTTTATGCCCAGTTGCAAGTCGCATCCCAAACCTTTTTGGGGACTCTTGGCCAATTCCCACTCAGGGCATAAAACACTAATGGAGAAACATTTTTGAGTTCCGTGAGATGCTGCAAGCTTGTTTAGGCATGGAATAGGTGACCAAATTATCCATCCACTCTTGAGGCATGGTTTCGTAAATTGGCCCCTTAATACAAATGTTGCATTCGTTCAAACTGAACAAAACACTAGTTCTCAAAATCAATGATTAAAGAAACTTCTGAGACATGGCACCCATAAGTGAGGGGTGCTCTAGATGAAATCCTATCCCAGGAATCCATCGGATTTGATGGTTCCTCAATCCGAGTCTCAATATTAGTTATATGCCCATTTGCAAGTCGCATCCCAAACCATTTTGGGGACTCTTCGCCAATTTCCCCTGAGGACATAAAAACCTAACGAAGCAGCATTTTTGAGTTCTGTGAGATGATGCAATATTGTTTAGGCATGGAATAGGTGACTATATTTTCCATCTTCTCCCGAGGCACAATTTCATAAATTGGACCCCTTAATCCAAATGTTGGTTTTCTTCAAACTAAGAAAAACACTAGTTCTCTAAATCAATGAGTAAAGAAACTTTTGAGGCATGGCACCCAGGAGTGAGGGGTGCTCTAGCTAAAATCCTATCCCAGGAATCCATTGGAATCGATAGTTCTTTAATCTGAGTATCAGTTTTTGTTTTATGCCCAGTTGCAAGTGGCATCCCAAACCATTTCGGGGACTCTTGGCAATTCCTCCTCCAAGCATAAAAGCCTAACAGAGAAGCATTTTTGAGCTCCATGAGATTTTCCATGCTTGTTTAGGAATGGATTAGGTGATCACATTTTCCATCCTCTCTCGAGGAATAGTTTCGTAAATTGGACCCCTAAATCCAAATGTTGCATTGCTTCTTACTAAGAAAATCACTAGTTATTGAAATCGATGAAAAAAACAACTTCCGAGGGGTTGGAATCGGGATTGAGTGGTGATCTAGCTAAAATACTATGCCAGGAATCCAGCAAAGATGATGGTTCCTCAATCCAAGTCTCGGTTTTCGTTTTATGCCTAGTTGCAAGTCGCATCCCAAACCATTTCAGGGACTCTTGGCCAATTCCCGCCCAAGGCATAAAAGACTAACGAAGCAACATTTTTGAGTTTCATGAGATGATGAAATCTTGTTTAGGCATGGACTAGGTGACCAAATTATCCATCCGCTCCCGAGGCATGGTTTCATAAATTGGCCCCTTAATCCAAATGTTGCATTTCTTCAAACTGAGTAAAACACTAGTTCTCAAAATCAATGATTAAATAAACTTTTGAGGCATGGCACCCATGAGTGAGGGGTGCTCTAGATGAAATCCTATCCCAGTAATCCATCATATTCGACAGATCCTTAATCTGAGTCTTGATATTCGTTATATGCCTAGTTGCAAGTCGCATCCCAAACCATTTTGGGGACTCTTGGCTAATTGTTCCAGAGAGCATAAAAACCTAACGGAGCATCATTTTTGAGTTCTGTGAGATGCTGCAAGATTTTGTAGGAATGGAATAAGTGACTATATTTTTCATTTGCTCCCGAGGCATGGTTTCATAAATTGGACCCCTTAATCCAAATGTTGGTTTGCTTCAAATTGAGCAAAACACTAGTTCTCCAAATCAATGAGTAAAGCAACTTCTGAGGCATGGCACTTGAGAGTGAGGGGTGATGTAGGTGAAATCCTATCCCAAGAATCCATCGGAGTTGATGGTTTCTCAATATGAGTCTCGGTTTTCATTTTATGCCCAGTTGCAAGTCGCATCCCAAACCATTTCGGGGACTCTTGGAAATTCATCCTAGGGGCATAAAAGCCTAACGGATTAGCATTTTTTAGCTCCATGAGATTCTGCATGCTTTTTTAGACATGGACTAGGTGACCATGTTGTCCATTCTCTCCTGAGGCATGGTTTCATAAATTGGACCCCTAAATCCAAATGTTGCATTGCTTCTTATTGATCAAAGCACTAGTTATCGAAATCGATGAAGAAAACAACTACAGAGGGGTTGGAACCGAGAGTGAGGGGTGCTCTAGCTAAAATCCTATGCTAGGAATCCAACAGAGACGACGATTCCTCAATCTGAGTCTTGGTTTTTGTTTTATGCCCAATTGCAATTCACATCCCAAACCATTTCGGGGACTCTTGGCCAATTCTTGCTCAGGGCATAAAAGACTAACGTAGCAACATTTTTGAGTTTCATGAGATGTTGCAAGCTTGCTTAGGCATGGACTAGGTGACCAAATTATCCATTTTCTCTCGAGGCATGGTTTTGTAAATTGGACCCCTTAATTCAAATTTTTCATTGCTTCAAATTGAGCAAAACACTAGTTGTCGAAATCAATGAGTAAAGCAACTTTTGAGGCATGGCACCCGGGAGTGAGGGGTGGTCTAGCTGAAATCATATCCCAGTAATTCATCGGAGTCAACGGTTCCTCCATCTGAGTCTCGATATTCATTTTATTCCCAATTGCAAGTCGCATCCCAAACCATTTCGGGGGCTCTTGGCTAGTTGCTCCTGAGCTCATAAAAACTAACTAAATTCTACATGTCTCTGTCAACTAACTACTATATCTTACTGCCTTGAAAAAAGACTGCACCAATTTCAACTGCACATTGAGTTTAACAACCACTACTTACAACATAAAAATGTGTGTTGCACTATTCTTAACCATCACCATAACTAACTTATTCTTCAACTTGGATTGAACAAAACTAATATTTGTATAGTTCTACTCTTGGCTTGAACAAAACTAATATTTTTATAGTTCTACTCTTGTCTTGAACAAAACTAATATTTGTATAGTTCTACTCTTGGCTTGCCTTAGACATATTGCCAACTAAAGCACCCAAGATTTGCAACACACCAACTGATGGTTGGATTTCTTACTCCATAGCATTGACCCTCATCTTCAATGGACATTTCTTATAATAATTCTAATTTACACAAATCTAACAAACAACAACCTTACTACTATTTTTTTCTTAGATCCATATGAAAAAATTATCATGTCCTTAGTGTTATCACATTAATATGTCCTTAATATGTCCAAAATCAAGAGGGATATCACGTTAAATTAGGTGGTTGACCACTAATATTGGTAATTGCACCCTAGTCTAATTGTGCATCCAAAACTAAAGATATAAAAAAATTATTTAGACCTTTGAATATGGAAAAAAAAGTTCATAAATTAGAACTAGGATGATGATGGACTACTAACTAACAACACGTGCAGATGCAACTGAAGGTACAACCAAACAGGTACCTGTCATATATTTATTCATCAAGTGAGGAAAGCTTAGGACAAATAGAGTGAAATGTGATTACATCTAGTAGATATGATAAGCAAACAAGGGCCAGAGGTGAAAAAGTCAGAATAAAATTTTGTAGATGCATGAAATTTTTTCTTGTCGAAGGAGGATCATGCTCTTATGATGATGAGAGCATAAGAGACATAGAGGTTCCACTCAGGTATAATCATCTGGTGAAACAATGGGTGCCTAAGGAACTACCTCCTATAGATGTTGACTTCATTGTCAACATTAGGACATATCGCATTGCACCATCCTCCCTGCATGGCTTGGGGCTATTTTCCATGGATGGAATAATTGGAAAATACAATACAGTAACTGAATTGATGAACTATGTCGGACCATGTTACAATTATAACGATTGGATGTGCTTGGTCCAATACATGTGAAGTATGTAGAGATATGCACTCACCGTAATTTATATACAACTAATAAACAAGGATAAAAATAAGGGAGCGACTATCTATATTGATGGAAGGCCTAAAGCTTCCAACAATATCGCAGGGTTTATAAACAACACACGACCCAGGAAAACAAACAAACAATCGAATTGCATATATGAGGGATGTGAAGAGAATCGGGTAGTCCTGTGCGCAATAAAAAAGATAGCTCTCGAGGAAGAGTTATTAGTGGATTACCATTTGAATCGAATAGAAACATTGACTAATAATGTGCAGGTTCTTATGAAACACCTCTTTAAGAAACCTCAACTTATTGCAATATATTTTTTTATTATCTTTAACATTGTTGTGAATATTATCTTTAACATTGTTTTTTTGTTATCATTAACATTTTTTTAAATATTTGGGGTTCTAATTATATTATAATGTGGCAGGATGATCGTGGAAAAGGGCCAACCGAAGAACATGTAAATGATTATCAATTTCCACTTTCATTTTACATTATTTTTATTATTTGCTTATATAATTTTATTGAAATAACATTGTTTTTGTTGAAATTATATGTAGTCTGCAGGCCATATTGATCATGATTCCGCCGATGAGGAGGCGTTTTATTCATCCATTGATCCGGTGGTCTTAATAAAAAAAAGATCATTAAAGAGAACAAAGAACTTGTCATCTTCTTAGATCATCCAGATCAAACTCTTGACGTCAAAGCAAATATCAAGCTCCTTATGTCACAACTTAACACATATAAGGTAATAACCGTAATTTAAAGTGTTTTTTTTTAATGTACTCATATCTTCAATTATTATACTTTGTTCTTTAACTTTTACATTATCTCATGAAAAAACATTTTTTTTTATAAAGACATTTTTGGAGCCATTTCAGCCCGATGTTGGTAGTAGTGGCGCTACAAAGATGCTACAGAGTCCTGATGTGTGTGGTCATACAACTGCTAGAGTACTAATTACTTCTCCATTTTCCACACCTAATTTATATAGGATCCATGACACACACCACCAAACATCCACACCTCGATCAAAGTCTAGAGATGGTAGCAGAGATGAGGCTCATGGTGATGTGGTTGACATGGTTTCATTTCCTGGAGCTAGACATGTGACAAGCATGGGGACC
>JZKD02S0811042.1:870112-880203 GCA_000966675.3 Picea glauca | reverse complement strand
CCATAGTACCAATCTTTTGCAACACCTTATAAGGGCCATAGTACTTTGGTGATAATTTATGATCCTTCTTGGCTTGCTTGAGGGACATCTATTTGTATGGTTGTAGTCTTAAAAATACCCATTGCGATTTTGTGCCATGGTCAGGTTGTCCTTTAAGATTTGGAGAACTTGTTGTTGATTCTTGATGTTATCTTCCACTGCTTGAACCTTATATTTTTCTTTTAGAGAAGAAGTGACGGAAGGAGGGTGGTATCCATAAAGTGCCCTAAATGGTGTCATTTTTGTTGCAGTATGTGTTAGCGATATTTCTTGTTAGGGAGTTTGGAGTGCGAAAGGATGGGTTAAAACCCATTTGTCCTAAGTTTTGGGCGATAATGCGCCCATGATAAACAACACGCAAGTCCGAGCGGTCCAGATTCGCGCTCCCGAATCAACGACGCGCATTGGATTCTGGACCCCCCTTGCCTTTCTACCTTTAAGAGGGGGGGGGGGGTCCGAAATCCGGGGCGCACTTCTCCGACGGCTCAGATCAGTGCGCCCGGATCAACGGCGATGAAGACCATTCTAGACCCCCCCTGCCTTTCTACCTTTAAGCAGAGGTGGGGGGTCCAGAATCCCATATGCAGCTTTCCGACGACCACGATCGAGGTGCTCAGATCAATGGCACTTAAATAGCCCCACCCTTCTCAGCCGCTCCATGTTTAGCCAGCGTGGGCCACTCTCCTGCCTTGTCATCTTCGAGTCCACCTTTCTCCCGCTGCCGTGTGTCACTCGTCCACCTCATCCTTTTGGTCCGCATGGTTCTCTCTTTTTCTCACCATCCACTCGTTGCTTTCCACATGTCCCGTTCCTTTCCTTTCCACGTCAGTCTCTCACCTGAAGGCGAGTTCGCTTCTCTCGTCTTCTTCCTTTCTACCTGATGTCTTCCGCCATGAATCATCCTTCGTCATCCTTCTCTCATTCCGTCACTCCTCCCACTCCCTTATAGCCCAGCACCACCATTCCTGTCGTGCACTCATCTTCCGCACTGTCCTCCATGCCCATCCCTCAAGCTATTTGGTTATTCCAGGTGGCAGCGCGAGAAGTCTTCCATAGCTCGAAATGCTGAGTTGGCCGGGCTGTTCTCAATCCCAAGAAGCAGTTATTGAAGCAGTTGGTGGTGGTTAGATATCGCCTCCGCCTTAATGGGAGAGAACGACCATGAATTTAAGGCACATCGATTCGCCATTGGAACTGTCAAACAATTAAGATTGCATCTGACATAATTTGCACGATCTTTCAGATGTTGACTGTCAGAAGCCATGCAGACGCAAAGCTTTCAATGCATTTTCTTGGTTCCGCTGCTATTGTTGTTTTGAGTATATGTAGGCATTTTTTCCATTTTTGTATCTATCGATGGTAGAGCTAAGCTCCCAACTGTAAAGTTTCAGCGACATACTCTGGTTTCCTGGTTATGCCTCTGTGTTTGAGATTTCTTGGTTTATAAAAAACAGTTCTCCTTTTTCCATCTTTGTTTCATCTCATGCCGGAGTGTTCACAGTTGAATGATTTGCGTGGATTGCTGCATTTGTGTTGTGATAAAGGATTTGTGGTGACATTTATGTATTCTCTGGTTCTCTACGTTTGAATATAAAGTTACTTTGTGTTTGAATGCTTTCTCCTCCTGTCTGTTATGAACATGATGTTTATTATAGACCGTTGCACCCTTCTTGCATAAGTCTTCCACCTGCTCACCTTTACTATGACTCACTATTTGGAGTTTATCAAGACCTCACTCGTTCATGCATGCCTAGTCTGGTTTCTGAGTTGACACAATGCTGTTTTGAGTTTTCCTCCATTTGATCACCCTTTAAACAAATCGTGACATTAAACTGATGGGCGTCGGGCTCTGCTCCTGCTAGCAATCCAGGAGTGACCTCCGGCTCCAACATATCTGGCGCCGTTGCCGGGGAAGAAGTTGAATATTTTCCCCGAGATTGAACGACAAAGATCAACTGATTTCTGAAGGTGCATCAGACATCAAAACTTGAAGATTGCTACTGTGCACCTGGTGACTCCACTGTGGCGACTCCGCTGAGGAGAACCTGTTCTATCAACTGTGGCTTCGAGAAGCAGACACACGAGGTCTAATCCACACTTGCCTTTAGCCACACCTGAAGAAGACTTGGAAGTAGTGCGCAGAAAGGGAAATAGCTCTACAAAAGGAGTTTCCATCGCTGAAAAAGGTAATACGCCATCCCCTTCTGTGAAAACTCCATTTTCTTATTCTCAGCTTCCTAGTCGTACTTCCTCTGAGGTTTCCCATTTTCTAAACTTCAGGAGTGTTCCTGCTGAGTTTTCCCCTCCTGGTCTAGTATCGAAGGGAGATATCCTTGTCACTCCCCCCTCAGGAGGTTTCACTTCTCCTCCTTTGATTACTACTGCTGCGCAGAGAGAAATGCCTGTAAGCTCATGCCCCTTAGACTTCTCTCTGTTTTCCCCGTCGTCTCCTGTGAGGACCTCTCTTCCTACCTCACCTGTTCACACCCCATCTCCCCCGAGTTCTCCTCCACTCAACATCCCTATGGCTGGCGTTAATCCCCCTCTGAACAGAATGGATGCCATAGTCGCTGCTAGATATGATCCTTTGATTCTTCCTCAGCCTTTGAACCCTCTCCCTGCTGGAGACTATTTGAAATACATGCCCAAGTTCAGTGGTGAGGGAGATGTGACTGTTGAAGAGCAACTGGCTGCCTTTTACAACTATGCAGACAATCTGAACATTGAAAATGAAGATGTTTGGATGAGAGTCTTTGTTCAGAGCCTGGATGGTGAGGTGAGGAAGTGGTTCAGGGGACTGGCCCCTGGATCTATTGTTGGTATTGAAGCCTTGGATAATGTTTTCCTGAGGCAGTGGGGGGATAGAAAAGATTACATATATTATATAACTGAGTTTGGATCTCTGAAAAAGCAGGAAGGAGAGTCTGTCTCTGAATTCTCCAAAAGATTCAATAAAATGTATAACAATATTCCTGCAGAGATAAAGCCTTTCGAAGCCTCTGCTCAAATTTCATATGCTAGTGCATTTGACCCTGATTTCTGTCTCGTATTAAGAGAAAGGAGAGCCACCTCTTTAGCTCAGATGCAATATGCAGCTATAGAGGTGGAATATAATATATTAGCAACCGATAGACTGAGGAACAAGGCCGACACAGACAGAAGAAAAGGAAAATCAGAAGCCTCGTCTTCTGACCCCAACATCTCTGGCCCATCGTTGTCCCACCCTCAAGTAAGCGAGTTGGCCCAAGTAATGAACTTTCTTAAAGAAGAGGTGGAGAGATTGAAGGTGGAAAGGAGGAAGATGTATAAGGGCCCTCAGAACACTGAAAATAAAGGAGGTTTCAGGAGACCAAACAATTTTTCTCCTCCAACTATGCACAAAGAGAAGGAAAGAGATAGAGATGACCAAAGGATTCAGGCTCCCTTCCAGAACAATTTTCTAGCTGATGAAGAAGAAAGAGAAACAGACGAGCCTGAGCCTAAAATCCACTCTGTAGAAGTCACTCCTCCTTTCCCCCACCTAACTAAGTCAACATATGAGGAATCCCTCATGAACAATCAGCTAAATGAACTAAGCAAGGGAGACAAAGCTAGCGGTGGCCGAGGCAGGTACAACTTGAGGTCCGACAAAAGAGCAGCAGCACCTGATGTCCCTGAGCCATCCAATAGAACAGAGAAACCTGCTAGTGAAGTAGTAGACAGAGGTAAGAAGGCTCAACCTCTCTCTCCCATTGTTCATAATCATGTTCCTGAAATTAGGGAAATCCCAAAGCCTGCGTCCTCTTTCAATTTCGAACATGAGATTCAAAAAATCAGAATTCCTGTGCCACTCACCGAGCTAATCAGACATGGGGAATTCAAAAAACGCTTCTCTGACCTGTTGAAATCTGAAGACTTCGACCCTTCCATAGACTGCATAAACCTCCAAGATGAAAGACCTGCAGTGGTCCTAGGTCCCATGGTTGAAGACAGAGATGATTCATCCCCGCCCTTCTACACCTCTTTGAACATACATGACAAAGTGTTGCATAATTGCTTAATGGATTTAGGGGCCTCCCACAACCTCATGCCCAAAGCCGTCATGGAAGAGTTAGGATTAGAAGTCACCAGAGCCTATCATGACCTCTATTCCTTCGATTCCAGGAGGGTACAATGTTTGGGAGTCATCAAAGACCTGGTAGTTTCCCTGTTTCAGCTACCCATGAAAAGTATGGTCATGGATATAGTGGTAGCTGATGTTCCCCCCAAGTTTGGCATGCTGTTGTCAAGATCGTGGATTAATAGAATTGGAGGGACATTGCAGATGGATCTCATGTATGCCACCATTCTAGTCTTTGGGGGGGAACATAGGAGATTGTACAGAGAAGCCCAGCTAGCCTACATAGTCAGTGATGAAGCAAACCCCACTAATCATCCCATCTATGCCTTAGACACTGACTTAGGATATATCTTATTACAAGTCACCGATGAGCTTGAGACCCCTTTGCAGATCAGAAAGTAGCTCAGTCTTAATCAAGGAATGCCTCCTCCAACCACCCATGTTTGGAAGATGTTCTTTGATGGAGCTTCTTCCAGTATAGGTGCAGGTGCCGGAGTGGTATTCAAATCTCCTTCTTAAGAAACCATAGCACTGTCATACAAGCTGGAATTTGAAGTCACCAATAATGTGGCAGAATATGAAGCTCTGGTTCTGGGATTAAGGGCTGCAAAAGAAATGGGAATCAGGGAGATGGTTGTGTTCGGGGATGCAGAATTAATTGTCCAACAGGTAAAAAACGTCTATCAGACCAAACATCCTCGCCTCAAGAATTACAGGAACAAGGTATGGGATCTAATTGATAGTTTCTTCCTGGCCTTCAACATCTCTTTCATACCAAGGGAAGAAAATGCTCCAGCCGATTTTCAAGCCTTCTCAGCTAGTTTGTTCGAAGCTCCTGCGCTGCCCGCTGACGGATCAGAGGTGGAAATAAGATACAAACCCTCCGTACCTGACAATGTCAAACATTGGAAGGTATTTGAAGATGATCAGGAGATTGAGAAATTCCTCCAGTCCATCGATGACTTCTCTACATTGCATATAGATGAGGACCTTGGCAAGGAACCCGACCACCACCCTGGGGAGTTGTTGAATGAAGTTGCTGACCATCAGATTATTCAACTGCCGAGCAATCATATACCAAGAGGCCTGATCCCGTTAGAAAGATTGTTTGATGGGAATGATGTGGCGATAAAGGGAAAAATTTCAGGTGATGATGCTGATACGACTGAATGCAACATAGGCACACCAGAGGAGCCCAAGTTTGTCAAGCTATCGAGGAACTTGACTAAGGAGCAGAGGACCGGATATACTGATTTGCTGAGGGAGTTTGCTGACGTGTTCACGTGGACCTACGAAGACCTCAAGACATATGACACGTCAGTCATTGAGCACAAGATCCCACTGAAAGAGGAAGCTAGACCTTTCAAGCAGAAGCTGAGACAGATAAATCCTATGCTGTTACCTGTCATGGAGAGGGAGGTGAAAAAGTTGTTGGATGCCCAAATGATAGTCCCCTTGAGATACTCTAGCTGGGTAGCCAATTTGGTCCCAGTAAGAAAGAAGAGCGGAGAAATCAGACTCTGTGTCGATTTCAGAAACCTGAACAGGAGTTCAAGGAAGGACAATTACCCCCTGCCCAACATGGAACATATATTGCAGAGGGTCACTGGTGCATCTAGGATATCTATGATCGATGGATTTTCTGGCTATAATCAGATATCAATCATGTCCGAAGACAGAGAAAAGACAACCTTCACCACTCCTTGGGGAACATTCATGTACGCCAAGATGCCCTTCGGATTGATGAATGCAGGGGCCACGTTTCAGCGAGCCATGGACATAGCCTTCATCGGGGAAAAAGATAAGTTTGTGGTGATTTACCTAGATGACATAAAAGTCTTCTCCAAGACTGATATAGAGTACCATTGCCACTTGAAGAGGGTTTTCCTGAAGTGTCGCAGGTTTGGCCTTTCCCTAAATCCCAAGAAATCATTATTTGCTATGCAAGAAGGGAAGTTGTTAGGCCATATCGTCTCAGCAGAGGGAGTGAGGATTGATCCTGACAGGGTAGAAGCAATTCAGGCCCTGTCACTTCCCAGGTCTAAAAAGGAGGTCCAAGCATTTTTGGGAAGGATTAATTTCCTGAGGAGGTTTGTCTCAAATTTCGCTGAATTGGTGAAACATATCACAGCCATGCTCAGGAAGGGTCATGAAATAAAATGGAATGCTGAACCCAGGAAGTCTTTTGACCAAATAAAGAAAGCATTGACCGAGGCTCCTGTGCTGATCAATCCAGATTATTCTAAAGATTTTGTGATATTTTCTTTTGCTTCCTTTGACACAGTGGCAGTGGTTCTGTTGAAGAAAAATGATCAAGGACAAGAGCAGCCTATTGCCTTCTTTAGCAAGGCACTAAGAGATGCAGAGCTCCGATACGAGATCATGGAGAAGCAGGCTTATGCCTTGGTGAAAGATCTCAAAGCTTTCAGGGTCTATGTCTTACACTCAAAGATCATTGCATATGTCCCTTCAACCTCTGTAAAGGACATTCTTATACAACCTGACATAGACGGAAGAAGAGGTAAATGGATCGCCAAGATCCTAGAATTTGACCTGGAAATTAAGCCCACCAAGCTAATAAAGGGGAAGGGCTTGGCTAAGCTCCTGGCCGAATCCAATTATAAAGCCCTGGAGATCAATTTTATCAATGAGCAAACTGAATCATCCAACAGGGGTTCTCAAAGCACTGTGCTACTATCAGCCTGCCCCTGGTACAAAGATATCTTGTATTTCCTGCAAGAATTGAAGCCTCCTGATGGGATGGAGAAAAGTAAAGCTAGAGCTTTAAAGCTCAAAGCTGTCAGGTATTGCCTTATTGGCCAAGCTTTGTATTGGAAAGACCCCCAGGGGGTATTACTAATGTGTCTGGACCCACAGCAGGACCAGAAGGTTATGAATGATTTCCATAGCGGTCTCTGTGGAGACCATTATTGGTGGAAGACCACAGCTCACAAGATCCTCTGGGCTGGGTACTACTGGCCCACCTTATTTCCTGATGTTTGCAGGGAAATTAGAGACTGCATCAAATGTTAGAAATTCTCAGGGAAGCAACAGCTCAAATCTCTACCATTGAAACCGGTAGTGGTCTCAGCGCCCTTTCAGCAGTGGGGATTGGACTTCATTGGGGAAATTCATCCTCCCTCAAGTGGCCAACATCGATGGATTTTGACAGCAACTGACTACTTCACTAAATGGATAGAAGTTGTCCCTACCAGAAGCACTTCCCACAACATAATCATTAGCTTCCTGGAAGACATCATAGCTAGGTTTGGCTGCCCTAGAAAAATTGTCACCGACAACACTTCCCCATTTCGGTCTGAGCCTCTGATCAAATTTTGTGAACAATTTGGGATTTCACTGATTCACTCCACTCCCTACTATCCTCAGGGAAATGGACTGGCAGAGTCCTCTAATAAAATCCTAATCAAGCTTATCAAGAAGTTATTAGAGGATAATAAAAGGGCCTGGGACTCGAAGCTCAAATTTGCACTTTGGGCCGATCGAGTGACAACAAAGAAATTCCTGGGTCTCTCACCCTTCCAGCTTGTTTATGGGATTGAGGCCGTCTTCCCCACTCAGCTTGCCTTGCCTGTGGCAAATCTCCTTCAAGACTATGAGGGGGAACCTAATCATGTGCTCAGAAGAATTCATCAGATGGTGGAGGTGCAACAGATCAGAGAACAGGTCCTGGACAGAGCTTACAATCGTCAACAGAAGATCAAGCAAGCTTTTGAAAGAAAAAATAAGAAGAAAGAGTTCGAGTAGGGTGATCTGGTGCTCAAATGGGATGCACTCAGGCAGGAAAAGGGAAAACACAGTAAATTTGATGCCCTTTGGTTCAGGCCTTTCAAGATCCTTGAAGTGTTTTCAAACAACACTTATAGGTTGCAGGATCTCGAAGGCAATGAAGTTTTTAATGGCCCAGTCAATGGGAATTTCTTAAAGAAATGTTTTCTTTGAGCCGCAGTAGGCTCGTTTTGTTTTTATTTTGTAAATATTGTTTTTGTTTTATTTTTTGGACTAATAAATGACTCCATAGCCCAACAACAAAGGCACTAAGTCTGCAAAAGAGTTCTTAGAGCATCACAAGGACGACTCTATCCCCCATGGAGCCAAATGTTAGCGATATTTCTTGTTAGGGAGTTTAGAGTGCGAAAGGATGGGTTAAAACCCATTTGTCCTAAGTTTTGGGTGATAATGCGCCCATAATAAACAACACGCAAGTCCGAGCAGTCCAGATTCACGCACCCAGATCAACGGCATGCATTGGATTCCCGACCCCCCTTGCCTTTCTACCTTTAAGCGGGGGGGGGTCCGGAATCCGGGGCGCACTTCTCTGACGGCTCAGATCAGCGCGCCCAGATCAACGACGATGAAGACCATTCCAGAAACCCCCTGCCTTTCCACCTTTAACCAGAGCGGAGGGGTCCGGAATCCCATATGCATCTTTCCGATGGCCATGATCGAGGTGCTCAGATCACCGATGCTTAAATAGCCTCGCCCTTCTCAACCGCTCCATGTTTATCCAGCGTGGGCCACTCTCCTGCCTTGTCATCTTCCAGTCCACCTTTCTCCTTCTACCGTGTGTCACTCGTCCACCTCATCCTTTTGGTCCGCGTGGTTCTCTCTTTTTCTCACCATCCACTCGTTGCTTGTCACATGTCCCGTTCCTTTCCTTTCCACGTAGTCTCTCACCCGAAGGCGAGTTTGCTTCTCTCATCTTCTTCCTTTCTACCCGATGTCTTCCGCCATGAATCATCCTCCGTCATCCTTCTCTCATTCCGTCACTCCTCCCACGCCCTTATAGCCCAGCACCACCATTCCTGTCGTGCACTCATCTTCCGCGTTGTCCTCCATGCCCATCCCTCAAGCTATTCAGTTATTCCAGGTGGCAGCGCGAGAAGTCTTCCGTAGCCCGAAATGCTGAGTTGGCCGGGCCGTTCTCAATCCCAAGAAGCAGTTATTGAAGCAGTTGGTGGTGGTTAGATATCACCTCCACCTTAATGGGAGAGCACGGACATGAATTTAAGGCACGTCGATTCGCTGTTGGAACTGTCAAACAATTAAGATTGCGTCTGACATAAGTTGCACGATCTTTCAGATGTTGACTGTCAAAAGCCATGCAGAGGCAAAGATTTCAATGCATTTTCTTGGTTCCACTGCTATTGTTGTTTTGAGTATATGTAGGCATTTTTTCCATTTTTGTATCTACGATGGTAGAGCTAAGATCCCGACTGTAAAGTTTCAACGACATACTCTGGTTTCCTGGTTATGCCTCTGTGTTTGAGATTTCTTGGTTTATAACAAACAGTTCTCCTTTTTCCATCTTTGTTTCATCTCATACCAGAGTGTTCACAGTCGAATGATTCGCGTGGATTGCTGCATTTGTGTTGTGATAAAGGATTTGTCGTGACATTTATGTATTCTCTGGTTCTCTGCGTTTGAATATAAAGTGACTTTGTGTTTGAATGCTTTCTCCTCCTGTCTGTTATGAACATGATGTTTATTATAGACCGTTGCACCCTTCTTGCATAAGTCTTCCGCCTGCTCACCTTTACTACGACTCACTGTTTGGAGTTTATCAAGACCTCACTCGTTCATGCATGCTTGGTCTGGTTTCTGAGTTGACACAATGTTGTTTTGAGTTTTCCTCCATTTGATAACCCTTTAAACAAATCGTGACATTAAACTGATGGGCATCCGGCTCTGCTCCTACTAGCAATCCAGGAGTGACCTCCGGCTCCAACAGTATGAAAGGAAGTGTTATACCACCATTCTGCCAAGGGTAACAATTTGAACCATTGTGTTTGTTTATCAGAGACAAAGCAATGAAGGTATCCTTCCAGACATTTGTTCACTATCTTGGTTTGTCCATGAGATTGAGGATGATAGGATGAGCTATGAGCCAATTGAGTACCCAAACAAGAAAATAATTCTGTCCAAAAATGTCCAG
>JZKD02S0811042.1:854074-866540 GCA_000966675.3 Picea glauca | reverse complement strand
TCAACGCCTTGAAAAAGAGATAATTTCAGATAATAAGCCTCTTCGAGGGGGCAACCTCCTTTTACCCCACTTAAATGTTCAAGTACAAGATGATTCTAAATGAAAATGTCTCCTTAGTATATATAGGAGACTAGGAGGTATAATTAAAACTAATGGCCTAAAGCCGACATAAAGAAAATAAAATTACTAATCTAATATGCCCCAATTAAGGGGTAGTGACCCAATATTAGGGCTTAACATATACACTGTTGTATAATTTGAGGGGTGATTGTTATCCTTTCCTTTTATTAAATTTTTATTTTATCTATGTTGTAAATCAATGTGTTTTATTTGATCTTAATAGTGTTGTTAATGTCTTACAATGTATGCTTATTTTAAACTTATGAAAAATTATCTTTTCATATTGGTTCATAATTAGATCGGAATTGCATGTTGGATTCAAGGGAGTCGTTGTAGGCGATAGTCAAATTTGTCAACTAGACCCAATGGTCGACTAAGAGCTAGTCAATCAACCATTGAAGTTGGAAGTATAAGTCGATCAAGATATCTGTTAACCGACTGACCCAGCCAGTTTAAGTAGTTACAACTTTCTGGTAACTAGATATAGAAGTATAAATAGACAAGATCTATCAGATACAATGTATCTATTGTGTTGTATTGATATATCTTATAATAAAGTGTTGTTATTTGGGCTTCCACTACTTGTGTATGTCTTCATCTATGTCTACATGTATGTATTCTATGTTTTCCTATGTAAGGAACTAATAGTAACTCTCTCTTACTTTTCCCTAGATTACAACATTGGTTTCATTGCTCCTAGTTCTAGACATGGGCATGCAAAATCTTACATAAATAATAACTCTACAAGACATATGTGAATGGTGGGAGTGCAAAATTGAGAATTACATCAATAATTATGTATGAAGAAACAACCTTTCATTAGCAGAAGCACGATCACGACTCTTCTCAGAGACTCATGAAATATTTCTGGAAGCCATCCCAGAATCCTTTTTCGAGTACATCAACAAACCGAGTAATGCGTAATTTAATATCCAACAAGAAATTAGGCCTCAAGCTCACGAATGGAGGATGGATAAATTTTCACGACTGGTTAGAGAGAATTGTCGAATATTATATCTCAGAGCAAGCTATTGAAGATCAAACATCTCTTGATAAAATAAAAGAAAAAATTTACACCGAATTGCATGAAGGATTCTCGTGTACAGTTCTGACACTGCTTCACAAATTCCTCCTCAACAAGGGAGTCAGTGAAATTTTTGAATATTGACTTGAACTAGGTACACTGCTACCAAATAGAAACCTTGAAGAAAGGGACAAATAGTGGGAAGGATTTCTCAACGCAAGGTGGAAGGACACAAGACAAGCCTGGAACTAATTTATCAACAAATGAAGATGTTCAAAACCATTGAATTCGATTAAGTCAGGTTGATGATGGGGGGTCGGTCGAAGTTGTGAGATGTTGGAAGGAAAACATACTAGGAGTTGTGATTAATGAAGTATAAATGTCGTCAAGAGGAAAATAAACACATAATAAATCTATTGTGATCAAGATATTGGAACGAGATAAAAGGAAAAAGAAAAGATAATATCTTCGTAACCTATGGAATAATCAGAAGTCAAATAGAAAAATGATCAGGGAGGGTCATCATAATAGAGCGTGTGAGAAGTATAATTTTGAAATAAATTGACCAGAGCTGGAAATAACAACAGTCTCAGCGACCCCCGACATAAGAGGTGATGCATATTTGATAAAGGATAGAATAAATTCCTATCAACCAGAAGACCAACCTGAAAGTGTGGATTATGAAGAGTTAGGACTAATAATATGCTCTTCCCCCATTTCAGAAACTAGCTAGTGAATAAAAGAGTTCCTCCAACAAAGACTTCAGATCGACAACCAATCCACAAGATTATGGTATAGAATTGACGAGCATGGAAACCTATGAGACACACTCATCATTGAGCCAAGAAGAAATGAAGCTGAAAACATGCTCATCGAAATCAAGGATCTCACCGGCCTCGCTCCCCTACCAAATATAGTATCAAGAGAAGAAAATAATTTAATAAATTAGAGTTGTGAATGGACACGCCCATTGGAGCGATGTTTAGTCAAGTACAAATACCACCATTCTCAGACCGAAGAAATACTTTCCATAGTCAACAAGAAGCATTTATTTCTCGAATACCATTTGGTAGAAGACCGACCGAAAGAAGAGGCGATGCAAGAAAAAATGACTAAAGACTCAACAAATTTGTCAAAAAGTGTGGTATCCCAAACACCACAAAAAGAGATTATTCCTAAGAAGGAAATAAAAATGGGATTTAACCAAATTCCCACCTATGAGGGAGATGAGGACCCAAAAAGACATCGGTTTGTGTGTGAGAAATTCTGGGATGCTACTAACATCATAGATGAATATAAGTAGATGGCACAATTTGGTATTTCCCTTTGACATCATGCTTTAACATGGTTTATGAATTTCATAGAAAATACAAATCGCTCAAAAGAAGAAATACACAATTGTTTCTTAACATTCATCAAAGTTCAATATGTCACACACTTGGATGCTCAAAAATTGAAATAAATAAAACAAAGACCATGTGAGTCGGTTAGAGAATATGAAAAAATATTCAAAGATATTTTGATTCAAATACCGACTATGATCGATCATATTTTTTTAGTACAATGGTATGTAGTTGGTCTTCTACAATGAATCATTCACCATTGCACCTGCAAGAAATAACCACTTGTGAAGATGCATTACAAAAAGAACAACGCATTGAATAAGACGATGATCACCTATTGACCGAAAGATTGGAAGAAAAAATAGATCATTTACAAAAACTATAAAAAATCTATTCATAAGAAGAAATGAATTATCGTATACTATGTATTGTGAAGAAGGCCATACAAAGGATACTTGTAGTCTCATCGATCATCTACCCGTAATAGTATATTGTCATAGAGTAAAAGCTCAAACATATTGTAATATATGTGAAGCATTAACCGACCATGTTGTGGAGGATTTCCCACACAATTTAAAGAACACTAAGTGGTGTCATATCTGTGAAACTCATAGTCACAGAACATCAGAATGCTATTTAAAAGCATGAAATCAAGCCAATGTACAAACAATGCATCTACTGGAGTTACTTCACACACACCTAAGATTTTTCCTTTTTTATTAGTCATAATTAGTCATTATCAAGTCTCCTATATTTTATGAGAGAATATTCCACCTGATGAATATTCTCTTTCAATTGACACTTCAGTTTGACTAGTTGAGTTGAGTTTAGATGTTGCATTGGTTTTGTCACCATGAAACATTGGGATCATCATAAACTAATGCACACTTTCCTTGGGATCATCACCAGACTGGCGCATTACTCTTTATTCCCTGATTTAACTCCTCACTACTCTCTGTTCAGTTAGTTAACTGAAGACTAGTTGACTAGTTAACTCAACTAGGTGGCAGTTCACTCCCGTAAGTGCCTGAGAGACTAGAATAGGTGGTATTTCACTCCCATAACTACTGGTGTGTGTCCATATCACTCTATACCACCACTATGGTGCATTGGTTCTCCTCCAGTGCACACTCATTAAGTTATAGAGAGTATATCAGGTGTAAATTATTCATTATTCATAATGGTTAATGAGAATTCTTCTATTATTTCTCTCCTTCTCCTTCTTTCTCAAATTCTCTCTGCAAATGTGTGTATTATTTTTTAGCTAGATATATTTTGTGCAGGTTCAACACATTTACATGGTATCATAGATGATGGACTATTAAGCAAAAGATACACCAAAAGGTTTTGTAGGTACAAAAGATTGAAGACAACGAAAAGATGGATTTCCAAAAAGAATCCATTCTTACACCTTGCAACTATTTTGCATGGAAGGAGAAAATATCCATACATATCCAAACCATAAGGTTGTACATGTTAACCTTGAATACATATACAGAACCAACATCAGCCATAGAAAAATCCAAGTACTTAAATCTCATGGATGAGGCACTCGAAACAATTTGCAGTCTTATTTATCTCGATCTCCTTTTTCACATATCTTCTTTTAAGATTCCCAATGAAGCCTGGAACATCTTGGAAGAGATATTTGGAAAACAGGATGAGATGAGGGGAAACATGCTAGAGGTGGAACTAATCACATTGGATCCAAAAAGATTTGACAATATCCAAGATTTATTTACAAAATTCAATGTTTTACTGTCACAACTCAAAGCTTGCGGGGTTGATAAATCAAAGGAGGAGAAACAAATGGTTCTCAACATTCTCTCCAAGCTTGGTCCTAAATTCTTTGTATTCGTATCCACATTCCATTCTTTCATATTCTCCTCTGGAGCCAGCTAGAAGATGCCTTTTCTTGAGGACTTTATCGAATCCCTGACACAAGAGAAAACCAAGCTCATCAACATGGGCACAATTCAATGCCTAAGGGTGCATGCAATCACTGTGCAATATGGTAGCCAAAAATATAAAAAATATAAATATAAATATAAACAGAAAGATCATGCACATTTAAAGAAGGAACGATACACAAAACCCTTCACTGATGCCTCTGGATCCAAAGGTAAAAGGGAAGAAAAGGGGAGAAATGCACATACTATCACAAAGGATTCCATCTAGAATTTGCATACATGCAAAAGAAAGTAGATATAATGACTCAAATAATTCATCAAAACAACCTTGGAGATCACATTCCCAAGGGTTCCAATAAGAAGAAGAACCCAGAAGACTAGAATCCCAAGAAAGGCAGTTCTAGTCATGCCTTGATTGCCATCAAATCCTCTCCTGATGCCTGGATCGTTGATTCAGGAGAATCACATCACATGGCTGCATCAAAAGAAGTATAGTATTCATTGGATGAATGCAAAGGTCCTCCTATTCTTATGGGGGACAACTCTTCTATCGAAGTCACCAACAAGGGAAGGATTGAACTCACCAACAAAATCTTCGAGAATGTGCTGCATGTTCCCAAACTTTCTATCAACCTTATCTCCTTGTATCGGATGATGAATTTCGACACTAGAAATAAAGTCATATTCACAAAAAAAAAATTGGACATCTACGACATGCAAACCAACTCCAGGGTTGCTACCGGTGAGGTAAATCATCAATCTAGATTGTATACTTTTTCTGAATTCATTGAACCTGATTCTGCTTTACTACTTACTCGTGTTTATGAAAGTAGTAGGATATGGAACAAAAGGTTTGGACATTTGGATTTTAGATACATGAAACAAATTAACAAGAAAATATTGGTTGATGGTCTACCAGACATCCATTTCTCCAAGGGAGTGTGTGAGGGATGTGCTCTCGGAAAACACCCTGAAGAGAAATTCGACAAAGGAAAGTATCAACGAGCTTCCACACCATTAGATATGATCCACAAGGACCTTATGGGTCCTTTTCCATATCCATCCATCAACAAAGAGAGGTTTTTTATGACTTTTGTTGATGATATCTCATGTTTTACATGGATCTACTTTCTCAGGAAAAAATCCAAGGTCTTTCAACACCTCAAATATTTCAAAGCCTTAGTTGAAACACAGTTTGGAAACAAGATCAAAGTCCTCCGAAATGATAACAGGGGAGAGTATGTAAATCATGAGAACCATAATCTTTTCCATGAGCCAGGGAATCAGTTGCAACACATTGTTCCTTATACTCTGCAACAAAATGGAGTTGCTGAGTAGAAAAACAGATCTCTAAAGGAGATGGAATCTTGCATGTTTCGTGCAAAGTCATTACCAGAGAGACTATGGGTTGAAGAAATTAATTGTGAAAAATACATTTAAAATAGATCTCCCTATAGATCACTCAAGGATAATACCCCCTACGAGGATTAGAGCAGCCTGAAACTGGAAGTGACCCAGTTTCACATTTTTGGTTCACATGCATGGGCGTGGATTCCCTCTAAAAAGAGGAAGGCACTTGATCCACAGAGCACTGAGTGCATTATTTTTGGATACCCCGATGCTGTGAAGGGATATAGGCTTATTGATCCTCGGACTGGATCATCATTGAGTGAAGTTTCCAATTTGAGGAAAGTGTATGACATGCACCTTAGCAGCTGCATGCATACACCTTCACTCTTCCACCTGTCCAAGATGATGAGAATGCACATGCCGACTCTTCTTCAGATGAGAGTTCTGATTCAGAGGATTGTGATGATTCAATTTCAGATTCAGTACAATCATATGCAGAGTCAAATCATCTAGATGCAGTTGCAGAGCTAGAGAAGAGGCCCAAGTGGGCACATACTACTCTTCAGGATGCAGGGGATCTCGTTGGTGATCTAGTTGATACTAGGAGGACTCAATCTGATTTTGAGGAGCCTCCTATTGCACTCACTTCCACTGAACCATTTCCCTCCATGCATGTTTTCTTGGTTTAGTCTTTAGATCAACAGTCTTATGGAAAGGATGTTGGAAATCCCTTTTTGGAATCTGCCATGCAGGAGGAGTACAACTCCCTCCTTGAGAACCAGACTTGGTATCTGGTTCCCCTTCCTTCTGGGAAGAAACTTGTCAAATGCAGATGGGTCTACAGGACCAAGAGCACAATAGATGTACATATTAGCAGATACAAATCCAGGCTTGCTTCCAAAGGATTTTCGTAGGTGCATGGTATTGACTATGATGAGACCTTTTCTTTAGTAGCAAATATGGATTCCATACGATTGGCAGTTTCCATTGTGGTAGCCAAAGGATGGGAAGTCCATTAGATGGATGTGAAGAATGCATTTCTTCATGGTGATATCTCTGAGGAGATCTATATGGAGCAACCTTAGGGATTTATGCAGGACTCATCTTTGGTCTGTTGACTGAAGAAGTCCTTTTATGGCCTCAAGCAGGCTCCGAGGGAATGGTATTGCAAGATGGACTCCTACCTATTGTCACAAAACTTTGTACATTGTAAATCAGACCTGAATGTCTACATTTTCATGACAACTGATTCACTTCTACTTTTAGTTCTATATGTTGATGATTTGTTGATCATCAGTTGCTCGACTTCAGTGATTGCTGCAGTTAAGAGGATTCTACATGAAAAGTTTTTGATGATAGACATGGGTCCACTACACTTCTTCCTTGGACTTGAGATTAGTCAGGATGCATCAAGCATCAAACTGTCTTAGGCCAAGTATGCAAGAGATCTCCTTGAGATATTTCACATGACATGCTGCAAGTCTGCTTCGACTCCTTTCCTATCAGGATTCAAACTTGAGGATGGTGGGGAGACTCCATTGGTTGACAAAACACTATACAAAAATATCGTGGGGAGCTTGTTGTATCTCACACACTCCAAACCAGGCCTCTCATATGCATTTGGTGCATTTTCCAGGTTCATGTAGGAGCCACGTGAGCTAATTGGAAGGATGCAAATTGTATCCTTTGATACATACAAGGCACCATCACCTTTGGGATTCATTATGCAGTATACTCTACATTAGATCTCATCAGGTTTACTAATTTTGACTAGGCTGGTGATAACACTGATCACAAGTCCACATCTAGTTACTTACTTAGTCTTAGTTCTGGGCCTATCTGTTGGTCGAGAAATAAGCAAGTTGTCATTGCTCTATCTTCAGTCAAGTTAGAGTACAGAGGGGTAGTTAACATAACCATCCATACTATGTGGCTACAACATTTTCTCACTGAGTTGGGCATTCATTTTCATCGGTCAATCGTCATCTGGTGTGACAACCAGAGCACTCTGAAATTCTGCAGAGATCCAGTTTAGAGGAAGTGGACGAAGCACATTGAGATCCACATTCACTACATTTGAGACTTAGTACATGAGGGGATCATTGACTTACATTTCTTTCCTTCAGTAGAACATATGACAAACATCTTCACCAAGACCTTCATTGAGAAAAAGTTCCATTCTCTGCGAAGTCATCTTGGCGTGAAGGACACAATTTCCTAACAACTGTAGTTCTTCTTTTTTACATACATTGTACCTTGAGGGGAGGGGTTTCCCATGAGGTTTTCCCTCTTTCCTCAATTTATTTCAGTGTATCTTTTGTATTTGGGTACCTAACATGGCCTCATTGTCGGGACCCATTATTTATTTTCACCATAGTGATGTTCAGGGGGGTGTTGGAGTTACTTCACACACACCTAGGATTTATTTTTCCTAAGTTTTTCCCTTTTTTATTAGTCATAATTAGTCATTATCCAGTCTCCTATATTTTAGGGTAGAATATTCCACCTGGAGAATATTCTCTTTCATTTGACACTTCAGTTTGACTATTTGAGTTGAGTTTAGATGCTGCATTGGTTTTGTCACCATGCAACATTGGGATCATCACCAACTAATGCACACTTTCCTTGGGATCATCATCAGACTGGTGCATTACTCTTGACTCCCTGAGTTAACTCCTCACTACTCTATGTTCATTCGGTTAACTGAAGACTAGTTGACTAGTTGACTAGTTAACTCAACTAGGCAGTTCACTCCTGTAACTGCCTGAGAGACTAGACTAGGTCACAATTCACTCCCTTAACTATTGGTGTGTGTCCATATCACTCTAGACCACCACTATGGTGCATTGTTTCTCCTCCAATGCACACTTATTGATTTATGTAGAGTATATCATGTGTAAATTATTCATTATTCATAACAGTTAATGAGAATTCTTCTATTCTTTCTCTCCTTCTTCTTCTTTCTCAAATTATCTCTGTAAATGTGTGTATTATTGTTTAGCTAGATCTATTATGTGCAGTTTCAACACATTTATAGTATCATACAGAAGCCACTGACCAAACTAATAATTAAAGTCAAACAAATTATTACTATGGTTGAGTACGAGGACGTGGTGGTCGAGGTCAATTCATAGGACGTGGTGGCCGAGGTCAATTCAGAGGCAATGGTCGGGGTCAGGGTTGACCCTATTGTTACAATTGCTGGAAGGACGAATATATTAGCCCATAATGTCTGGTAAAAGATCATATCAACCTAAAATTTTGTAATATATGCGGCGTTGGCGACCATTCACTTGAAGATTGTCCAATATTACTCGATAAGAATATGACTAGAAAAAACATCAATCTTCTACATATAGTATCAAAATAAGAATTACTTAATTTGAAAAACTTAAATATCATCAAAAGATCTGGTGTTAGGAGAGATATTATAAGTACCCCTTCACAAGACCAACTGAGAGGGAAGGCTATCCTCCTCCCAAATTCAGACAAAGAAGAAAAGCATTATGAGGGAAGCCATTAGATTCTTCAAAAATTCTAACCAAGACCAACAAAACAAAGGAAGACAAAATGATGATACTATACAAGAATTCCTACAATTGTTAAAGGAAAAATTGTCAGTTGATAGATTGCTAGATTTTTTCAACATATTAAGAGAATATAAAGAAGGAAAAAGACCTTCCAAGGATGTCAGGAAGCTCTCTTATCAACATAAATATTATGACCCACGAGTTGATCTGGAAATCAATGAAGTACTAATCAAACAAGTAGTTGTTGATTTCATATCTCAAGTCAATATATTACCTTGAGAAACATGTATAAGAATGGGTCAATCCACATTAGCACTAGCTTCGAATTACCTCGAGATGGAATATCAAAGAATGATAGAGCCCATCGATATACTTAGAAATTTTGAAACTCAAATTATGGGTATACTGACTCAAGTCAACTTTGAGGTAATCAACCTAGTCAAGGGGATGCCAACATACACATCACTTGTTGATCGACCATGGGGTCAAAAAATGAAAACCACTGTCTCCCTTGAAAGAGATAGAATCAAATTAAAAGGAAGTGGAAGAAAAATAATCATCCCTCTAGACCCAAAAGAAGGAAAATCTTGGACCGAATCATGGGATGAGGATCAAGAAGCTTGTTTCCTTTATCAAATATTCAATGAGAAAAATGATTATGTTGAACTAAACGCACAAGGATAAATTTTTTGAGAATCTCCTATGTCAGTCGGGAATAATTCAGACTTAGCCTTGTATAAATGGAAATTAGAGAACTACGAAGCACATGAAAAATATTTTTAGTCCATTGAAGTTATTCCCAGAAAACATCCAAGGACATACTTTTCGATCCAAGCAATACCTATAGTGTATGAAAATAAACATTGACAAAATCCCACCCTTATTCCAATCGACAACAGAACAAGAAATCCTTTACGTTATAATGAATAGAATGCACCTTCAACACATGTCGAAGAGGCTTACAAATATATTGGTGAACAAGGAAGGAATCAAATCCTAATAGAAACCTTCACGGGCCAGGTTGTAATATGGTTGGAAACACATTCCCACAAAATTCTAACGTGGACAACTATATCAACATACTTCATAGAATGCTTCGCGGAAAAGAAACTAGACAAAATCTATTGACATTACCACTTTTAAAACCAGGTAAGATCCAATTGAACATATTCACAATTGTGAGAGGGAATGGAAAAAATCAGATACATATATGAAATGGTATGGTTCCATATGTTTCCAATCACGTTAGAGAAAATACCAAGTAAATAGCACAAGATCAAAGAAGCTTGTGGCTATGCGTTAAATTGGTCCGACATCAAAGAAAAATTTATTGAAGACTTCAAATTCACCCCAAAAGAGGAACATCTAATAGAAGAAACACATCAGATTAAAATTTTCCTCAAAAAACCGACTACAACTACACAAAGAGAAAAAAGGAAGATGACGGTCAACCTCATATCGACATCGACTTGAAAACTCATTTCAAAAAAAAATAAGGGAATTTCGATAGCTTGAAGAATCTAAATGGAGAATATAAGTTGTCAAGGAAAGAGCTTCATATGGAAAAAGGATCATCCGACATTGCAAAACAATGTAAAATCAATACTAAACATATCTAAGGAAGAAAAGGAATATCACGAATAGCCTGACTTTCCGAAAATATTTACTAGAATCAAAGAAGGGGAACAATACCTCGATGAAGAAAAACCACTAGAGTGGATGGATTTTGAAATCAATATGAAAGAATTCAACATATCAAAGGATGATCACCCAAAAATGGTACGAGTAGATGACTATTGTTGGGCCCTTCGTTTTGATAAACATAATTTGCGCAAGGTATTTTAGAGCTTTGTTTTGGTGAACAGACGTTGCGCAAGCTATTTAGGATTTGGATAGCCGACCAAAGGAAGGAACAAAAAGCAGAGAAAAGGGATTGTGAACCAGGAAATAGTTAGAACAAGAAATAGTTGGAAGGACAACACGATGCCAGTTTTGAAGAAAGGGGTTGCAATCGAATCAAGAAGAAGAGATAACTTTCGAGTTCTAAAAAAACAAGCCTATATTAGGTTATATTCATATGGGATCAAGATGATTGTAACATAGGGAGAGAAATGGGTTGTTCATGGTTAAGGTTAGGCAGGTTGGGGAAGGTTGAGTCCAATTATGAGTCTAGTTCTTCTTACTATTGTTTTTAGCTAAGTTGAATCCCGAGATCTGGGTTGGGAACCAGATTGATAATGTAAGAATCATGTATTACTATAGGTGTCGAGAATTTTATATCCAAATGAATTCGACATAAATTATTAACCCAGGGAGTTCATAATCTTACAAGGTGCAATCACAATATATGCAGGGTGAAAGTATGCTAACCTAATCTAATGATTGAAAAAGAAACACACAACTAAAATTGAATTTCATGATATAAACGAAAACATGAAATTGCATAAATTAAACCTGATTGAGAAAGCATGAAATTGAATTGCATGAAATAAACAAAAGCATGAAATTGCATAAATTAAACCTGATTGAGAAAACATGAAATTAAACAAAGGAAAAATCATCTATAACATAAATAACAAATTTCAAATGACAAACATATGTGAGCTCACATAAAATCTATATTAACAACTCAAAATAACAAATCTATTATGGAGAAATCAAAATATTTACTCTAATACATCAACTCTATTACAAAATGACGAAATCCATGACTAACTCATTATCTCAAGGGTAAACACTAACTGTGTTCTTCTTTTTCCTTTCTTTCTTTCTTCCTCTCCTCCTCTCAAATGAGGAGAGAGCCCTCTCATTTATACATGAGTTCTTTGAAAAGAAGATAAGCAACTCATAATTACAAATCCACTTTTCTCTCAACCAATTCCACTTTTCTCTCAACCAATTTTCTATAATTACAAAATACTTATCCCACTTTTGTCTCACAAATCCTCTCATGGTATTCCTCCTTGAAATTAGCTTAAATTATCTCCTTCAAATTTTGAAAAGATGGAGAAAACATTCGAGAAGATTTTGAATACTTCTTGGTTGAAATCTTCAAATATCCCTACATCACAAAGCTCACACAAATATTTGAGATATATATGAAAAATATATTAATTTATAATATTTAATCATAAATTCTCTTTTAATACTAAAATGAATAAAGTGGAAAATAATAAGGTGAAACCCAAA
>JZKD02S0811042.1:825631-854024 GCA_000966675.3 Picea glauca | reverse complement strand
TATTCTTTGGGACTTTTGGCTTCTTAATGAAATCATTCCATGATTTGAAATGTGTGAATGGCATCATTTTTCTTATGGTTGGTTCTTGTGTGACAACCATGAATATAACAAATGTTGGTTCTTGTGTTAACAACATTACTGGTGTTTTTGCTGCAATACATAAGATTTGAAAGCATACATGCATTGGAAATGATGAACCATCAATGTACATTAGAAATCCTTTTCTTCATGTTATGAATCATGCCAAAATAGAGCAATATCTAGAATCAAGGTGCAACAAAGTGTCGTTTGGAAGAGACATGTTGATCAATGTTAAGTGAGATGACATGTGGAAAATGGAATCAAATGGTACCCTTAGGTCTTTGACCAACCCCCCATTTGGATTCATCTTAGATTTGAGGGTCAAATCAAGTTGGGAGCTGGTCCAGAAGTGGGTGAGGGGACGACAAGAAGCATAAATGTGTCATTCACAGGAGTGCATGGATTTTCTCGTACAAAGTCATGCATACGGTGCATTGTGCACTCTACAGGGTTCTTTGTCCTGCGCACTGTGCACATGCTTCTTTAGTGTTTCAACGCATGTCAATTTTTTGACCATTTGTATAGTTGTTTCCCCTTGGAAATGCATTTTTGGTGCTCTAGGTGAAATAATAGGTGTTTGGAGATGTTGTATTCCTATAACCATCTGCATGCAATGTTGCAAACAAAATTTTAGTGATAGCATATGCCCCCTGATGTGTGAGGTTAGGAGCATACATATAGCCAAAATACATCAATGTTTCTTCTACTGAGAGTACCATTGTAATAAAGAGTGGTGATAGGAACTCCAAGAGTGATCTGTTGGAGGGAGAGGGGAAAATATGGGACCCAAACCTTTCTCTAGGTAGGGAAAGAAAATCTATATACAAATGAGGTGGGTATGCCCCATTCTCGTGTCATGTAACTCAAAAATGTAAGACAATAACTGAACTTGTATGCAAATGTAGATAACTATAGCACCCTTCGGGGCATTTTGATAACGACATATGAAAATTATTATGGTGAACATACTCTGAAAAGAGGCAAGGATGCATGTAATAAGTGTCGATGGCTCGTTGGCATTGATGGCCTAACAAATTCGAAGGTCTTCGACTATTATAAAAAAGATGCAATAGTCTCATAGTAAGACCCACTGTAACATGAGATTGTGTTTAAGTCGAATGTTAGGGGGGTCAATGAGAGCAAAGAGAAATGATGGTTCTCTATGTGTTGTCCGAGGCTCCACATTGTAAAGGTAATCAGATTCAAGATATTGTCGCCCTTCTAGAAACTGTGTTGATGTTGACAGAAAGGGAGACACGACTAAAAGAAGAAAAGGGCTTCATGAAATCCACTGGATAAGATCCGTAACTGATAAGAAACATGAATGAAGTCAAAATGCAGTGAGACTCAATAATTCCCTTGGTTGGGGGTATGTTTGGAATATGATTAGAAACAACTGTGAAATGATATCTAGCGTTAAGGGGATGACTAGACATGGGGTTAAATTGTTCCAGAGGGATGAAAAAGTGGACAAACTCAGAGATCAGGGGTATATGGACTATGGGATACTCTGGGTTAATGGATTATGTCAACATGAGTAGAGGATAATGAATTCCCCAACCAAGGGATACATGGGTTGCTTTTCCAGAAAAAAGAAGGTTGTCAAAGGTGAAAACAAAAAGCTAAGTAAATGTGGGAAACAAAGGATTTTTACAATTACCAAATAAATAAAGAACAGTTTGGGATGAGTGTACAGATACAAAAATGGTTGCCCCAGTGCAAGATGGATTAGCCTATGAGGGTGCAAGTTGCATAGAGAACTGGTGAAGGGTGGGGCCCCCATGCATGGGTTTCTGTATGAGGTAAATGAATGGAGGGAAATATGCAGATGGGAAAACAGATTGTGGATGAAATGGAGGGTTAATGATACTGCAGAGGCGCAATCAAAATAGAACCAGGATGAGATAACCTAGGAGTCCATTGGGAAAGCTAGCAAAATGATGAGAAAGAGTATGTGGCTGATTCTTGAAAATGCGTAAGACTATTGGGACTCCCATCCCTAGGGGGTGAAAGAAGCATGAGTGTCAAAGTGCCAAGGGGGACTATGAATGGGAAAACTCATGTGGGGGAGAGTGCTACCGGGTGACAGTACCAAAATGCAGCGGAGGTGACAGTATTACAGAGCCGGATATAGGGACCCTAAAGGCAAATGTCGGAGGGAGTGACTGGAAAATGCAATGGAGATTCAGAGGGAATGATTACATGCCAGTGTCGATCATATACCTGAAGGGGGTGCACTGGTGTGTGATGACCAAGTACTTGCACACATTAAAACCGAATACCCGACGTGAACAATATTTGAATATATAGAACATATAACAATTATTTAATAATTTTGAACATGAGCATGCATACCTGGACGTGATGTGAGAAAAATTCTCCCCTGTGGCCGAGTGCAAATGGGGACCCGGGGAATGTGATTGTGTAGGCGGTGGGACCCTTATCCTGTGGTTGAAGATAGATCAGAAAACATAGAATCTGAGCTCCTGTAACTTAGTGTGGAAGTTGGGAAAAAGGGACTATATATGGATGTGGGGCCCATAATGCCACCTCATTTGTACCTGATGCTATAGTGAATTGGCGTGATTATTTGGAGGAGTTTCTAATATTACAAGAGTTCAAGACGACTGATCCAGGATTTGCGAGAGGCAGGTTAGTGGTCCCATCCTCCCACCCAGTAGTTAGTTTCCATTTTTTGGGTAGGGGTCGTACGAAGGGTCATACTAGGGTATTTTGTAGTGGCCCATATGGTGGGATGGATTTCTGGCATGACCCGAACATGGTGTTGCCTCCTGGAGAGAATCGGGACCAGAGAGGTATGTTGGTGTACTTATGTGTTGTGATTTTGATAGTGTAGCTTATATTTATGTATGGATGGATGTTGATCCTATCTTTGTTTTTATGTGTGCATATGTGGGTCCGTGAGGCCGAGAGTCAAAGGTGGTTGGAGAGTCATCTCGCCAGGGGCCAGTGAGACTGTCGTGGGTAGAGTCACGAGTGGGAGAGAAATGTTGGAGGGACGAGGATGGTGTGAGGTCAGTAGATGAGGTGATATCTAGTCTGAGGTGCAGATTTGATGATCTAGGTGCAGGGCCATCACATTCTCCTAAGGTAGAGGTCGACAGGGGGTTAGATGATTTTCAACACTGGTTGGAGGTGGTATTGTAGGGTGTGCTAGAGGGCATGTGGTCCCAAATTTAGGATGAGAGAGTCCTGGAGCAGTGTGTGGGTTTCCCTGCAAAATTGCGGACCCTGATCCACAAAGCAACTGTAGTGGGGGAAGTAATGACTCGACGACTTCCCCCTAGACCTGGAGGACCCACATCTAGTGGGGCACCTCCTACTGATAAAGGACCCGGTGGGGGAGCTCTGGGGACACCATGAGTGTCAATTATGTATTTTTTGTATTTATATAAGCATGTGAGTCTGTTTTGTATAGGGTAGTGTGACACCCATTTTGTACCTATAGGGGTGAGGGGGGCTCACTTGCCTATGGAAGATGTACATGTTGTACTATTTTGTAAACATATATGACACATTGATTGATATATATATATATATATATATATATATATATATATATATATATATATATATATATATATATATATATATATATGGAAATACATGTTTGGGATCTCCGTGATGTTTACATGTGATGATATTTTGTGATGTTTTGTATGATGTCTCATCTATATGTTGTGACAGATGTGTGATGATTTATGTATGTATGATGATGTCTTGATGTGAAAAATGCCAATCTAACACTAGGTTAGCCATGTTATCTTCTATTTGATTAAATTGTGAAGGAATATGTGTAAATGTAATTGAATCAAAATTTCGAGATAAGAGTCTAACTTGCAGGGATTTGTGAAAGAGGCAAGGATCACGGACACAATATACGTTGTTGAGTTGCAGGACAACAAGCTGGGAATGTAATAACATGCTAAGGTGACGAATGTGGCAGTGACTAGCCTTGGCGAGGAGGCCAATGATGCTTGTGTATTCTGCTTGGTTGTTGGTTGCTGAGCCCAAACATATGCCGCTGGAGTGGAGCAGTTCATGTGAGGGGGTGTAGAGGGCCCAAGCAACCGAAGTGAGATTCTGTGTCCAACAACCAACTCTGTCAGTGTAACCAATGTGGTAGGATGATGGAGGAGACATCTGTCAATAACACGAATGGTAGAGAAGACAGGAGGAGTGGAGGCAAAAAAATAAAACTAAAAACTCTACAAATGTGTACGAAGAAAAAACCTAGTGTAGAATGACTATGCTCATGCGTAAAACTTCCTTAAGTACAACCCATTGATAGGATATTTGATAGGATATCCTTTTGGAGAGGCTAGGATGCATGCGCCTTTAATGAGGAAGTGTTGGATGATGTAAGGCCCATTCCATAATGACTCAAATTTCCCATGACCAAGAGTATCGTGAGTGATATCGTAGTCTAGGACGATATCTCCTTCGTTAAATGAGAAAAGGTTGACATGGCGGTCAAAGGTGGCCTTAAATTGTTTCTTAGCTGCCTCATTGTTTTGTAAGGAGGACCAACGATCTTCATCCAGCGACTCTAAGTTCAGCAAACACTGCTACATTGGAGCAATGTCAGGTAATAACTCGATGGTTGTGCTCAACGTGGGAATTTCGCACTCGATGGGGAGGGTGGGTTCAATCCCATGGACAATGATCTAGGAGGATATTAGTGGCTACCCACCTTTTCCAAGTGGCTCAAAACTATTTTCTGGCAATTTTGGTAATTTACTATTTTTAGTAGTTTTTCGGGTCCTGAACTTCCAGAGCCGTTTTGAAGCCCTAAATGATGTTTTTTGGGAAAACGGGGAGCAACATTAAACTACGATATCCGAGAACTACAAAATTTGTAGTTCTTGGATATATCTTTCCAACGAGCTATCGTGCGCCCCAAACGGAGATCGTATGCCAAAGTTATACCGCTGGGAAGTTGACGTATCAATTACCCCCATTGGGGCCCGCAAACCTTTTGTCTTTTCATCTTCCGGGGTTAGGGTTTTGGATTTTCCTTATGTTAAAAAGGCCCTCAGAGCCTCATTGTAATAATCATATTTTCATGGAAGTGAGTATCCATCACATATCTTCTCAGAGATAAGCTTCCACCATTCTAGTGAGTCTTTCACTCTGTATTTTACAGTCTTTGTACATTTTCGCTCATTAATAGAAAATTGTGTATTACTGTATCTCTGTGTTTATGGTTGCATCTCTAATACATTTCTGTTATATTATTGGATATCCATGATATCTTTGTGCATTTCTTTATTATATCTCCGCTCTCATTTCGTGCTAAAAATAATCCAGATCAATGGTATTAAAGCAAGCTGCTCTTGATCGTTTTTCAGTGCATGTCCCCGACGAGGTCCAAGTATAGAAAGTTGGGTCTCTATTTTGTCTCTCTTGAGGAAAATCTCTCTCGCACACCCAATAAAACTCAATGGCGGAAGAAAATAAAAATGATGGAGCAAACGATCCTATCAGTCTATTGCTTGAGCAAGCTCTCACGCGATAGAGGGATGAAATGAGGGAGAATTTTTCCCACATCCTTCAACGCCTTCCTATAGCATCAGGTGCATCTTCATAAAGATACCTCTTTGGAGGCGCCTTGCTTTTTAAGGTACAAGTCAATTTTTATATTCTCGTATTTGAAGTTCAGATAGATGTGGATGCCCTAGACAAATGGTTAAATCTGTTAGAAGGTTATTTCTCTGTTCATAATTTTTCCGACAGGAAAAGGATCACCTTCGCACTCCTTAGAGCTCTTCCCCATGTCAAACATTGGTGGGAATCTTACTGGGAGAAAATTTACATAGAGGAGTCTGGAATATATGGGGTCGAGCCCACTTGGGATTTTTTTGTGGATGCGGTAAAGGAGCAGTATTACCTTGTTAGCAACTATGAGGACCAATACATGATATGGAACACACTGCGGCAAGAGAGGGGCCAAGTAGTTTTGGAGTTCACCAATACTATCCATACCTTGTGCACTAAGCTGGGTATCAAGGACTCTGAAGGAAATTTGGTTCTAAAATACCTTGGGGCTCTACACAGATACATCCAAACTGAAATGGAATTTTTGGACATCTCATCACTCGGTTCTGCTAATCGATATGTTGTTAAAATCAAGTAGAAGTTTAATCACCAGACCAAACAGGAGTTTGGATCTACAAATCCGCAACAACCAAAGTATGAGAAAGATGGCCCTAACAAACAACTACCTGAAAACCAGTCTAAGACACTACAAAAGAAGGGTCACGGTAAGACAAAGGACACCGAAAAATGGTGTGATTTCCACAAAATCCCTTGGAACAACACTGGTGAATGTCACTCAAAACATTCATTGGTGTTCGAGATCAAAGACAAGGAGCCAAAACTTGATTCAGAATCTGATTATGAAAATATTGGTAAAAGATAGATCATCGACACAGACCCCACTACTATTGTCATGACCACAACAATTCAACCAGAAGAACCAACAAATCTAGAAGAGGGGGAGCACCTTTTTCATTCACAGATGTGGGTGAAGGGGACCCTGCTACATTTAATTGTTGATAGAGGAAGACAAAAGAACCTCATCTCAGTAGAGGTCGTCAAACAATTGGGATTATCGACAACACCACACCCGCAACCATACAACATCGGGTGGCTTCACCAAGGATGATATCTTCGTGTCAGCCAGTAGTGTCGATTATCATATGGCATCCAACCCTTTAAGGATGAGGTATTATGTGATGTTTCCCCACTGGATGTCTGTGATGTCCTCTTAGGCCAACCATATATGTGGAAGCGTCATGTTGTTTATGAGTCTCGACCCCGCAGTGTCATTATTTCTCTAGGGGGTCATCTCTACAGAATACCAGAGGTAGTTCTGACTACTATTCCACCTAAAAAGTGTTGTAAGGTAGTATCTCATACTACAAAATTCAACTTCTTCACAATCTATTCAAAAGGAGAACAAAAGGATACTGCAACCACTATAGCCTCGGCCCAAGCATCTTCTATCCAACTGAAGCAAGTCGAAAAGATTGCAACAAAACAAAAATATTCCTTCTGTACACAATCATCTCAGATAGCTTGAATGGTTGAATAGAGTCAACCCCGCCAACAACAGGTTTGTGAGAAAATTCCATAAATTGAGCAACGTGACATCTCCAACAAGGCAAGCAGCTCACCAAGATGTAGATTCAACAAATGCTTTTCCCTCTCCCCCAGGAACTCAACGCAATGGAGACCATTTATTACTAAGGAGGGAGGATCGATCTAGGTGGATATCGGTGGCCACCCACCTTTTCCAAGTTGCTCAAAACTATTTTCTGGCAATTTTTGGAATTTACTATTTTTAGCAGTTGTTCGGGTCCTGAACTTCTGGAGTCGTTTTGAAGCCCTAAATGACATTTTTTTGGAAAACGGGAAGCAACATGGAATGATGTTCAATGTTGCTCACACAAAAGTTGTATTTATTAGATAGATATTTCCAACGAGCTATCATGCACCCAAAATAGAGATCGTATGCCAAATTTATGCCCCTGGGAAGTTGACATATCAACTACCCCCATCAGGGCCCACAAACCTTTTAGATTTTCATCTTCTGGGGTTAGGGTTTTGGATTTTCCTTATGTTAAAAATTCCCTTAGAGATTCATTGTAATAATAATATTCTCATGGATGCGAGTAATCATCACATATCTTCTCAGAGATAAGCTGCCACCATTCTAGCAAGTCTTTCACTCTGTATTTTACAGTCTTTGTACATTTTCGCTCATTAATAGAAAATTGTGTATTACTGTATCTCCGTGTTTATGGTTGCATCTCTAATGCATTTATGTTATATTATTGGATATCTATGATATCTCTGTGCATTTATTTATTATATCTCCTCTCTCATTTCGTGTCGAAAATAATCTGGACCAGATGAGATAAAACAATGTAAAACCGGTGGTAGTTTTGACTACCATGCGATAATCCCATAATGATGAAAACAACATATGGTGCCAGTTGGTCTTATGTTTGTTGAAAGTGCATTGCAACATGGTTTTGAGGACTTTGTTAACAACCTCAACCTTTCCATTGGACTAAGGGTAGTATGGGGAGGGAAACTCATGGGAGAAGCCTAACCTTGAGGAGAGTTCGACACATATCTTATTCTCAAAGTGTTTACCATGATTGGAGACTAACTGTAGTGGGACTCCGAAGAGGGAAATGATGTGGTTGAAGAAAAAATGCATTGTTGTTTCAACTATGTTGTTGAAGGTAGGCATGGATTCGACCCATTTGGTATAATAATCTACTACCATGACGATGTACTTGTGTCCATTGATACATGGAGGATTACAAGTCATGAAGTCTATACCCCATTTGCAGAAGGGGTCGTCAGTGATTACTGGATGTAGAAGAGAAGGTGGCGCTCATGCTTTGTTTGCATAAAGCTGGGATTTGTCGCATCGCTTGATAACATTGATGCAGTCATGAAACATTGTGGACTAGAAGTAGCCTAATCAAATGATTTTTTGGGTGGTGGACATACCTGAAAGGTGGCCACTGCAAGTGCCACTATGGCAATCGTTCAAGACTATCTCTGCTTCTTCGATGGTCAAACATAAACAGAGGATAATGTTGAACCCACGTCAATACAAAACATCACCAATGAAGAAGTACCGAGAGGCCTGATGGCAAAGGTTTTGACGATCATATCAAGGGAGATGAGACCCAAACTTTTGTGTTTGAAGGTAAATGAGATTCATGGATGATTTTAGGGGATAAATTTTTCTCATGGGCTAATTTTCCATGCTTTTTCCCAAAAAAATATTCGTTATTCTAAAAATGATTTTCCTAAATTCTATAGGATAAATTTATTTTACATTTAAAATAGCCAAAATTTTATACAAACTATATAAAATCCTTAGAAATTTGAATGTTTTTACAAAAATATCGCAAACATTTTATAGTTAGCATATGAAGGATTAGTAAGATTTGCCAAGGTTTCTACATTTGAAAATAAATTTACATCCTTAAAATCATCCCTAATGATAAGGTCGCCATACCAGGGGTCATCCGAGGGGATGTAGAAGAGGTGTTTTTCAGGAAAGTCCGTATTGACGGGTGATCCAGTAGCATCTGAGTGAAACACCATGATGAGTTCGGCGAGAACAAGTGCTTTATTGATTTTGGGAGTTGAAAACTCTAGGTCGTATTCTTAAAGGATGACGACTCATTGGGAAAATTTGCCATTAATTTACTGATGAATAAGCAAGTACTGCATGGGGTTGGAATCTACCATGACTTTGGTAGTGCGGAGCAAGATATAATGATGCATTTTTTGGAATGCAAGGACAATTGCGAGGGCAAGTTTCTTCTCATGATTGTACTTCAAGGGTGGTCCTGAAAGATTTTTACTAATGTAGTAAATAACATGCTCACAACCATCATCCCCTAGTTGAATGAGAACTCCTACTACTGAGATGGATGAGGCCGACAAGTAGATGATGTAATCGTAATCATATTCAGGAGGACTAATCAAAGGGGCATTGGATGTCGATTTTGACAGTGGGGGAAATGTTGGCCATGTTGCCTTCTTCAAAAGCATCGGGGGCAGGGATATTGTTATTGAACCAATATATATGTCTTGATGGAATAAAATCCTTGGTTTCGATTGCACATATAGAGGCTTGACTAGGAGGGTCAAAGGCTTCATGTGAGAGAAAAAGGCGCTCTATGATGGAGTGCATTCCATTGGCAATCGAGGGTAGTTATTTCCTCCAGGATATCTTCTTCGCAGTGGAAAATGAGAGAATATAGGGGGTCCGGGGAAGTAACATTGGTGACTGTCACCGTGTGATTATCTTCAGGTGGTGAAGATGTAGAGGGGGTGTCACAACTACGATGCGATGGTGTGCTTGACATAAACCAAATGTCTAGACACTGTGGGTTGTGAAATGTGGTTAGGGGTAAGATTTCCTGGGGGAAATGAAATGGGGAATTGAGAGTGTTATCACATATGTTGGTAATAGGGTGTTTTCCCCTTCAGAATGGGCACCAAAACAAAGAATGACAAGAAGTAGGCTAAAAACCCACTTATCCTAAGTTTTTGTGACTGGGTGCATTATTTTAAGAAGTGCGTAGGTCTAAGCGGCTGAGATTTGCGTGCTCAGATATACGGCACAGGATCCATATCGGACCCCCCCCCCCGGAAGTTCTACCTTTAGTAGGGTGGGGGGTCCGATAAGAGGTTTTACCACATGGGCCCCCCACTGTCATGGCGTGTTCTCATGAAATGGGACCCTCCGCTTTAAACCATTAACCACCTAACCCCCCATATGATATACCACTTACCTCCTCTTCTTACTGCCCTCACCTCTCGTTGACACTTGTCTTCCACTCACCTGTCCCTTCTCTGTCGTTGTGTCAATGCCACTCCTCACTATATCCCTGCCTCATGTCACATCCCCTTTCTACCTCCTCCTCTCACCTCCTACCATCTGTCTCCCATGTCATCTCCACCTATATGGTTGTCCCCACTCTCCCTTTGCCACCACACCCTCTTTCCCCGTCGCATCGTTGCCATGCCTTTCCACCCAACCACCGAACATGTGTCGTATCCTGTTAAAGATGTACCAGTCACCTCGCCCGTTCCTCCTCATCAACATCCATGGTCACCGACCAGTCTTCCCCGTATGCATCAAACAAGGCACAGAAGGAGAAGGAAAGAAAAACACATCTTCAAGCATAGGCATTGACTCTTCTCACTCTAATCCTGATGAAGCAATTAATGTAAATGTGGAAGGTGGGTGAGACATCGTCTCCTTCCATAAATAGAAGCCCAGAAAGGGACAAAGCATAGAGGTAGCTTGTTAGTCCGAACTGACAGAGATCGCGTCCAACAGAAGACTGCATGGGCATTCTGCCCAACATCTTCATGCACAGCCTAACAGAGGATCTCATCATTGCAAAGCCTTGAATGTATGACATGATTGCATTTCAGGAAGCCCGAGCTAGTTCTGAGTATATGTAGGCATTTTTTCCATTTTGTTAAGGTCAATAGTTGAGTTAGGCTCCTGTGTTGTAAGTTTTGATGAACCACTGGTTCGTCTGGTTATGCATCGATGCTTGAGACTTATTGTTTAATGAAAGTCAACCTCTTTCCATCTCTTTGTAAACACTTTGTTAAAACACTCGAAATTCAAGGATCTAGTCGAGGGTGTTTGTGTTGTTGTGATGAATGTTTGATCATAGCAATATTATCACCAGTTTTAAGTAGTTTTTTGTGTTGTATTTTCCCTCTCACAATGAGTAGCTCGAAATTGGAGTATCCAGTTGAGCTGTTACAGTAGCATCGTGATGTATATTTGATCACTATGTTGTTGTAGCTATGTCATTTAGGCACATTTAAGTGTCATGTTTCTCTCTCCGAGCTGCTGGAAGGCCGGATGCCCATAGCGGTCTCATTCACCATTCTCATCAATTCTTCCTTCTACTCATTTTAATATTAATTTACTGACAAAAGTTAAATCAAGATCTCACTTGTTCATGCATAGCCTGGTCCGAGATTCTGAGTTAAAGTGATACTCTCCTAGGTATGTGCCCATTCGACCACCCGTTATTCATTCATTCATGAAATATAAAATCGATGGGTATTAGGCTTACCTCTGCTGTAATCCAGAGGTGACTTCTGGTGCTGCTGCCGGGGACAAAGTTGAAGATTTTCCCCAAGATTGAACGACGGAGATTACTGGTTCTAAAGGTGCATCAAAGCTTAGTACATCCAAGATTGATACTGTGCACTTGGAGACTCCACTGTGTGACTCCATTTTGACGACTCCATTGGACTGACCTCATTGCTCAGCTGGCTTTGAAAGGTATACACATGTGGTCTCATCCACAACTACCTCTAGCTACGCTTGAAGTTGATCCGTATAAAATCATCAGAAAGGGAAAGACCTCTCCGATAAGGTACTTCTACTGCTAAACCAAGTATTTTTGATGATTTTCACTGTTCCCCTATAGAAACTCCAATAGCTACTTCTCATTTTCCTTCTATACCCTCTGTTGGAGTTTCCCAAAATTTAAAGTTTGGGAGTGTTCCTATTGATTTTTCCCCTTCTAGTTTTAGATTGGAGGGAGAAATCCTTGTCATTCCACTCTCTCCTGAAGTTGTACCATGGTTTATACCTAGGACTTTAGAATATTTTCCCACTTCTAGTTTTATAACCCCTTCTCCTGTTACAATTACTAGTTTCACAAAAAAGGAAGCCCCTACTCCCTCAAACCCTGTACTCCCTCAAACCCTATAGCCTTTTCTCTAGATCCTCCATTGTTCGCCTTCCCTCTTGGAAGCCCAGTTCTAGTTTCTCCTGCCAGGACTCCATCTCCTCCTATTTCTCCTCTGGTTCATACTCCGATGGCAGGATCTATTCCACCTAGAAACAGAATGGATGCCATTTTGGCCACAAGATATGCCCCTCTAGTCCTACCTCAGCCTCTAAATTCTCTCCCTACTGGATATTACCTGAAGTACATGCCTAAGTTCACTGGAGAAGAAGACATAACTGCAGAAGAGCACCTGGTTGACTTCTATAGTTATGTAGATAATCTGAATATTGAAAATGAAGAGACCTGGATGAGAGTCTTTGTCTAGAGCCTAGATGGTGAAGTTAGAAAATGGTTTAAGGGGCTGACCCCTGGATCTATTGCTAGAATTGAGGATTTAGATGACGTTTTCTTAAGGAAGTGGGGGATAATAAGGACTTTATGTATTATATCACAGATTTCGGGTCCCTGAAAAGATAAGAGGGAGCATTTGTTTATGATTTCTCCAAAAGATTCAACAAAATGTACAATAAGATCCCTACTGAGATTAAGCCTACATAAGCCTCTGACAAAATCTCTTATGCTAATGCATTTGATCCTAATTTCTCCTCCTACTAAGAGAGAGAAGAGATACTTCCCTAGTTCAAATGCAAGATGTGGTCATAGAAGTAGAGTCTAATGTGTTGGCGGTTGACAGGCTCATAAATAAGGCTGATGCAAACAAAAGAAGGGGAATATCTGAGGCCTCAACCTATGGTTCCTCTATGCCTCACCCTCAAGTGGATGAATTGACCAAGATGGTGAGGTCTCTTTCTGTAGATATGGAGAAGATGAAGTTTGAGGGGAAGCAGAGTTATAAGAATTCCCAAAATGCTGATAACATAGGCAATTTCAGAAGACTAAATTTTTCCCCACAGATTCTCCCAAGGGAAAACAAGAACAGACATGGAGACGATCAAAGGATCCAGACTCCTCTTCAGAACAACCTAGTTGTTGGTGAGGAAGGAGAGAAAATAGATGATATCGACCCTAAAATCCATTGTCATGGAGACACTACCCCTTTCTCCCATTTGAATCAATCAACATACGAGGAATCTCTCATGGACAATTAACTTAATGAGCTGAGAAAGGGAGACAAAGATAGCATCAGCCAAAACAGGTACAATCTCAGATCCAAGAAGAAAGATGGAATGCCTGATATTTATGAGCAGCCCACCATAGCAGAGAAGCCTACTAAAGATGCGGCAGACAACAACAAAGGTAAGAAATTCCAAGCTCCCTCTCTAGTGGTTAAAACTCCCATTCCTGAAGTAAAAGAAATCCCCAAGTTCACATCCTCTTTTAATTTTGAGCATGAAATTCAGAAAATCAGAATCCCTATACCCCTCTCTAAAGTGTTCAAGCATGAAGATTTCAAAAAGAGCCTCTCTAAGATATTGCAATCTGAGCCCTCATACCATCCCATGGACTCAATCGATTTTCAATATGAAAAGCCAACAATCATCCTAGGTCCTATGGTATTAGACAGAGATGATTCATCCCCTCCCTTCTATACCTCATTGAACATACATGATAAGGTGCTTCATAATTTTCTGATGGATTCAGGGGCTTCCCACAACCTCATTGCCAAAACTGTCATGGAAGAGATGGGCCTAGAAATCACAAAAGATTACCATGACCTCTATTCCTTTGATTTTAGAAAAGTTCAATGTCTAGGAGTTATCAGATATTTGGTAGTGACTTTTTTCCAGTTTCCCATGAAGAGTGTGGTCATGGACATTGTGGTAGCTGATGTTCCCCCCAAGTTTAGCATGTTGTTGTCAAGATCTTGGATAAAACGACTTGGGGGAACCTTGCAAATGGACCTCACCTATGCTACTATCCCAGTGTTTGGGGGGGGGGGGAGCATAGAATATTGTACAGAGAAGCTCAATTGGCATATATCATTAGGGATGAAACTAACCCCACAAACCATCCTATCTTTTCCCTTGACACCGATGTGGGATCTAGTATATTGTAGCTCACTAATGCTCCCAAGCCTCCTCTTAAACTCAGAGAACAACCTGTTCCTTTTCATGAAGATTTTTCCCCCACCACCTATGTTTGGAAAATGTTCTTTGATGGAGCCTTTTCTAGAGAGGGTGCAGGTGATGGAATGGTGTTTATCTCACCAACTCAAGAAACCATAACCTTGTCCTACAAATTAGAGTTTGAAACTACCAATAATGTGGCAGAGTATGAAGCTCTTGTTTTGGGGTTGAGGGTTGCGAAGGACATGCGAATCAAAGAAATACCTGTCTTTGGGGATGCCGAGTTGGTTGTAAAACAAGTCATAAATATTTACCAAGACCAACATCTGAGGCTCAGATCTTATAGGAATGAAGTGTGGGATTCAATAGATGGTTTTTTCATGGCTTTCAATGTTTCATTCATTCCTAGAGAGGAGAATATAGTGGCTGATTCTTTGGCCATTTCAACAAGTAATTTTAAAGTTCCCCTGCCACCTAAGCTTAGGTATGATATAGAAGTAAAATATAGACCATCTATACCAAACAATGTCAATCATTGGAAGGTGTTTGAGGATGATCTTGAGATCAATATATTCCTGCAGACAGTTGATGAATGTTTTGCATTACAAATAGACCAGGACCATGAACCTGAAAATAGCTCACATACTGATGTATTTTTAAAGAAAATTGCTAATCATCAGATTGTGTAGTTACCAACCAATCACATTCCAAAGGGACTGTTGGCATAGGGGTAGACCTAGGTTTCAATGCTCAATAGAACACCCACAAAGACCTAACTACCAGCCCTTTCGGAAACACTTGGGAAGCAGATGAAGTCTCACCCGAGGTAGAGGCAGGGGTGGTTGCAGGACTGAGGTGTCTGTAACCTTAGCTGGGACACAGATCTATGATTATCTTGCTTACAATGCACTTAGCATCAGATATTCCTTAACATACATTCATTAATACACTTCACAGAAAGCACATAGCATCCTAGTGAATACTTATACTAAGGATAATTTAGTACCTAACCACATAAATATAGGTTAGATTCAATAGATCAAGCATTAAGCATCTTATATATCAGATCTAATGTTCATTCATATATCATCAACACAGAGCATAACTAGGTCTACTTAATCACATCAAGAACTTAGCCAAGAAAGAGATAAACACATTAGAGTGAAGCACAAAGTACTATACACACAGTTACCATGGTTCACCCCCACCCTGGGGCTACGTCCACAAAGTATTATTTTGTTATTATCTTTGTCAAGTAGTTACAACAAAAAAACTTCAAGATCCTACCCTATCTAGGAAAAGAGATCTACGTAGCTCACTAGCTTCTCTTTCCTCGGGTATATCCAAGCACTAATTCCTCCCCTGACCTGTGCACTCAGCTCTTACAATACTTACAGTAGGCACAGAGCTCTTACAGTCACACAAATGTCTGATCACATAGATCTACTTTATGCACTAAGCCATTCACTTTACATCACACAGATGTACTACATTACTATCTCCTACCCTTCTATTTACATATACAAAAGGCCTAAATAAGGGACAATATCCCTTTCCAATTACAATATTCCCAAAAAACCCAAAAATCCCTAAAAAGGGGTGGAGATCTCATGATATCCTCTTCACCATGTGCTCCTTCTCCTACTGAAGATCAGAGTATCGAAAATGGTCAAATATGACCAAGTATTCCTCAAAACTTGGTCAAGGGCCAACAAGCCCCCAACACTCACCTGTGACTCGTCCCGAGTCACTTAGGTCTGACTAGTTCCACTTCGAACACCTCGGGCTTGGCTCAAGCTACTTCGACCTGTTGCTTTGTGATTTCCTCCTGCTCATCGAACTCCTGGACGAGTGAGTTATTGATTGGTCCTTCTAGGTGCTGCTATGCTATAATCACGACCTGTTGTAGCTCTATCCCTTGGTTCTCAATCTCTAAAAATAGTTGACATGCCTTATCCTGCAAAGGTTGAAGTTTCTACGTCACTTTCATGACCTTTCTCTAGATCATGTGGATCTGCTACTGTGTGACACGTTGGTCATGAGATCACTTCATTTTATCTATAGTTGATAGGGCCTTCAACTGCATCTGAAGTCTATCTGCATGTTGCTTCGCCTCTTGGAGCTGCAACTCTAGTTTATGTAATTACGGGTACTCGGTCAGGTTCTCATGTATCTGTGCACTTCTGGTACTTAGTTGTTTTCATTATTCAGTGAGTTCTTTAATCCTTTCTACTGTACCTCGGGCAGTTATTTCTTGCTGGTCATGCTCTTCTTGCAGGGTACTTGGGATGATCTGAAGCTCTAAGTCCATGACTCTTTGCTGCAGTTGCTGAATAAATTCAACAAGCTTCATCACTTGATGGTCTAAGGGTTCTTCAGCCTTTTATTCTAAGCTGGTCATAGAGTGAAATGCTCTGTTGACAACTTCTTCGATTCCAATCTGCTTCATGAGAAGATGCTCCTTCTCCTTTTGGATTTTTTCTGTATCTCTATCAAATTTCTCATGGATGGCCTCCTTCTCTTGCTGTGCAACTTGGCGCTGCTCTATGATTTCCTCTTGTGATTTATTTAGGGCCTGGGTGGCCTGCACTGTTACTTCTTCCACTTTTCGAAGGTGTACTTCGACTATGTCAGAAATCCTGCAGAGTTGAACTGATTCATCTCCTACTTCTGTTGTTCCTTCTGGCATGGGTGCAGTGGAGACTGTGAGGTTATACTGAAGTGCTTGTTGTACTTCTTTGAATTCTCCCATGATCTGGTGGAATAGTTCCTCTTGTTTTTCTTCTAGATTTTCCACGAGCTCTAATGAAACATCATTCAGCGCAGAAATTAAGAAGTCAAAATCATCTAAGGTAAGCGTAATCTTAAGCGTGGTCCAGGTGGCCTTAGTTTTCTTTCTAGATGAGGGCCTCAGTGGGGTAATATTCCTTTTCTTGGAGGGATTTGCCTCGTCCCTAGGTGAGGTAACCTCACCTTTGCTCTATTCAACTTCTATGCCCCCTAGTTCTTCATCATCACCTCCCTTCGCAGGTGAGAGCGAAGCAGTCTTCGTGGATATGCTGTGGATATATTGAACTTCCACATCCTTCTTAGTCTTGCACAGTCCTGGTGTATCCGACATAGATTCAGGGCTATTTACGTTGGACATCTCTCCAGGGTCTATTGCAACAAGGAGGTTTTTCGACCATTCCTTGGTAATCTCCTCCAGATCATCTTATGTCAATTTGTAATATGATTGGAGTTGTTGTTTGTGCTCGTTTACGCGCATTGTGATGTAGGTGAAGTGACGATCTATGTTGAATTTCATCAAAGGTTGAAACCTATGAAGAGTGTTGGGTGTAATGCGTGGTGTAGAATGAATGGAATTCCTCAACTGAGTGTAGTACGCATGGAGGATGACATTGGACTGCCACTATTTGTTCATGTTGCTAGAGTACCACAACATACAAAACTTTGCGGCCAGGGGTTCAAAGGGTTCGATCTTCGAAAATGTGGCTCCCTTGGGCAGTTCCCACACGATGAAGGCGATGAGTATGAGAAACCAACTAAAGTGGAACTCATACCCTTGGTATTACGCTTGTCTACAGTTAGGATTTAGCTTATTTATAAGGTATTTCACCCAATTCATTTGTAGTCCCTCTGTGCATTTCCCTACGAGGTCAACTACAAATCTGGTCACCTGTGTAGGTCTATTTTTTTAGATTAACTTGCCTGCGATCAGATGGAAACCAAAGTATATTGCTGCATTCTCAATGGAGGCTACCTTGTAACCTCGTGTTCCTTTCTCTAGATCACCATATGTGTCTTTATTCATTGAGCGAGAGCATCATCTGCAGTCTTTCCAGGGTAAAAGTCCTGTGGGTCAGGGCCCTGCATGCTTATCCCAATGATCCGATTGATCAGAATTGGATCCATGGTGATGCGTTGATCCAACCATAGGTATACTCCATGGTAGCAAGACAACAATAGTTGAACACAGGCATTTAATTCTTGATGCCTCCCGAAATGTGGAATCTTCATTACATTGAGGAGGGTTGACTGCACAAGGTTATGGGTCCATTGTTGTAGTACAATATTAGGGTTCTTTCCTTTTGTAATAGTCAAATACTTATGCGGGGCTAGCATACTGTATACCTTGCGATCTCCAAGGTTAAAATCACTGAATTTCAGCGTGGTGAGCTTCTCCTGGTCATCATGAACTACGTGCACCCCTTTTGGGAGGTACGTAGTGACTACAGCATAGTCGAAGTCTTTGTGTATCGAGTCTCAATTCACTGGTCCGCTTAGTGGTGGGATATATTTAGGCAATATGCTTGGGATCATATTCACAATGGTGATGTAATTTCCTAGCTTAGATCATATTTCCGAAGGCGGCCAGGATGGTCCTTCTCGAGCAGTGGAGGGGGAAGCTAGCAATACAACCAAGGATGATGCCTGTACACCTGTAGACATTCCACATTATGACATGACTCTCTCATCCATTAAATCAATTAGAACTTCTTCAACAATTTTCTCAGCAGTGTTGAGCTCGTTCGACATACAAACTTGGGTCAGCTAGCTCGGTTGCGAAAGGAATTCAGAGATGACAACGAGTAGTAAGGAAATGATATCAGGGTAAGTAAATATCAGGGTTCACACTCAGATTCTTAGTTAGCAAAAAGTATTCTTGGTGTGTGGTGTGACAGGTTAAGTAGGCAATCTCAACAACATTCTGCTTGTGATGGACATGGGGCCTTCATTAACTCCGTTCTATCCATTCTGGTGCTATCCAACGGTCTAATGGTAACCCATAACTGCTTTTCGATCCATTTGGAGCGGTGGTCGAATGGGTATATCAGTTCCAATGACTATATTTCTTCTTCATGGTGAAGTATTCTATGTCATTGTTCTAACATTTCGACGAAGCTCCTATTCTACAATTCTTCTTTCTACGAAGTGTCCTCTAGAACCTCTTGTAACCTTACAGTATTATCCCTTTTCTTTCTTAACTTCCTAGCCTTCTTCCTAGTGAGTTTCATCTCAATAATGATTTTACCATTCTTATGTTTATATTCTATGGTCTTAGTTACTTCGCGCTATTGAAAGTCTTTCTTAGGTTTCCTTGCTAATACTTCTTCTGTATCAAAAATAGGTAACTCAATCTTCTACAGATCCTCAAGTGTTCTCTTAGCTTCAGCATCAGAGTTGCTAATATTGAATATCTGCGATCTGCTCTTCTATTCTTCAATCAATTTTTTGGTCACAAAGTCTTTTAACTCTTGCTTCTTCTTTTCCAAAATTTTTTCTTCTTCTCCTCATCTGGCCTGTTCTCTATCAATCCAAGGTTTTCCTATGAGCATGGTAAATGGGGCACTATCTTCAACAAATTTAATGATCTCAAAGTATTCCTCTATCGAAGTTCCATTGACAGTCATAGGTATCCGGGCGAGCCTTCCACATAGGGTTACTAGCTTTCCTCTGAAGAAACTTGTTCCTCCTAGGGAAGGGATCATTGCAGGCTTCCCTATAGCTTCCCAAGTTCTTTATGGCATAATGTTCACTTGCACTTCTTCATCAAGATTACAGTCAATGTCAAAGTCCCCTATTATTTCTTTGATTTGCTCCTTTTCTTTGAATATCTCTAATAGCCTAACATGTCGGTGGTCATTCAAGGTATCTTTCTTCTATAGCAATATATTTTCTGATTCTTTCTGGGTTTCTACTATAATTTTGGTCTCTTGATCTCCCTCAGGGTTTGCTTGTTCCATATTCGTCTTCTCAAGCCTAGCAATCATTCTAGGGAAATCCAATACTTCATGGTCCATAGACTTACAACAGAGGTAACTAGGTCTTCTCCCAGGGCATTCTTTAGCAAGATGTCCCGGTCGTCTGCAACTATAAAAGAGGGTTAATCTTCTCATTCATTTAGATGTTCCCCAACTCATTCTGTACTGCGCACTATGATCATGTTGGCTTGCCTGATTTTTTTTTTTTTCTAGGATCCTGCATCCACTTGTTAGTCCATACATTCTTTCGATGCATAGGTATAACATATCTTTCACTATACTTGTCAGATCTATTCATATCAAGATTTATTTCATTTATTAATGCCCTAGTTTTGAATCTAGGACATAATCTATCAAACATACCTAAATCCATGCTTTAGAAACAAAAAATTTCACTTATCTTACTTCTGCAGAGCACAACGCTTCCAGATCTAAGATTTTTAACTATTCTTACCTTTATCAAGGCATAGAGCTTACAGAGCTTACCTTTTTCTTCACAGATTTGACTTCTTTTCATCATATATTGATCCAGAATCAGATCCAGGAGCCTCATAGGGCTAAAAAAGTATCAAAATGAAATTTATCAGAATCGGACGAAACCAATTTTATTGTGCCCGTCTCATCGTGCTGATTCCAGCCATATATTCACTTCTTCAAATGGGTGTTGTATGCGAGAGTTATCGCACTCTGACCGTTTTCCCAAACATGCAAAAAGTCAATAGGTCTAGTCAAATGATGACATCAGCATGAAATCAGTAGTGTTGACATGGCAGAGGCAGTTAGCGACAAGTGGCAGCCTAGAAGAAGGTGACTGGTCAGTGACAGGGATCCACCCAACAGTTGACAAGTGGTATTTGTTTGGCAAATTATTGGGTGCCACGTGGCCCAGTCATGGGATGCCACATGGCACCATGATATTGGTTAATGGTTGGAGGAAAAAGTTTATTTGGAGTCCATGGGGGTTGATCCAATGACCTCTTGAACCAACCCAAATCTTGGCAAAGTCCCTATTACCAATGCTCCCTTGTGATTCTTGTAATACCCAGCTCACTTTATTGTAAATAAAGTGAAATAAAGTTACAATGAGGCAAAAAAGAGCTGGGGCTAAGCCCCAGCCCATGGTCTAAACATTGCATACAACCTCAACCCAATAAGGGGGAGGCTCCTCCTCATGCATGCACTCAAATGGATAAGCACCAGCCCAAGGATCAGGGGATATCCCATAAGACCAGGGGGGAATGCTCCAAAAGGGGCTTAGCCAGCTAAGGCACCCTTCTTTTAAGCTTTTGATCCTATGCATGTGCATAAAGACTAGGAGCCAAGGTGCACGCCCAGACTTAGGGGCTACTCTGTGTATTTTTGAATTTTTGGTTACAGAGTGGGTTTTTACCTATGCTTAGTAGATTTTTATGATTTTTAAGCCTGTTAATGGAGGATGTAGCCCATTTTTGGGGGATATTGGGCATTTTTGGAGGCCATATTTTGGGAGGAAGTTGGGGATGGATAACCAACTTCAAATCTATAAAAACTAGGCCTGTTTGAGGCCATAGAGGACATTCAGAGCAGAGTTATGCTGAAGGAAAGCCAAGCCAAAGCCATTTTTATGCAGAGAAGCGGTTGAGGAGCAGATGCTTGCGGGCCATTTCTCGGAGCTTCGGTCATCTGTTTTGCGTACCGTTTCTTCTGTTGGGTTCTAGAGATCTGGAAGAAAATGACCAGATTATTATTGTATCCTAATGGCACTCATGCAATGTAATTTTTGAGCTTTTGAACATAAATAAAGAAGCCTCCCCCATTGAGACAAAGGCCCGAAGACGTAGGCAATTTTGTGTCGAACTCTGTTATCACTTCTCTTGTTATGGTTTGATGTTGTTATTGCTTCAGTTCAGATCTATATACTATTTTATGGCTGCTATGTTCCTTCATTAAATTCATCCTCTTTCATTCAACTTCTTAAATGGTTAATTAACGCATGCAATTAAAAACTCAACCACGGTCATTAAAAGATATTTGCGGATCAAGTGGTATCAGAGGTAGTTGACATTTGGAATTTGAGTTTTACATGTTATCTAGGGAAGATCTCATCTCAAGGAATAAAATGGCATCTACAGGAGGACTTTCTCAAAATGAGAAGGAGTTCAGAAATTCGGTGTTTTCCATGGCCGAGATGGTGAAGGTGTTGTATGAAGACTACTTGGAACGAAAGAGAACGGTTCAAGTGAAAGCTTCAAAGAACAACAAAGGAAAAGAAGGATTGAAGGAAGTGTCTTCTACATCTATTTCAAAAAACATATCTGAGGTATGCAGTGAAGGTTCCTCATCAAATTTTCCTCATTCTCATCAAGTTGGTTTTGGTGCATTCGAAAAACATACGAAAGGTGTAGGTTTGAAAATACTAACCAAGATGGGTTATGAAGAAGGGAAGGGCCTTGGATGTAAATGTCAAGGCATTGTTAATCCCATTGAGGTTGTGGAAAGGCCTCAATATTTGGGATTGGGATATGGAGAATGGTACCTTGGAGAAACCTCCAAGATCGGTTCCAAAACTTTAGAAGCAAGTAATGCTTCAAATGGCCAACTTAAGACATTGCAGGAACACTTCACAAAAGGTAATGGCACATGAATTTAGGATTGTGGTAGTGAATGCAAGTCATCTCCAAAGAAAATTGAAGATCAACATGGAAGGTATAATGGTCATGTTTTTATTAATTCTCCTTTTGATTATAACAAGCATAATCAAGTAATTTGGAACTTGTGGAATCTTTATCCATGTACTTATTGTCATTCACCCAAGCATTGTGTTTCCAAGTGTTGGAAGAGACAAAATTTGTATAGGAAACCTATGTCAACTAGGAAGGAAACATGACATAAAGGCTCAACTCCACAATGGAAGAAAGAGAAGGGTAAATAGGTCTAGATGCCAAAAACTCATTGCATGTTTTTCAACAAGAGTGGACATCAAAAGGCTAGTTGTTGGAAGCTTAATCCAAAGCTTTGTCCAAGGAAGAAAAAAAGGATTTTTCATGTACTCACGAAGGAGGAAGGATTACCAGTGAAGAAAGAGGAACATCGTGAAGGAAAGAAACCAACCACTTGGTTTTTCCAGAAGTGGATGTCTCAACTTCATTGTATTTTGCTTCCATTAATGTAATCACACATGTTGAAATGATGACTTGTTATAACATCATTTTTGTACAACATTGTGTTTTTTTTTTCTCATTATGAGTATGTAATTAGTCAAGGTCCATTTTTGTAACCTTTTGGGGACCAAAAGGTCCTTTAGTGGGGAGGTATGATCCATAATCGGATCCAAGAGCCTCACAGGGCTAAAAAAGGCTCAAAAATGAAAGTTCTCAGAATTGGACGAAACCAATTTCATTATGTTCATCTCGTCAAGCTGATTCTAGCCATATATTCACTTTCTCAAACATGCATCGTATGCGAGATTTATCACACTCTAACCGTTTTCCCAAACAGACAAAAAGTCAACAGGTCTAGTCAAACGATGACATCAGCATGACATCAACAGTGTTGACATGGCAGAGATAGTTGGCAACAAGTGGCAGCTCGACAAAAGGTGGCTGGTCAGTGACAGGGATCCACCCAGCAGTTGACAAGTGGTATTGTTTTGGCAAATTTTTGGGTGCCACGTGGCCCAGTCATGGGCTGCCACATGCAACCATGATATTGGTTAATGGATTGTGGAAAAAGTTTATTTGGAGTCCACAGGGGTCGATCCCATGACCTCTTGAACCAGCCCAAATCTTGGCAAAATCCCTATTACCAATGCACCCTTGTGATTCTTGTAATACCTAGCTCACTTTATTGTAAATAAAGTGAAATAAAGTTACAATGAGGCAAAAGGGGGTTGGGGCTAAGCCCCAGCCCATGGTCTAAACATTGCATACAAACTCAACCCAACAAAGGGGAGGCTCCTCCTCATGCGCACACTCAAATGGATAAGCACCAGCCCAAGGATTAGGGGATATCCCTAAAGACTAGGGGGGCGCGCTCCAAAAGGGGCTTAGCTAGCTAAGGCACCCTTCTTTTAAGCCTTTGATCCTATGCATGTGCATAAAGACCAGGAGCCAAGGCGCGCACCCAACCTTTGGGGATACTCTATGTATTTTTGAATTTTTGGTTACAGAGTGGGTTTTTACCTATGTTTAGTAGAGTTTTATGATTTTTAAGCCTGTTAATGGAGAATTTAGCCCATTTTGGGGGGATATTGGGCATTTTTGGAGGCCAGGTTTTGGGAGGAAGTTGGTGATGGATAACCAAATTCAGATCTATAAAAAATAGACTTGTTTGAGGCCATAGAGGACAGTCAGAGTAGAGTTATGCTGAAGCAAAGCCAAGCCAAAGCCATTTTTATGCAGGGAAGTTGTTGAGAAGTAGACGCTTGCGGGCCATTTCTAGGAGCTCCGGTCATCCATTTTGCATGTCGTTTCTTCTGCTAGGTTCTAGAGATCTATAAGAACATGAAAAGATCAGTCTTGTATCCTAATGGAACAAGTACGATGTACTTTTTGATATTTTGAACAGAAATAAAGAAGCCTCCCCCACCGAGACAAAGGTCCAAAGACGTAGGAAATTTTGTGTCGAACTCTGTTATCACTTCTCTTATTATGGTTTTCTGTTCTTATTACTTCAGTTCAGATCTATATACTATTTTATGGATACTATGTTCCTTCATTAAATTCATCCTCTTTCATTCAACTTCTCAAATGGTTAATTAACGCATGCAATTAAAATCTCAACCACAGTCATTAAAAGATCTTTACAGATCAAATATGACCTCTCTTTCTTCAGATCTGACCTCTTTTCTTGGCACAAAGCTTTACAGGTTGAATAGAACACTACGCACTAGAGCAATAGATCTACACAAAGAGCTTATTTCATAGAAAGCTTCTTCTTCTTTAGTTCCAAACAATCATAGTTCCAGTCCCGACAACGAATCCATTTGTTGGCATAGAGGTAGACCCAGGGTTCAATGCTCAAGAGCGCACCAACAAAGCCCTAACTACTGGCCCTTTCGGCAACACCAGCGAAGAAGATAAAGTCTCACTCGAGGTAGAGGTAGGGGTGGTTGTAGGACTCAGGTGTCTGCAAACTTACCTGGGACACATATCTGTGACTATCTTTCTTACAACTCACTTAGCATCAGATATTCCTTAACATACATTCATTAATACACTTCATAGAAAGCACAGAGCATCATAGTGAATACTTATACTAAGGATGATTCAATACTTATCCATAGAAATATAGGTTAGATTCAACAGATCAAGCACTAATCATCTTATATATCAGATCTAATGTTCATTCATATATCATCAACATAGAGGATAACTAGATCTACTTAATCACATCAAGCACTTAGCCAAGAAAGAGATAAACACATTAGAGTGAAGCACAAATCACTATACACACAGTTATCATGGTTCACCCCCACCCTGGGGCTTCGTCCACAAAGTATTCTTCTATTATTATCTTGGTCAAGCAGTTACAACACAAAGCCTTCAAGATCTTACCCCGCCTAGGACAAGAGATCTACGCAGCTCGCTAGATCCTCTTTCCCTGGGTAGATCCAAGCACTAAGTTCTCCCCTAACCCATGCACTCAACACTTACAATACTTACAGTAGGCACATAGCTCTTACAGTCACACAGATGTCTGATCACATAGATCTAATTTATGCACTAATCCATTCACTTTACATCACACGGATGTACTACATTACTATCTCCTACCCTTCTATTTATACATACAAAAGGCCTAAATAAGGGCTGATATCCCTTTCCCATTACAATATTCCCCCAAATCCCAAAAATCCCTAAAAAGGGGCAGGGATCCCTTGATCTCCTCTTCGCTATGCGCTCCTTCTCCTACTAGATGTTGGAGTACCAAAAACGGTCAAATATGACCAACTATTCCTCAAAACTTGGTCAAGGGCCAACAAGGACTAGTCCCTTTGGAGAGAAGTTTTGACAATAATGATGTGGCAGTGGAGGTTAAGAGGCCGATTGATGATGCTGACATATCTGAATGAAATATTGGTACAGAGAAAAATCATAAGTTTGTCAAGATGTCAAGCAACTTGTTAAGGGAGCAAAAGGCCGAATATGTTGATCTTTTGAAGCAGTTTGCTGATGTGTTTGCTTGGACATATGAGGATCTCATAACATATGACATAGGCATCATTGAGCATAAGATCCCACTGAAAGAAGAGGCCAAACCATTTAGTCATAAGTTGAGACAGATTGATCCTATGTTGTTTCCTATCATGGAGAAAGAAGTAAAGAAGTTGTTGGATGCCCAGATCATTGTGCCTTTGAATTATTCAGAGTGGGTAGCCAACTTGGTCCCAGTAAGGAAAAGGAGTGGGGAAATCAGACTTTGTGTCAATTTCGGGAACCTAAACAGAATCTCAAAGAAGGACAATTACCCCTTTCCAAATATGGAACACATACTACAAAGAGTAACAGGAGCATCCATGATTTCCATGATTGATGGTTTCTCTGGCTATAATCATATTTCTATCCTGCCCGAGGACAGAGAAAAGACAACCTTCACCACTCCTTGGGGTACATTCATGTATGCCAAAATGGCCTTTGGACTAATGAATGCAGGGGAAACCTTTCAGTGAGCCATGAATATTGCCTTCATTGGAGAAAGGGACAAGTTCTTGGTCATCTATCTGAATGAAATCACGGTATTCTCCAAGTCTAACAGAGAGCATTGTGACAATTTAAAAAGGGTTTTCCTGAAATGCAGGAAGTTTGGTCTCTCCTTAAATCCTAAGAAGTCTCTATTTTCCATGAAGGAGGGAAATTTGTTAGGCCACATAATATCATCTAGGGGATTCAGGATCGATCCTAGTAGAGTTGAAGTGATCCAAATCTTGTCACTCCCGAGATCCAGGAAATAAATCCAGTCTTTCCTGGGAAAAAATAATTTTTTGAGAAGGTTTGTTTTGAACTTTGTGGAGATGATAAAGCTTATAACAACCATGTTGAGGAAGGGAAATGAAGTTAAGTGGGATGCAGAATCTCAAAATTCATTTGAGCACATAAATAAAGCCTTGACTAAATCTCCCGTGCTTATCAGTCTTGATTACTCAAAGTATTTTTGTCGGCACAGGGGCAGACCCAGGGTTCAATGCTCAAGAGCATACAAACAAAGCCCTAACTACTGTCCCTTTCGGAAACACCTGCAAAGAAAATGAAGTCTCACCTGAGGTAGAGGTAGGGGTGGTTGCAAGAATCAAGTGTCTGCAACCTTAACTGGGACATAGATCTATGATCCTATCCTTACATGGCACTTAGCATAGATCATTCATCAGTATTTAACCCTTATTAACTTTGCAGACGACATAGAGCTTCATGGTGAATACTCAGATGTACATTGTTCCAGAACTTAACTATAGAAAATCATATCATATCTAGTAGTTCAGTCATAATCATTCTCCTACATGTTAGATCCCACTATTGACATACATATAGGAAGCACAAAGCATTAATAGATCTATCTAAATATATCAAGGCACTCATCAGAAGAATAAATAAACACATCAAGCTGAAGCACAAAGAATCACACACAGATTTACATGGTTCACCCCCACCCTAGGGCTACATCCACCGACTCTTCTTATTTATTAGTGTCTTCAATCGGTTACAACACAAGCCACTCAAAACCCTTCTTCGTAGAGGACAAAAGATCTGCGCAGCTCACTAGATCCTTCTTCCTTGTGTTACAATATCAATCACACAGTAACTTGCACTTAGCCTTGCAAGCCTTACACAATTCACACAAAGAAATTATTCAACATCACATAGATGCACCACCAATTGCACTAAGAAATCACATATGCTACTTCTTACATTGCCTATATTTCTATTTATACATTGCAAAAGTGGGCCTAAGCGTGGGTAAACCCACAGGCTAACATCCCTATTACATTAACCCAAAACCCTAAAAGAGGCCCAAAAGTGGATCGAGATCCCGCGATCTTTGCTTCGCCCGACACTCCATATTTGATAGGGTGTCGAAGTCCAAAAACATTCAATTATGATTGTTAAGGTCCTAACCCACACATAGGTAGATCAATGTATTCGGATGTAATAAAGGTCAATATTAATAAGGCCTTTCAATAAAATAGAATAAGGTGGATGTAAGAAGACCTAAT
>JZKD02S0811042.1:801119-816266 GCA_000966675.3 Picea glauca | reverse complement strand
TTACACTCACCTTTCCCTTCTCTACCATTGTGTCAGCTCCACTCCTCACTATATCCCCGCTTTCCATGTGTATTCCAGTCCCCGCCTCATGTCACGTCCCCTTTCTACCTCTACCCCTCATCTCCTGCCATCTGTCTCCCATGTCATATCCACATATATGGTTGTCCCCACTCTCCCTTCTCCACCACACCCTATGTCTCCACCACATTGTTGCCATGTATTTCCACCCGGCCACCAAACATGTGTTATATCCTACTGAAGCTGTACCATTCACCTCACCTATTCCTCCTCATCATCATCCATGGTCGCCGACCAGTCTTCCCCATATGTATCCAACAAGGCATATAAGGTGAAAGAAACACAACCATGTCTTCAAGCGTAGGCATTGACTCTTCTCACTCAGATCCCAATGAAGAAGTTAATGTAAATGTGGAAGGTGGGTGAGACATCATCTCCTTCCATAAATAGAAGGTCAGAAAGGGACAAAGCATAGAAGCAGGTTGTCAGTTTGAATTGACAGAGATTGTGTTCGACAGAAGACTGCATGGGCAGTTTGATGAGCGTCTACATACACAACTTGACAAAGAATCTCATCAATGCAAAGCCTTGAATGTATGACATGATCATGTTTTAGGCATCCCGAGCCAATTCTGAGTATATGTAAGCATTTTTTCCCTTTTTTTAAGGTCAATGGTTGAGCTAGGCTATCGTATTATAAGTTTTGATGAAGCACTGGTTCCTCTAGTTATGCATAGACACTTGAGACTTATTGTTTAATGAAAGTCAACTTCTTTCCATCTCTTTGTAAACACTGTGTTAAAACACTCAAAATTGGAGGATCCAGTCAAGGGTGTTTGTGTTGTTGTGATGAATGTTTGATCATAGCAATATTATCACCAATTTTAAGCAGTTTTCTGTGTTGTCTTTTCCCTCTCACATTGACTAGCTCAGAATTGGAGGATCTAGTCGGGCTGTTACATTAGCATCATGATGTAGGTTTGATCGTTGTGTTGTTTTAACTGTGTCATTTAGGCACATTCCAGTTTCTTGTTTCTCTTCTCCGAGCTGCTGGAAGGTTGGATGCCCATAGTGGTCTCATTCACCATTGTCATCAAGTCTTCCTTCTACTCATTTTAATCTTAATTTATTGACGAAAGTTAAATCAAGACCTCACTTGTTCATGCATAGCCTGGTCTGGGAGTCTGAGTTAAAGCGATACTCTCTCGGGTCTGTGCCCATTCAACCACCCCTTATTCATTCATTTGTGACATATAAAACTGATGGGTATCAGGCTTACCTTTGCTGCAATCTAGAGATGACTTCTGGTGCTAACAGGGAGGATTTGGGAGAAAATCCTCAGATAGTCTGTCCATGAACCATGGAGGCATGGGAAGTGACTCAGGTTCAAGGGAGGTGATGTGAACAGTATCAGGAGAAGGAATAGGGGGATTCACTTGCATCACAGGGGGTGAGGTGGTTGGAGTATTTTGAATAAGGGTCATGTGACGACGCCTATATTCGACGATCAAAGGACACTGGTACATGAAATGATCAAGTGAGTCATAGAAAGAGAAAGGGCATCTCATTCATTTGTTGACTGAGGTCGAGACATAATGGATGTCGGTGACATGGGTACCTGAAGGTGTTGGTGGAGAGGTATATTGCTAAAAGGTTTGGCGTACTTTCGTCAACGTATGTCAAAACTCAGGTAAAGATAGGCAATGGTGACTATAGTTTCCATACTATGAACAGATGGAACACGCGAATTTGGTTCGCAACCCTTTACTACCTATAGTAGAGGATGTTGTGGTAGTACTAGGTGTGCTTGGTAAAGCGATGAGGGAATTGGTTTCTCGAGGGAGTTGGATCATATTTTGTAAATTGGGAAGAGAAGAACATCTATTAGTGGGGTCTCCCTCTCTTTCTCATAGTGTGAAAGGAGGTTGAACTTGGGGAGGAAGTGGAGTGGTGGGTTCTTTCTTCTTCCATCTACCCCCAGCCGTAGCAGTGGTGCTGGTGAGTGGGGGTGAGGGTGGTGTGGCCATAGTTAGTACTGAAATCTACATCGATATTCCCTATGATTATGGAGGGAGGGATGGCTTAGGAACCATCACGGGTGGATGTAGATACCATATCGGAATGGAGAGCACCATGTTGGGAAGGGTAAGCATTGTGGCTACCTGAAAATATTGTACTCCCGGTGGGGGCTAGAAGAAAGGAATATGGGTGATGACTTGGGGGATTGTCTCCCAAACCGGGATTTTCCCTTGGGTAAGGGTGAAATTGGGAATAAGTGGTGTGGTAGGGTTCTTAGGTAATTCTCGAGGTAGAATTTCTTCAACTGGTGGGACATCGAGGGGTGGAGAAGTCTCAATGGGAGGAATGGTATATCTAGTTTCAGTTACATTAGAATATATGACACAGACTTGTGTTGAGGGGTGTATGAGCAATGATGCTCCATGGTATTCCCCCAACAAGGATGGGTCTTTGAAAATTTTGGGGCTCATATCTATGAGTGGATATGCATCGGAACTAGTGCGGACAAAAGGTAAGATGTTATCAATGTTTGAGGAGTGGTTAGGCTTGTAATGTGAAACTTGGTCGATGGTTATGATCTTCCCATTGTGGAGGAACATCATCATTCGAAACACAGAAGAGGCCACTACCTTCATAACATACATGTAGCTACATCCAAACAAGATTTTTTAATCGAGCGAGGCATCGATAACCTCAATGTTGATAAGGATGGTTTTTACCCCAAGTTCAACGGAGACATTTTGAAAGAGCCCTTCAGGGGAGGATGGTGGACCATCATATGCTCTTAAAGTGATGGCGAATGGTATTAGCTCAGGGGAGGAAGTTTTTTCCATACAATTTTGGACATGATGCATGTGGATGCACCTTCATCAATGATACATCGATGAACCGTGATTTTCTAAATATTAACTGGTATCTGGAAAGCTACCAAAGTGGGGAGACGAGGTTCCCCACAATCTATATCAAATGTGATGAGTCTAGTATCAGCTGGGTCGACTACCCCCAAGGCAGAAAGCAAGGATTTCCATTGAGTTGGACAAGTTTGGAGGACTTCCAGTACTGACATGGTTGTAGGGGACTGTGCCAAGTCATCAACTATACTATAATTATGTGTTTCCTTAGCCTAAGGATCATTGACATTCCGTCGTAACAGGATGTGAGGGATATGAATGGCAGGCTCAGGGTTAGGGCATGGAATAGTCAAGGGTTGTCCGGTTGTAGCTAGAGTGGTTTCCGAAGTGGTGGGAGTAGATTCAGGGGGTGAGATGTATTGACGACTCTGTGTTTGTAGAATAATTTATTCTTCGCTAGTTAGGAGGATATTGTGATCCGACGGATTTCCAGGGTTTTGATACTGTCCCATTTATGGTGGGGTAGGATGTATCTTTTGTTGGGTGTTCATCACACCTTGGTGTGGAATAGGGTTTTTCAACACAACCGAGGGTGGTTGTTGAAAATATTATTGTGGGGCCTGCTGAGGGGAAGACAACGTTGGAGGACATGGCGCGTTCATGGAATCTCTCATTCATTTGAAGTTGGAAATTTGGGGGAAATGGTGAGTGTAATGTCCATGCTCACCGAAAAGAGCACAAGGAAAGTTTATCTGGAGGTTGTTATTGTTGTTCCTTCCTTGGATTTTGTTGTTATTGTCCCCTTGGGGGTTCGGGTTACCTTGGTTCTGGTTTCCCCTGGTAGGTTGGTTTTTTGGGGGGTTATTTCCACCTGGTCTTGGGTTATGATTGTTTCAGTTTTTTCCTTTATTTTTGGCATTATTCGACTGATAGGATGGGTTTTCCATATTCAGTTTTTCAAAACTTTGAAATTGTTCAATGGGAGAAGGTTGGAAAAAGTTAACTCTGATGTGTGGTTGTCCTTATGGAGGAACAATTGATTGTGGAGGACCAGGAAATGGAAACTATAGGTTATTTTATGGAAATTATCCATAGGGCGCATAGGAAGGCGTAACGCTTTCGCCAGTGCCCATGTTATAAGATGAGGTAGAGGGGGAACCTAAACTTGGTTGAGAAGTTGGGTGCATGATGGGTGACGACATGGGTCCACTCATGGGTTGAGGAAGAGCAATAGGATATGGCTGTTGGTAAAGGGGAGGAGGGTAGTAAGATGGTCCTCCATATATCAACAGATATTGGGGTGTACCGTAAATAGGTGGTGGTTGGATGTACAAATTGTGGTATGTTGTGGTACCAATCAATCCTTTCGATGCATTAGACATCCTAGGTTTGTCCTTGCTGAATGGTACGGGTCTCGGGGCATTAGGTATTACTGTGTATAAGTAACCTGACTAAGCATAAATGAGTTCGTACTATTGAGCCTTACGGATGGCTTCCTCTTTGGTTTCGGGGAAGGTGGATGCCACATATTTGGAAAGGATAGAGACAAGTGATTTGAGAAACCAATCGAGATGTTGTTATTTGGTGGTTTCTTCTTTGCATAAATTATGTTGCCGACACCATTCGTGAATGTGGTCGGCAATATGTGTAGATGAGGTTTGTTTGCACTCATAGAGTAGTTCTAGACTAGCGTCATGACGAACCGGTAGTTGAAAGTAGGCCGAAAATGCTTTGGCCAAGGATTCAAAAGTCACGTGAGTTGCTAAATTTTCATCCACATACCATTTGGTTGATGGACCAGTGAGTGTGCACTGAAATAACCCTAAGCATACGGAGATGTCCATGATGTTTTTTGAGGAGCACCATAAGTGGAAGGTCATGATATGGTTGGCGGGCTCTTCTCCCGATTTTCCTTCAAAATTGGGAATGTTTGATGGTAGTTTGGTAGGCATATTGGGCCATGTGGGGTCATGCAATATCAGGTCATTCATGAGTTTACTCAAATTAGGGATATTGAGGGATGCCAAATATCGCATGAGGGGTAGCGGTGGAGGATTAGTTCTAGCCATGGTGTGAGCAGGTTGTGTACCTAACCCTTGAGGGGGGTTTGGTGGGGTTTTACTTCTCCCTTGAGAAGAAGTTTTCCCCTTGCCTCCTTTCGAAGGAGAGCTAGTGGATGGTTGGCCTTGGGAAGTGGACCCAAGTAAGGTGGAACCAAAAAAATTTGATCCCAAAATAGTGGCACTCACAGGGGTGTGAGACGGTTGAGCTGGTGAGTTGGAAAGACTAGGAACTCCTCCTAGGATAGGAGGGAGATTTTTCAAATGTCTGGAATGACGGGGATTATGTGGGTCCCCTATGATGTCCGAATAACAAAGTGAATGTGTGAAAATGGTGATGATAACAATAAATGAACAAGAGACTTGTATAATTTGGACCTTTACAATATATTTCACAATCGCATGTAATCAAATGAGCATCATACATAAAAAAAAAATAATCATACATGTGGGTAGGTGATTTTGTCCACATGGGAGAACAAAGAAAAAAAATGATCGTGTCCTAAAAAGACATAATGTCCTTCCTCTCAAATAGCACTGGACCTTTAAATAACACTCAACAATGGGGTCTAAAGCCACCGTGAAAGGAACTAGTGAAGGATGAAACAATTAGTTATAATAAGGGGTAGAGGGTGCATATCCCAAAAGAGATGGAAATATTTCCCAATAGCCACACAAAATCTGATCAAGGTGCAATTGCAGCCCACAATTCCCAGCTAGGTAGATGTCCTAAAATTAGTCACTAGGTGCCTCGGTCAAAGTGCAACATTTAGATTTTCGGCTTCAGAAATGGGTCATGGGCTGGATCCCTTCCAATAGTTGGGTGACTCAAGGGGTGACACACAGAACAACCAGACCTCAGCCTTAGACCCTTCACGTGTATCTCCCTGCCGTATGGTGTTAGGAACACTTGACTTGGAGGATTTTAAAGTTCCCTAATTGTCAACTTCTAATGTTTGAAGATGTGAGAACCAGATAACATGGGGTTATTTGGATTCCTACCCCCGAGATCCTATCTAGACTAAAAAATTCTTTTGACACCTCATGTGGAGGAAAACTTAGTGATTTTTTAGAAAAAATTTAGATGTGGTTGGTTGAGATATTGGGGGTGTGAACCAATCTTGTTTGAATTAAGTGGGTGTGGATAATTTCTTCAAGAAATAGTGGGACGGTTCAGAATCCCTTTGGAGGAAACCTACTTCAAACTCCACAATTTGAGATGAAATTATGTGGGTGAGGAGTGACTTTGTGTGTGAGAAAGTGAACAAATGTGCCAAATTTTAATAAGTTAGGTGTCAATTTGCAACATGTGGACTTCCTATGGTCCTTAAAAATCTTGATTACCTATCTTGCTAGATGTCATTGGTACAACCTTGCAGAATTTTAAAATCCCTAAAGAACTAGCATGTGGACATATGGGTCCTTACCAATCCTTTAAACTCCCTAATGTGATTTAATCTAAGAATGCTTTGAAAAATTATCCTATATTGCAAGCATGTGGGCATGTATGGGCCCGTTACTTTGATCTTTAAACTCTCCTAGTGATGTAAACTAAGAAAGTCATTTCAAAAACTATCCTAACTTTGCAACACGTGGGAGTGTATGGGCCCTTACAAATTTAAGATTTTTTGAAAAGAAACTAAGAGGATCCCTAGGGGGGCTTTGTCCTCTCCTAAAGATTTTGTTAAGGGAGATAAAATGTCCCCTTAATCACTTTTATAATTCTCAATATTTCTCTATGGTGCGAGATAAGAGCATACTCAATGATTAACGTTTGATTTTTGGTCCCAATGCAAGTGTTTTTATATGTGATAGTAAAAAATATCAACTTAACTTTTACAATCAAAACAAGCCATCCATGTGGCAAATCAAAGCAAAAGAGGAGAAATATGGTTCTTTTTAACAACCTAAGTGCCTATGTTTTGACTAACCCTTCATGTGGGAAGGGAATCTAAGTGTGATTCATTTAAAAGTTGCATAAAAGCAATATTTTGAAGGCTAGGGACCTTCAAAACATCATAAAAACTCTTACAATTTTGAATTCTGGATGAATGTATGGGTTATAGTTCAGACAAAGGCGCAGTGGGTGCACAATGCGCAGAGAACTAAAGAAATTTTGGTGCACAGTACGCAAAGAAATGAAGTGTTATTGGCGCACAATGCTCAGAATGCACATCTCTGGGATGGAACACCCGCGCACGTTCTGATACGTGTGTGTGTGGGGGGGTATTTTAAGTGGAATTCGCCTCCTCCAATTCCAAACTTAGTTCTTGATAGGTAAGGCTAGGATAATTATGGTTCTTGCAAGGAAAATGGGTCAAAAAGAAATGCTCAAACAACCCAAATAGGGAGGAAATTGATACCTTATCCCTAGTATGGTCTCCAATATGTTGTGTCCGTTTTGTCACTTGGGTGAGAAAAACAAGGGCACTTACAAGTCTAGTTGGGCTTGCTAGACAATACAAAGGTTAGTGTATGAATTAAACAATCCAAGCACATGAAATAAACAAACAACTAAACTAAAAAAAACTAAGGAAATAACTAAATAAATAAAACTAAAATGCATAAGAAACTTTGAACCAAAATCAATCAACCAAATGACCAAGATTATGCCACCAATGAATAACTATATTAGTTGGAAAACATCGTAGAGAAAAGAGGACTTATGGATCCCCTCTTCCTCCTTGGGAGGGATCTTGAGTCCCCTATTTGAGAGATATTCTTACAATGATAAATAAGAAAGCAAATGGTGAAGAAATCCAAGCCTATTCCCTCAAGAGGTGAGTGGAATAGCTTATTGAGATGTTTCTAGAATGCTCCAAGAAGAAAAGAGGCTTCTTGAGGGAGGATAAAGGAAACATAAAAATACTATGATATTCTTAAATTCTTAGTGCACCCATGGCCTCCATTTATAGCATGTCTTTGAGGAAATATCCAACTAGTCTTTAGTGTGAACAAGGGGCCCTTTAGGGCACCCTTATGTCTTTGACCAGCGCCCCATTAAGATTCAACTTGGATTTGAGGGTCAAATCAAGTTGGGAGCTGGTCCATAAGTGGGTGAGGGGCCGAAAAGAACCATAAATGTGACGTTCACAGGAGTGCGTGACTTTTCTCGTACACAGTCGTGCATATGGCGCATTTTGTGCTCTACGAGCTTCTTTTTCGCGCAAACTGTGCACATGCTTCTTTTAGTGTTTTAGCGCATGTCATTTTTTGACCAGTTGTATAGGTTTTTCCCCTCGAAAATGTTTTTGGTGTTGCAGGTGAACTAATAGGTGTTTGGAGATGCTATATTCCTATAACCATTAGCATGCAATGTTGTGGATGAAATTTCAGTGATAATAAATACAAAGGAGAAAAAGGATGTATGAGACTCAAAAATATAGAAAATGTGGGAAGTCACGAGGTAGTAGTGATGGATAAAAAGTTTCATGTCGACTACATAGGAAATGACAAAGCAAACTCCAACATGGATGATTGATGATGTTAGAAGGAGGGGGGTATGGAAATATATCATGACGCAATTGGTTTCCTGAAAGGTTTGTTATGGCAGAAAAATAGTATGACATGTGCAATGGAAAATTAGCTCCTTCAAGATGTCACCAAAGCATGTTTTCGAAAAATATTTGTGATTCGTGAAAATCACTTCAGCATGAAATGCGATCGTTTTTTAACCTGAAAAATGTTAGTACTAAACCCACAACAAAATTGTGATATCATAGAAGAATATAAAAGGCATGAATGAGTACGAATGCGAGGAAATCAAATTTCAAAAATAAAGTGTGTTTTTACCTCTCGCCTTGTCCTGCCAGTTTCGTTGTTGATTGTTGTTTGAAGTGATTCAAGAAATCAAGTTATCTTAAATGTAAAAACATTATTTTAATATTGTTTTCAGGATTTAAGAAATGTCCATTTTCAAATTTTATATTTTTATTGTTGTTTTGAGCTTTTATAAGTGTGATTATTCCTAAATAAACTAGAAAAATAAAAAAATTAAGTAAACTAGAAAGGTTTTGTTTTTAAGTTTTATTTATTTATTTTTAAATTGTTATATTTTAAATTTTTAAATTTTTGCTTTATTCCACACCACTACTCAAAAGACAAAGAATTTACATTTTGATCCCATATAATGGAGCAAACAAAAAAATTCTCACACTATACAGAGCAAATTTTTTTGGTAAGCCAACTCAGAAAAAATTGTTCACTGGAGCTCGGGATCCTTCTCTCTCATTCTGGTATGTGTTTATGGTGACTTGGGGTATTTGGGTGTATGAAAGTGAAACCTGGGTAAAGAAGGTCAAAGTCATTCTCATATAGTATGCATATCAATGTATGTGCAACCATAAATGTCTCTCTATATAGGCTTGATTTTGAAGTGCAGACCAGTGAGACAGAACACGAAGCACTTGAAATCCTGAACAAGATAATAGAAAATCCAAGGCCTTTGATATCCTTAATAATTTGCACATCAACGAGAGACCCTAGTTTCAGAGTTGTAAATGAAATGTTCCCGATCCCTATAATTGTCAAGTTTGACATTCTTGTCCCTTGACCAAGTTTTGAAGAATACTTGGTCATATTTGACCACTTTTGGGATTGTGACAATTTTCCAAGGAAGAAGCGCAATGCAAAGAGGAAATTAAGGAAGCAAGACCTATTTTTGGGTCCATTTTAGGGTTTTGGTTTCATGTAATGGGAAAGGGATGTCAGCGCATGGGTTTACCCATGCCTAGGCCCATTTTGTAATCTATAAATAGGCAATGTAAATAGAGGATGATAGGATGATAGTAAGGTAGTACATCTATGCGATGTATAGCTAAAAGCTTAGTGCTAGTAACTGGATCTGTGTGATCGGATGTATCTTAGAGTATTTTGTGCATGAGATTGGAAAGCTAAGTGCAAGTTGTTGTAGTATTGTGTTGAAGAGCAAGGAAGAAGGATCTAGCGAGCTACGTAGATCTTATGTCTTGTGCAAAGTAAGAGTCATTGAAGCTCTGTGCTGTAACTTCTTGAACAAGGTAATATAAAGAAGACTTTGTGTACGTAGCCCTAGGGTGGGGGTGAACCATGGTAAATGTGTGTATGGTTCTTTATGATTTGCTCTAATGTGTTTATCTCCTCCTTGGCTAAGTGCTTGATATGATTAAGTAGATCTAGTTAAGCTCTATGTTGATGATATATGAATGAATGTTAGATCTGATATATAAGATGTTGAGTGCTTGATCTGTTGGATTTAACCTATATTTTTGTGGCTAAGTGTTGAATCATATTTAGTATAAGTATTCACTGTGATGCTCTGTGCTATATGTGAAGTACCAGACGGGTTAAATATTGATGAAGAATCTATACTAAGTTCCCTGTAAAAGATATAATCACATATCAGTGTCCTAGCTAAGGTTGCAGACATCTGAGTCCTGGAACCACCCCTTCCTCTACCTTGGGTGAGACTTCATCTGCTTCACAGGTGTTGCTGAAAGGGCTAGTAGTTAGGGTTTTGTTGGTGCGCTCTTGAGCATTGAACCCTGGGTATGCCCTTGTGCCAACATACACCTTTGTGAATTTGGCGAGGAAGGGATCTTTTAATTGACAACTTGGAAAATTCTCATTTGAAGTGGTTCATATTGATGAAGTTCTCATAAAAAAAATTGGTTCATATTGAAAAAATTGTATAGTGCACATGTGTCATCCAAAACACATCACTCCAAATGCATTCATTTAAACAATACACCTGGCCTACAAAATCCATGATCATAATGTTCTTTGAGAACTCGTCGATTCATGCTAGTGGTATCCTCCTGACCCGTAATTGATATAACAATTTAAGCCATAGTTAATATTCTTTACAAGAATTTTCCAATAGACAACGAACAAGAACAAGGTAGGAATGGAGGGAGGGAAAGGTTTTCACGTGTTAGCTGGAATTGTGCCACAATATTTATTGATCTATTTTCCATACGTCTAGCTGGAGTTTAAAAATGTCATAGTTGGAGCTCCATATGTGTAGAATTGATGTCAAATGATCACAATATCCTTTGGGGGATCAATACGTAGAAATTTATCTCCCAAGTCTCATCCATTCATAGAAAACTCAGGGTAGAGGGTGCCACCAAGAGGATCATGCGTGAGCCCGAGAAATTGGAGCTTCAAGACCCCCGTGAAGTGAGTGGCGATTTATAAAATATATACCTTGTTAGGATATTTAGACACTTAGGAGTTAGTTAAGATCTACTTGGTCTAATGTGTCGTTAGATAAAAGTGTGCTTCCTAGTGTGTTTCTTTAGTATGCATTATTTTTCATTTGTAGGTAGGAAATCTGACGGTCACTATATGTTCCCGACATAGAAAGATTCAACGATTCATACTCTCCTCGATCTTAACGACCATTGATCCGTGGCTTAACAACCGATTGGTCCATGATCTCTATTTAAAGAGCATGGAGGGTCATTTTCCAATGATCGATTCTGAGAAAATCTCTTGTAAAATCTCTCTGTAATATTTTTCTTTGCATTAATAAAGTGCTCCAAGTGCTCACATTGGCTGGGGCTGTGGATGTTTCCCCGTAGGGTTTTACCACATGAAAACATCGATATGTTGATCTTTGATCTATTTATGTGAGTGGTTATTGAAGGTGTTCGTCCTCTATTGGAATACCTTTGTTGTCGAACATGGTATCAGAGCCTATTTGAAGAACTGCTCCTGTTGTAGATTGAGATCGTGAAGCCGAGTTACCTCATCTCCATTTTCTATTATTTACATACATTTATGGGCTGAGAGGACTATTCCAGTGCATCTAGAAAACTTGTTTTAGTTAGGAACACTTTTTGTTTCACTCGAAAAGGTTTCCGTTTGTCGAAGATACGACCATTACAGTCAGATCGAGCGCTATAAAGCCTGAATACACATTTATTTTTTATTTTTGCAAAGTTCTATTTTGGTTTTATTTCGGTTTGATATTATTTGTTTCCGGGTTGCTTCTATTTTAGATATGTGTATTCTCTTTGCCCTGCGCCCTGTGTGATCTCAGAAAATCAGAAACATATAGGAAAAGGAGCATCTTCTGAGTAAGCTAACCGAGATCTAACCCTTGTTGTCATCGAGAAGCGAAATTGTTTTCTTGTGTGAAAAGAGTTTTTTTTAGCACGCTCTCCAAGGCCATATTCAACAACAAAAACAACCCCAATCCTCCTTTTAAATATTACAATATGTTTTGCTAGACCATTTGGTTAAAAGTTCCATTATTAAGTAAGAGGTCTTGAGTTCAAGTCTCTCTTTTGTTACTTTTTTTTGAAAAAGTTCATGCTAAAATTGTAAAGTGTACTTCACTTCAAGTATAAAAGTGAATCACTATACGTAGCTTTAATATTTTATTTTAGAGTTATTTATTTTGCATGCAACTTTTATTTGTAAAAGTGAGACCCACTTCTCTTTATAAAAGTAGGTCACTTCATAAAGCAACTTACACTACCACGTGGTCCCTTGGTTACCGTTTATGCCTTTTTTAAAAAGGACATAACTCTCACATCCAAAGTTTGTTTTCAGTGCCATTTTTTTTAAAACCGCATAACTTTTCAAGCTCTTTCCATTCAGATCATTAGTTTCAGTTTTTAAATCTATATTATTTTCATATTTAATATGGATTCTACAAGTAATCTCTTACTTACCAACACCAACTACTTCCAATTGAAATCCCATATGGAGGATTTATTAAGAAGTAAAGGCTTGTATCGGATTACCTTGGGAAAGGAAACAACACCCAATGATGTTGATAAGAAATCCAAATGGGATAATAGGAATGACGAAGCACGTGGATTAATCTAAATGTCCATCTCTCCTTATTTAAGGTTCCACCTTCAATCAAATGATAAACCCAAAGAAGCTTGGGAAAAGATTGAATCTGTGTTTGGTAAACACAATATTATTCGAGCACAATAATTAGAAAATCAAGTACTAACTTTAAGTCCAGGTGCTTTTTCCTGCATTGAATACTATCTATTTAAGTTTAAAACACTCATAAATTTATGTGAAGAATGTAATATAAAGATAGATGAAGATCGTTGCATCTATCTTATTCTTTCTAAGCTAGGGGCAACTTATCAAAAACCCAGTCTTGAGAAATTTTTTGATGCTTTGATGAGAGAGAGAGATAAGATAGTACAACATGGCGTGATCAACACTGCAGGTACCTCCAACAAAGAATTAGTTGTCCATCAGAAAGATAAACCCAAGACTCCCAATAAGAAACATCCTCACCACAACAACAAACAATATAAGGGTTCCAAACCCACTCATACAACTTTTGCTCCTAATGGAGGCAAAGGAGAAAAATATAAAAGTAAGAATACTAACATACATTGCAAATTTTGTGATAAATATGGTCATGATGAGTCCTATTGTTTCAAGAATATGGCAACTTTAGAAGTAGCGATGAAGAAGCACAACATTAGTATTGATTCTACTACTTCTTCTTCTTCTCATGGACATGCACTTTCTGCTTCTGGTTTCTCCTCAAATAGAAATTCTACTTCTACTTCTACTTTTGATGAGTGGCTTATTGATTATGGGGAAACCTATCATATGGCTAAGGATAGAGCCATATTTTATACTCTAAATGAATGTAACACCAAGAAAATATTTGTTGGTGATGATAGATCTCTTAGAGTTGAAGGATCTGGAACAATTCAAATTGAAAATGGTCATTTCAATGATGTATTATGTGTTCCAAGTCTTTCTTGTAACCTTCTATCAGTATATCAAATCACTCATTTAGGTGAAGGTAAAACCATAGAGTTTTCACCTCACCAAGTTGTAATTAAGGATCTAAAAGATCCTAAGCATGTTCTTGCAACTGGAATTGCTGATGATATTACTAGGTTGTATAAATTTGACAACTTTGGGTCATCATCTTTTTCATCAGTTTTTGTTGCTCATAGCGATGACTTGACCAAACTTTTTCATGAGCGGTTTGGTCATCTAAACTATCGCTCATTGAAACAACTATGCAACCAATAGATGGTGACTTGTCTTCCTCTTGTTTCATGTAGAGATGGTGTTTGTGCCGGTTGTGTTCTCAACAAACATCATCGAGACAGTTTTGACAAATGTGCCTCTTGGTGCACCTCATGTCCTTTGCAGCTTGTTCACAACGATTTGTGTGGTCCACTTTCTTCTCCTTCTGTTTCTGGGTGCAAGTATTTCTTAACTTTCATTGATGACATTTCTAGACGTACTTGGGTTTACTTCTTAAAAATTAAGAGCGAAGTTTTTGACAAGTTTTTGGCCTACAAGGCCCTTGTAGAAAAGCAATATGGACATCAAATTCAAAGGTTAAGAACATATAATGGAGGTGAATATGTGAACAATAATTTTACAAGTTACTACACTACACATGGAATCCAAATGCAACACACTGTTCCATATACACCACAACAAAATGGCGTTGCTGAGAGAAAGAACCGCACATTAAAAGAAATGGATAATTGTATGATCCAATCTAAGGGATTAATTCTAAAGTATTGGGCATAAGCCATCAACTGTGAAAATTACATAGTAAATCACACTCCCATAAAGGCTCTTAAAAATGTAACACCGGCAGAAGATTGGACTAAAATTAAACCAGATGTAAATCACTTCTGTGTATTTGGGAGTATAGCATGGGCTCACATTCCTGATGAGAAAAGGAAAGCATTGCAACCTAAAAGTGAGAAGTGTATATTTGTTGGTTATTCTGAAGATTTCAAAGGTTACGCACTTCTTCAATCACATTATAATGAAATTATTATTAGAAGAGATGTTAAATTTTATGAAAATCTCTTGGCCTGCGAGCCTAATTCGACGTTTGTGCCTTCTTCGGCCTATGAGCCATCTTCGATGTTTGTGCCTTCTTCTGATTTGGTTTCTTCTTCAGATGCTGAGAGTGAGGATGAAAATCCACCTCCACCTGCTCACCCTCCTCCAGATGATTCCTTTGAACCTGAACCAGCACCAACTCCACCGCTTCCTAGATGGGTCCTTTCAACATGAGAAGCAACTGGTGATCTTGTCGGTGATCCTTTAGATCAACGTTGGACACATTCACAGTTCCATCGAGCCTCTTCTCTTTTGGCTCAAGTTTCAGAAACTCATGATCCAGAGACATTTGCAGAAGCTTCAAGTCATCCATATTGGGATACAACAATGAATGAAGAGTATCGTTCTTTAAT
>JZKD02S0811042.1:731113-745219 GCA_000966675.3 Picea glauca | reverse complement strand
TTAAGTGGGGTAAAAGGAGGTTTCCCCCTCGAAGAGGCTTATTATCTGAAATTATCTCTTTTTCAAGGCGTGGAGTACTTTTTCTGAGGTTTTTCTATGCTATATTGATATTTGGGATAAGACATTGAAACTACAAGAGTTATTAGAGCCTCATAGGGAGGAATCTATCCCTCATGGAGCCTATTTTATCACAATATTGGTTTATGCCTCAGTGTTGCATAAGTGGTGCTACATATAGGCACTACCTAATATTTCACAAATAACATAATCTACATTTCATTATTCATTTTGGCAAATGAATACAATTGTTATGGGATTTTTATTTGTTTTGGGGAAAATTGAAATTATATTGAGTTATTCCCAATATCCAAGTTCAATAATCAAAGAACCCATAGATTTATGCTACCGAATTGCATGCAAAAACATAGTCAGGCGCTACCTATAGGTGCTGCGTAATATTCTAGCAGAGGCTAAATTGTGCAGAGTTATTCTGCCTGTTTTGAGTCACTAATTTAAAACTTGGGTTATGAGCAGTTGAGGATGTATTTTTGAAAACTGAAGGATTTTTTTGTTCATAACATTCCAAATAACAAAAACCTCTCTCCATTTTTCAAAATGTGTTTTGGTTTGAAAGATATTGGATCTATAAGTAGGAACTACGTACTCTGGACAGTGGCGTTGCGTACTAATTTCCTGTAGCGATCACATATTTTGATATTTTCTTGGTTGGGAGGTTTCCACATGTCAAGGAGAGTTTGAATGACTTCTCAAGGATCGGTTAGATGTCAAGGGACACCTGCACCTATTATTTATCTCTAGCAAAGTCCTCATGCAATGAGGTGGATACATTTCATTAATGACTTCCAACAAATTCCTGCAAATCAACAATTTGTTGGATTTTTGTCTCTTTGATTGTTGCCACCTATATCCTAGGCTTAGAATCCAATGGAGAATATGGGATTCGACCTCCTTAGTTCATTTGTATTGTATTGTTATTTAAAAAAGGAAATATCTCTTGGAGAAGTAGAATGGATGAGCCAAGAGAGGCTAGAGAGAGTAGGAATAGGTAGTTTTCTGTGTGTGCTCATTTGTAAGCCTGTGGGCATTTTTTTTTATTGTAAGCATTACTTCTATTGGAGACTCATGAGAGCATGATTTAAGATTGTAACAATTCTTTCATATTTATTCTTATTTGAATATATTGCATATTTGAGGAACAAAGGATGTCAATGATTTATGGATCCCTAAGCAGCAGAGGATCTGTTGTATTTTTCCCATCAGTGATTGTTTATATTCAATTATTTGTTGATTCATTAAATTGAGAGGATATTTATTTACTGAAAATTCTATCTTATGCTTTCCTTCATTTCTTCCACCTATCAACATATAATATTGTTTTCTGTTAAGCATCTTTTGTGCCTTAGATGAGTGGGATGTTTGTGACTCCATTGCCCATTGATGTAGCCTATTGATCTGTAGTTTGCTGCCCTCTCCCTTTATTTATCCATATTTTTGATCCACCTATTCAAAACAAAATTATATTTTACATTCTGATGGGTGTTGGGATTACACTTTAGTAGTCAAAGTGTGACTTTCAGTGCTAACAACTACTACAAATTTTCCTGGAAAAGACAAAGGTTCTCCCTCTACTTCGAATGGATCTGAAGACTAGACTCACACAAAAATTGAAAGTTCCATTTCCATGGGAAGAAGAAGTGGAGACACCCTCAGAGCACTCCATGGATAGAGCAATATTGCTTCAAGCTAGATTACCCTTGGACGCCACTATTACATCTGACGAGTTTTCTCATTTTCCAATGTCGCAACTAGTAGGCCTAATTAGAGCCTTTATCAAGAAATTAGAGAAGAGGATCCAACAAACAAAAAATGAATCCAAATTATGGAAGCAAGAAGGAAACCTGGTGCAAAAAAGAAGAACGTAAGACAAGTATTTGAAAATTTAGGAAGAATAGAAATTAGAGAAAGTGAAGGATAAACTGACAGAGGCATGGACCACTTTCAGAAAGACAACACCTCAAATGCTAGAATCCAGTGCAATGGATGACCAAAGATAATATATTGAATTGGTTCACATATCTTTGGTTGAGCTAGCATAATGAAAAAAATATCTAGAATCCCAGTTGCGGGAAAGCAAGTTAGAATATGAATTATAACCCAAAAAATTATAGGAACAATTGGAAAATGTTGTTCTAGAAGGAAACAATGAAAGAGTAATACTACATAAGAGGACTGTAGAGTGCACCACAATATTCAAAGAGGTTATTGATTTGATGGGATTAATCTCGTGGAGCAACCAAACACTGGAATACTTGCGCTTAAAGATCCAATCCCTTAATGAAGAAGCGACCAAAGACCTGGATCTGCTGGAACAACAAGTGAAGTTTGATGAAATTTAGCAAGTGGATAATGATCCGAATGCACTATTTGAAGCTCATATAGTGGCCAAGAAAGAACTATGATAATTTTGACCAGTAGTCCAAACCTCTTACCTATAGATGCACCAATTAGATGCTATAGTCGACTCAGAATGGAATTCCCTTGTCGCATCCAAGCCAAAATAATTGACCACAGATTCCACCCAACAATTTATCTTTGAATGTTATGTTGTGTTATCTTTTATGTTTTCTATGCTTAAATAAATATATCTTCCATGTGAATATCAACACATCTCTTTTTTCTATTCTCAGTTAGGAAATGTTCAAGCCTGCAACAGGTTTAAACTATCTTGTGCAGGAATAATATGAATCTTGATACTTCTTCCCTCCCGAGAAGATGAAAATGCCAATGCACTATACTACATAGGTACATTTTTTTGGTAACTTGAAGAGGACCCTAGTCTGATCACATTTTCACCAACAACTATTTTTTGGAAAACAATACAGTCGACATAGTAGATATGTTGAATATTTCTTTGCCCGGGACTAAAAAGATTTAAAATGAATTGTAAGAGAAACGAGAGAAATGAAGATCGAGCTTATCCTAGGGGAAAATCCTATTAAAAAATGTCCATACAAGTTATCCCACACATATAATCGCATTCTCCAAAATAAATTGAGGGAATGCTAGTAGCATGCATCATCTACCCAATTGATAAATAAAAATGGGCAAGCCCTATGGTATTACAACCAAAAAATCTTGACCCCAAGAAACTACAAATGTGTGTCTCTTTCAAAGAGCTCAATAACTTGATCGTGATAGATCCGTTCCCCAGCCCCTTCACCGATGAAAAAATTAATGAAGTCGCAAGACACAAATGTTATTCATTTACATATGGGTTCTATGAATATAATTAGGTACAAATAGCCAAAGCGGATCAAACAAAAACAACATTTGTCTTAGAATTTGGCTCTTTTTCCTATAGAGTTATTCCATTTGGACTAAAGAATGCCCCAACATTTTTCTTAACAATAGTAGTCAAATCATTCCAAGAATATATATATATATATATATATATATATATATATATATAACAATGGTTGTTTACTTTGACTATTGGATTGTATATTGTGAGGTTGGAACTGAGAAAGTAGGATCTTAGGTGTCGGTTCACAAGATCACTAGCCTCAATCTTTGAATAATACTCTACATGATTGGGGATATCATGGGATCTGCATCACTTCATCAGGCTTCACGTGCAAAGATGCATTGTGAAACTTAGTGTCCAGATGTCAATATTTTTTACTAGAGCGCTACCATGCTCACATACATGAAAAAACAACTGACCAACTGTCGAAGAATAAGGAACAAGAAATTCAAGTTTGGAATTGTATTGTGCACTTTATTTTTCAAGAGAGTGCCAATCCTTAGCCCGAGGGAGACAGTATGAGGTTATATTGCTTCCTTTCTAGAATTATGTAGGTGGGAATCTTTATTACCTTGACAGGGTGTGGGGAGAGTACATGAGTCCTTCAATGACTATTTTTTACTGGTGGGCCCGTCATATTCTTGTGATCGAATACTACCCTTACATAGGGATCAATTTGCTAAGGGATCTTGATATTCCCATTCCCCCAAGCAAGGAGGGTGGAGAGATAGGTAAACAAATTTTGATTTTTTTAATTTTTAAATGTTATCCTTTTTATGGTAATGTCAAGTTACTAACCCAAAGAACTATCATATGCAGATGTGGGACCAATGAAACTGATTGACTTCACCAGGACTAAGCATCGTCCTTGAGCATATGTCATACCAACAATAGCAAGAGGACCAATAGTTGTAGGGGGATTACTAGCCAAAGAGGCTGAGAGAGTACTATGACGAGTAGAGAGGAACCTGACAACTCTCACTTGTGTAATGTTGATGGCAGAGATACAGGGTCTTCCCCTGACCATGCAACCACATGTTTTAGGGGTACCCAGGACTTGGGTTCAGTTGTTTTATCATATTTCAAACACTGTAGTTCATTATACTAGGGCCAACGGGCCTACGCCATAGTTATTATTGTAGCACATATTTTCCGAGGGCACCTTTTGTACTCTATTATACAGTGAGGGATTGAGCCCAATGATGTATACTGGCTCTATTTGAGGATTTATGACCCACTTTTGTATTGATGCCATTATTTTTTGGACACATTGTTATATTGTTGGCATAGGGGTAGACCTAGGGTTCAACTCTAATAGCACACCAACAATCCCTAACTACTAGCCCTTTCGGAAACACCTGCGAAGCAGATGCAGTCTCACCCGAAGTAGCAATATGGGGTTGTAGGACACATGTGTCTACAACCAGAGGAAATACAAAGTGGATCAAATACAAGAACAACATGATATCTAGATATCATTTACCAACTTAGATCTACTTCGCATAATTATATGTTAGATCTAATATACTAATGCATCATTAGAGTAACAAAAGTAAAGAACACAACATCAATCACACATAACACAATATATACGTGGTTCACCCTATCCCTCGCGCTACGTTCATAGGACTGTACTTTATAATATATTAGTGAAATCATATAGTTCTATCTGCACTCTTAGCTTGCAGATCTTTCTCTCCTTCTCCCTTCCCTCTATATCCCTTCCCTATGCACCTAGCTACAAGGTTGATCTTTGCGCCCAACCAAATATCTTAAAATACATAATTCTCTCCCTCTCAACAATTATCTCTCTCTCTTAGATACATTGATAATAACCAATGAATTTTCTCTCACAATCACAAACCCAATGGAGAACCCCTCTTCTCCCCTATAGGTTCTTATTTATACATTACAATAGCTCACCAACAACCTTAGGCCAAATCCTAGGTTTCAAAACCCTATATACCAAAACCCTAGGCATCTAAAACCCTAGGTCAACTTGACCCAAATTTCCCAGGCTTCACCAGCTTGTCTTTCCTTCCTTCCCGCGAGGTGATCCAAATCATTCAACGATGGATTTTTCTGCTTACTGAGTTGTCCACTATCCATATTCCTTGCTGATCTTTCATCCTTGATATTCTTGTCCAACAACTTGCTTTCTCTTACTTTTCTTCATCCTTTCTTCTTTTTTGCTCACTTTTCCCAGTATCAGTCACCATGTCTTCCATGCAGTTCACATTTCATCTTTTCTTCCTTGATCTTCACTTAATTCCATAACTAAGGGATAACATGCCCCCAACACTCACCTATGACTCATCCCGAGACATTTCAGATATGATCCTTCTATTTTTCTTCGACTTCAGACTGCGTAGAGCAGCTTGTGCTTTCTTCTCTATCCTCCCCTACTATGTGCAGATTGTATTTTTTGTGTCTGGTACCTACTTTCATCTGCACCTAGTACCTAGACCCTTCTTCTTCTATTTCTACTGAGAGCTGTGAGGAAACTGGTTGTCATAATACAATTTCAAATGGCTCTTGTTCACCATACCTTCCTTCCATTCCCCATTCAAAGTATTCAACTGTGAAACTCCTCTTTCCGTGACATAGACAACCTCATATGGCCCTAGCCAATGTGTTCTGAACTTCCCTGGATGCTTCATGAATTTGCTGTCATATACAAATACCAAATCTCCTTGCTTAAACGCTTTATTCTTGATGTGTCTGTCATGGTAGGCCTTTTCTCTTTCCTTCTGCACTTGTTGATGGAATCCTACAATAAATATGTCTTCCTTGAGTTCAACCAACTGTGCGAGCCTTTCCTGAACAACTCCAGTGTCATCCATATCTGTAAAGGTTGTGATTCACAGACTAGGAACCAAATATTCCATTGGTACAATTGCTTCTAGGCCATAGACCAACTTAAAGGGGGTTTACATTGTCAACTTCTTGCAAGTGGTTCTATAGGCCCATAACACTGTTGGTACTCTCAAATCCCAGTCATCCTTGTTTACATTGCAAATCTTCATCAGTGTTGTCTTCAAGATCTTATTGAATGCTTCAACTATCCCATTCTCTTGTGTATGGTAGGGTGTGCTCTTCTGATGATGAACTGCAAATTACTCACTCAAGGCTTCAATGGTCTTATTAATAAAATATGTTCCTTGATCACTCATAAGGATCTTTGGGCATCCAAACCTGGTTATAATGTCATCTAATATGAAGCGCGTAGTTGTAGTTTCACTACAATCCTTGACTTCTCTTGCTTCGGCCCATCTGGTCAAGTACTCTGTCACAGTGATTATGTACCTTGCTCCTGTGTGCTTTCCTAGTGGGTTTATAGGTTCCATGAAGTCAATGGCCCATTTATCAAATGCTTGTAAGGTTATCTGGGGTGCTAAAAACATATCATCTCTTCTGGAAGGCTTCCCAACTCGTTGGCATACATCATAGGCTTTGTAGTAGTCCTTGACATCTTTCTGTAAAGTAGGCCACCAAAGGCCAGCTCTAAGAACCTTCTCTGCTATTGCTTTTCCTGCGTAGTATCCTCCTACAATGCCCTCATGTGCCTCTGCCATAATTAGTGGCATTTCTTCCTCCATGATGCATCTCCTTAGGATCTCATCTGGTCCCATCTTGTATAGTTGTCCAACTATAAGTGAAAAATCTGCAGCGCAGACTACTAGCTATTTCTTCTGAGTGATTGTATATTCCGGAGGTGCCATTCCTATTGACAGGGACTGGACTATCTCAGTGAAGTGATCATCAACCTTTCTAATGGACAATAACTATGCATATGACAGTCTATCCTCCAAACTAGTAGGTTCTTCTTCATGTTCCAACCTTGACAAGTGGTCAGGTCCTTTGTTCATTCTCCCTGGCTTAACCACGATCTCAAAATCATATTCCTGAAATAGCAGAAGTCATTGACATATTCTTCCCCCCAACAATGGCTTGTTGACTAGGTATTTCAGCATGGAGTGGTTAGTGAACATATTAAAGTGTCCTCCCAACAAGTAGTGGCAAAACTTGTTTAGGGATGAACTAGAATCAAAACCCATTATCCCATATGAAAAGGGAGTACCAAACATGTTGTGGATAGAAGGAACAATGGTCAGAGTTATTGAAGGGATTGTTTCACTAGTTGAAGTAGTGGTTGTCTGGACAGTCATAGTCCTAATAAGTGGAGGTGGGGGAGGAGGCATGACACCTACCCCCACGACAACTAAGATGGGAGTATGAGGACTCTCAGAAGAATTAGCACTAGTTGCTTCCATCACTGATCATCTAAAAAAATAACATTCAGGTGAATTCACCTCAGGAGGGACTATCTGAATAAGAAGAGACATCGATAAGTCAGTAATTGGAGGGTTTTCATGCCTGAAGCCTTCATCTTCAAGATCATAAATGGTAGACTCCTCCAGTGCAGGAAATCCTTCTCTAGGAGCTGGCTCAGGTATAGTTTCATGTGGCCCAATCGCTTCAAATGAACCCTCTTGATCTAGCATGTACCTTAGAGGTGGCAAGGGTAGATCTAAAGTAACTGGTGGCAAGCCTTGAAGCCTACGCGAACGGTGGATTTGTTTATCTTCCACCTTGTGAAATGATCAATTGACACACTAAGGTTTGATCTAGCATGAAACACAGAGCACACACTTAAAAGTTCCTAACGACAAATCAAGTGATCCAAATGTAGGAGAGGAACAAACTGATTACATACTGAATACAATAAACATAGAGATATGAATAATAACACAAATATCTAGTGAACACTATCTTCTATTAAATAAATGAAATAGGCTGAAACTATAAAACTGCAGAAATGAAACACTTGCTCGAATGGTGGTATCTATCTTTGAGAATATATGTGGTTTCTACATGCATCCATCTAAGTATAATGATTACATTAAGGCTCGAGAGGCCTTTTTTATATGACTCATGAATTCCAAAACCATAGACATCCAAAAACCTAACCCTAGAAGGTGAACCGCCAAAAGTCATGCGGGCCCCTGTGGGTAAGTGGTACCTCAACTTCCTGGTGTCATAACATTTTCATACGACCTTCATTTTAGGTGTGTGATAGCCCATTAGAAAGGTATTTCAAAGAAATACACATTCCTCCCTCAAACTCTAACTCCGTCTACAGTTTGACCATGGTGATCCAAAAAATCAATGTTTAGGGCCCCAAAATGAACTTGGAAGTACAACAAGATGTGATGACATGGAAAAATACAAAATAATCCATTTGAATTAGGTGAGAGGCCACTAGTATCCACCTGGAGGATGTTTAGGGCTTCATACATCCCCATAAGTGTAGAACCCATGATTACAAATAAGTACAAAAGAATGTTCTGAACAAAAAATGGACAAGAGGATCTAGTTGGAATAGGTGGGTGGCCACCAATATCCAGATGGATCAATCCTCCCCCTTTAGGAAGAAATGGTCTCCATTGCATTGAGTTTCCCCATCAGGTGAGGAAACTTCTGCTAGAATTGGCCCCGAGTGAGCCACTTTCTGTGGTGTAGGAGTTTCCCTGCCTTGACAACCCGATAAAGTTGGAGCCTATACTGGTGAGTGCCCTTGACATGTGTGTCAACTATATGATTAATGGATACTTTTTCCATGCCGCTAGGGTTCAGATTTTTTGGTTTCAGTTGTTCTACGATCTCTGAGGTGTCCAATAATGGTGGAAAATACGCCCGAAGGAGGTCCACATTGAACACTGGGTGCAGGCCAAGGAAGGATGGAGTGTTGAGCTCCAAATCACTGCTACCCATAGCCTTGGTGATAGTGTAAGTCCCATAGTGAAGTGGGCAAAGATTCCAATGGGGCCCCTTGAGATGCTCCTTCTGCAAATATAACCAAACTTTGTCTCCAACCTGAAACTAATGCGGTACCCTTTGTTGATCATGGTGTTTCTTGTACCTAGAATTCGATTTATGCAAAATATCATGGACCTATTGGCGGATGTGTTGAATCCACTCAATGAATCTAGTGGATTTCTTGGTCTTAGACTAAACATGGGAAGAGTTTATCTGTGTGGTGGAAAGAGGTAGTGCAACATCCATGGGACCCAAGAGTTTGAATCCCAACCCCACCTGAAATGGGTTATGGCTGGTGGAGCTATGGAGAGCCCTATTGTAATTGTGTTGAACATAGGGGAGACTCTCATCCCATGTATGTGGATGCTTAGAGTTTTACATGTGCAGAATGTGCACAATCATCTGATTGACAACCTCTATTTGGCCATCTATTTGGGGGTGGAAAGAAGTGGATTTAGTGAGCTTGGTGTCCAAAAATAACCACAAACTTGACCAAAATGTGTTGAGGAACCTCCTGTCTCGGTCAGAGATGATGGTATATGGTACCCCAAAATAGAGCCACACTCATTCAAAGAAGAGATTGGAAGTATCTATCACTATGATATTCTTCTTATAGTATGTGAGGATGGCCATCTTCAAAAACCGATCAACGACCACAAATACACAGTCATTTCCTTGCTTGGTGCATATAAGGCCAGACATGTAATCCATTGAGACGGATTCCCAAGGCTTCTCGGGAGTAGGAAGAGGGGTGTGTTGCACCTCTTTTGTCACCTAAATGAGAAAAATAGAGGTTCTTACAAGCTTAGTTGGGTTATCTAATAAAGGCAACAATAAAGGAAAGGGTTAGAAAAAGAAACATAAAAGAGTAAGCTAATAATTAAACTAAAAATGAAAGAACAACTAAACTATTGAGCATAAGGACATAAGAACAAAAAACCAATAAGACTCATGTCACCAATGGAAAGGATTATATTAGTGAAAAGAAAACACCAAGAATAAAGAGGACTTTGGGTCCCTTCTTCCTCCAAGGGAGGGCTCTTGGACCCCCACAACTAAGCTCTTCTTACAACTTTGAATGAAATGGTGAAAGAATCCCAAACTAAGCCACTCAAGAGGTGAGATGGATTGCCCAAATGTAATGATGCTAGTATGCTCTTGATGAGAAAAGAGGATTCCCTAAGAGAATAATAGTAGCATAACCTTGCAAATGAATTCCTTGAAAATGTAGTGCACCCATGGCCTTATTTTATAGCACCTCTTTGAGGTATTGTGAAACCAACTTTTAGTGTGAAAAGGGACTGTTTAGGGCATTTTTAGGTCTTTGACCATCCACCCAATCAGATCCAGCCAAGATTTGGATGTCAAATCAACTTGGAAGCTGAACCAGAAGTGGGTGGGAGGCCGACCAATCTCATAAATGTGTCGTTCTCAGGTGTGCACAACTTTTAGCAAACACAGTTGTGCATCGTGCACATGTGCACTTTTCATGCATTTCTGGATCACGCATGTGTGTGCGCACCCTATGTAGTCATAGCACACCTTAATTTTATCACTGGTTGTATAGTTTTGGACCTTTTGGAAATGATTTTTTGGTAATTTTGGTCCATGGGTGACCTCATAACTATTTTAAGATGCTGGATTCCTGTAACCATTTGCGGAAGAAATTTCAGTGATAAAAGATGCCCCCTGATGGATGAGGTTAGGAGCATATGTATAGTCAAAGTTAATCAATTTTTCTTCCACTAAGAGTGTCATTGTAAGAGAGAGTGATAGTGAGAGTATCAAGAGTGACCCGTTGGAGGGAGAAGGGAACCTGTAGGACCCAACCTTCCATAAGGTCTGTAAAAATAAATTGTGTACAAATGAGGCGGGCATGTCCCATGCTCATGTCATGTAACTCAAAAAAGAATGGTTTTGTATAGTAACTGAAATAGTGTGTTGATGTAGACAACTGCAGCACCCTTGGGGGCAGTCGTGATAAAGGAATAATATAATTCTGAGGAGGAACATACTCTGAATAGTAGGGAATGAAACATGTAAGAAGTATCACAGATTCTGTAGGCATTGATAGCCCAACCAAGTTCATAGGTTTGCAGAAAATATAATAAACAACTGCAATAGTCAAAAAGTAAGACCCACCGTAACATGATAAAGTGTTGAAGTTGAATGTTACAGGGGTCAATGACAACAGGGAGTAATTGTGGTTCTCCCTGTGCCATCTGAGACCTCTCATTGGAAAGGTAATGAGAGTCAAGATATTGTCACCCTTCTGGAAACTGTGCTGATGTCGACAAAAGGAGGACACAACTCCAAGAAGCAAAGGGATTCGTGAGATCTACTAGGTGAGGTTAGGAACTGAGGAGGTACATGGACGAATTCAAGATGTATGAAGACTCAAGACTTCCCCTGGTTGGGGGTATATGCGAAGTATAAGTGGCCACAACCGTTCAACTAGGTCGAGTGTCAGGGGGACAACAAGATGTGGGATAAGTTGTGCCAAAGGCAGGAAAAAGTGAACAAACTCAGAGGGCAGAGTAGGTGGCCTGTAGGATACTCGGAGTATATGGACGATGTCAACAAGAGTAGATGATAAGGAGTGCCCCAAACAAGGGTGACATGGGTTGCCTTTGCCAAAAAGTGAAGAAGGTCACCAAAGGTGACGAAAAAAAGATATGTAAATGCTATAAACAAAGGCCTTTTTACAAGTTACCAAATGAATAAAGAATAATTTGGGATGAGCGTACAAATACAGAAATGGGTGCCCCAATGCAATATGGTTGGGCGTGCAATTTTCTTGGAGAACGGGTGGAGGTTGGGGGCCCCATGGGTGGGTTTCTGTATGAGGTAGATGAAATGGAGGGAAATTTGTGGATGGGCAAATTGATTGTGGATGAAATGGATGGTTAATGATACTACAGAGGCACAGTCAAAATATAACCTTGAAGATATAATCTAGGATTCCATTGGGAAAGATAGAAAAATGAGGAGAAGGAGTGTGTGGCTGATTCACGACATGATGTAAAACTATCGGGACTCCCATCCCTAAAGGGTTGAAAAAACAACCTGAGTGTCAAAGTGCCAAAGGGTTCTATGAATGGGACAACTCATGTGGGGGAGAGTGCTACTACGTGATAGTACCCAAAATGCATTGGAGGTGTCGGTACTGCAGAGCCAAAGATGGGGATCCTAAAGGAAAATTTCAGAGGGTGTGACTAGAGATGCAATTGAGATTCAGAGGGAATGATTACATGCCAGTGTTGATTATATAGATGAAGGGGTGGCATTGATGTATGATGACCAATTACCTGCACACATGAAAAAACAAATACCCGATGTGAACAATATCTGAAGAGAATTGAACATACAAGCATTTATTTGATAATTTTGAACATGAGCATGCATACCTGGATGGGGTATGAAAAAATGGCACCCCAAGGGCTAGGGATAAAAAATGGCCCAGGGGCTGTCTTGATGTAGATGATGGGATGCTAATCCCGTGACTAAATACGGATCGAAAAACAGACACCCATAGCTCCCGGAATGGGGTCTCGAAGTTTGGCAAAAGGGACTATATATAGTTGTAGGGCCCACATTGCCACCTCATTTGTATCTACTATCAGAGTGATTGGATGAGAGATATTCAGAGGAGATTTGGAGATTCTGAGAGAACAAGGCAGCCAATTCAGGACTAGCGAGCTTCAGGTTAATGGTCTTATCATCCTGCATAGAATTAGGTTTTATTTTTGTGGGCAGGGCCAGTACGGAGGGTCGTACGGGGAGTTTTGTGGGTGTGGCCCCCCCAGTGCGCAAACAATTTAGAAATATGCATGCATGGGTCTGCACCTATTATATGGCTATCCGTGCATGGGTGCACCATAAGGGGGGGAAAAGGCTTGCATGGTATGCGCGCCTGTTTGCTACACAACTGCGCATGGGTGCATGGATGTGTAATGGACAAGCACGCTGTGATGCGCACCTGCGTTCGTGACAGGGGTGCATGGAGGCACCACTGTATGGAAGATAGGCGCACATTCATGCACATCTGTGGGATGAACAAGCGCGCATGTGTGCATGCCTGTGGGGTGAATAGGTGTGCATGTGTGTGTGCCTATGAGTTTAAACAAATGTGCCTTGGAGGCAAGGCTGATGGGTGCAAAACTCATCTTTTTTGGAGATTTTAATGTGTTTATGTTCGAGATGGATAATCTAGGATTGTATTATGTGGTTGCAGGTGATCATTTGTACGATGTTGGTCCACTAGCGAGATAGGGGCTGGTCACAGTTGAAGGAGGTCATGGCTATTGAGGAGCCAGTGGTTCGTGCCACTTTGGAAGCCTGTGGGCTGCTGAAGTTCTTCGAGTGCCCTTTGATACGGGCTCAGGATTATCTTCTTTAGTTTTTGATCCAAATGTGGAGTCCAGATCTTCATTGTTTTATGGTGCGAGGTGAGCAGCTAGCCTTCACTGTGGTGGAGGATGTGTAATTTTTAACTGGGCTCCCTTTTCGGGGAATGCCCCTACAGGTGGAGCCTATGTTACCTGGGGACAAGAAGTTGTCTACCTTGGGCCGAAGGTATTGTTCAAGGGAGAAATTTATGTCAGGCTTCATAGTGAGTATCGGGGATATGGATGCTTTAGTTCATCATTGTGTAGAAGTGATGATTGTGAGGGTATATGGGTCCCTCGTTGTTGTGGGGTATTCTACCCTACGGACTAACAAGCTAGGGCTTTAAACTTGTACGCAGATCATGACCCTTCATAAGCTACCTTTAACCTTATACCCTGAATCTAAACCCCTTTTCTTTAAACAAACACGGGAAGAACTAACCAACCTTTTTATCGATGATTGATGTAGCTCCTCCGTTGAGCTTTATCTCCTTGCTGCTGCTGCTCCTTCCACAAAGCGATCCTGCAATCAAGACAAAACTTTTGCATGCATGCTATTGTTCTACTAGGGGG
>JZKD02S0811042.1:701703-715564 GCA_000966675.3 Picea glauca | reverse complement strand
TAAGTGAATTTTGTGTGTGAATGAGTGAAAGTGTGCCAATGTTTTAATGAATTAGGTGTCACCTTGCTGCATGTGGACTTCGCTTGGTCCTTACAAGTGTTGATTACCTAATTAAATAAACGCCTTTGGTACAACCTTGTGCAATTCAAAAGTCCCTAGGAAGCTAGCATGTGGACATGTGGGTCCTTTACTATTCCTTTAACTCCCTATTGTGATTTAATCTAAGAAATCTTTGAAACTATCCTATATTGTTATCATGTGGGAATGTATGGGTCTGTTACACAAATTTTAAACTTCCCTAGTGATTTAATCTAAGAAAGTAAATTTCAACACTATCCTATCTTTGTAGCATGTGGTCATGTATGGGCCCATTACAATCTTGAGATGTGTTTTGAAAAATAAACTAAGAGGAGTCCCGAGGGGGTTGTTGTCCTCTCCTAAAGGTTTTAATGTTTTTTAAGGGAGATGAAATTGTCCTACAACCTCTTTCTGATTCTCAAGGTTGCTTTAAAGTGCGAGAGAAGAGAATACTAAACGATTGTTATCCAACTTTTGGTCCCAATGCAAGTTTTATGTGATTACAAATGATTCCAACTTATACTCTTAGTCAAAGCAAGCCATCCATGTGGCAAAATGAAAGAAAAAGAGGAAATGATGATTTTAAACCCCCTAAGTGCCTATGTGTTTTGAGTAATCCCTTTATATGGAGAGGGAACTAAGTGTGGTGCAGATTACAACATGCATGAAAACATTTTTAAAAGGCTAGGGGCCTTCCCCAAATCACAAAAAGTCTTACAATGTGTATTTTTCTGCACAGGTGCATGTGTCTCAGAGTAGACAGAGGCACACTGAGAGCCTATGCGCAAACCGAAAAAGACTTTTGGGCGCAGATGCACAGAGGGCGCTGAAAACCACAATAACTTTGGTGCACGTGCGCACGATGCACGACTGTGGTCCAATAAACCCGCGCACACCTGACACATGACCGTGAAGAAAATTTTGGATGAAATTCTCTCAACTCAACTTTGAATTGGATGTTTTGTAGGTTGTCTTGGGCCAGTTATAGTACCTGTAGGTTAAATAAACCAAAAGAAGAGATAGAAAAGCCCAAATGGGTTAGGAAATTGATACCTTTTCCTAGTGGAGTCACCAATCTATTGCGCCTCTTTTGTCACCTAAATGAGCAAAACAGAGGTGCTTACAAGCTTAGTTGGGTTAGCTAAGCAAGAAAGCAGTAAAGGAAAGGGTTAGAAAAAGAAACATAAAAGACTAAGCTAAGAATTAAACTAAAAATGAAAGAACAACTAAACTATTGAGCATAAAGACATAATAACAAAAAACCAATAAGACTCATGTCACCAATGGCAAGGATTATATTAGTGAAAAGAAAACACCAAGAAGAAAGAGGACTTTGGGTCCCTTCTTCCTCCAAGGGAGGGCTCTTGGACCCCCACAACTAAGCTCTTCTTACAACTTTGAATGAAATGGTGAAAGAATCCCAAGATAATCCACTCAAGAGGTGAGATGGATTGCCCAAATGTAATGATGCTAGTATTCTCTTGATGAGAAAAGAGGATTCCCTAAGAGAATAGTAGAAACATAACCTTGCAAATGAATTCCTTGAAAATGTAGTGCACCCATGGCCTTATTTTATAGCACCTCTTTGAGGTATTGTGCAACCAGCTTTTAGTGTGAAAAGGGGTTGTTTAGGGCATTTTTAGGTCTTTGACCAACCACCCAGTCAGATCCAGCCAAGATTTGGATGTCAAATCAACTTGGAAGATGAACCAGAAGTGGGTGGGAGGATGACCAATCTCATAAATTCATCATTCTCAGGTGTACGCGGCTTTTAGCGACCACAGTCGCGCATCATGTGCATGTGCACTTTTCGTGCATTTTTGGATCATGCATGTGCGTGCGTGCCTTGTGTAGTCATAGCGCACCTTAATTTTATCACTGGTTGTATAGTTTTGGACCTTTTGGAAATTATTTTGTGGTAATTTTGGTCCATGGGTGACCTCATAAATATTTGAAGATGTTGGATTCCTGTAACCATTTGCGGATGAAATTTCAGTGATAACAGGGTGTATAAGCCTTGATTTTTGATGGCTGGCTTGGAAATGACACAGGAAGTGTGAGACCTGATATACTTTCCGACGTCCTGTTGAAGTTTTGGCCAATCAAAATGTTTCTGAAGAACGACCATAGTTTTCTCCACGTGAAAATGTCCTACCATCCGACTATAGTGTGATTCCCAGATCAGCTTTGTACGCTCACTTGTAGGAAGAAGGAGATGGCCTAGATGGCATAATAGTCTGTCCTGAATGTGAAACTCAGTGACATTCATACCTATACCCAAGAGTTTATAGGTGGTGGCGAAGTCTGGATATTGCTGATAAAGTTGGGGCCACTCATATGCCTCATGTCCACAGGAATGGAGCATGGTGGTGAGTGAATCCACATGAGGTCGACTGAGGAAGTCAATGACATGATTTGAGATCCCTATCATATACTTGATGTTGATATGGAACTATTGCAGGTAGGTGGACCAATTATGATGGCGGTCGTTTTGCAATTTTCCTTGTGTTTGTATGAACTACAAAGGCTTGTGATCAGTGTGGATGATTGTCTCATTTCCTGGAATGTAATGTTTCCATTGATGATGGGTTGTACAATGGAATACATTTCCTTGTCATAGGTGGGGTATTTACGGATAGTATCTGGGAGTGTCTCACTATGGTATGCCACTAGATGGTTGTGTTGAGTGAGAACTGCACCTACAACATAGTCAAATGGATCAATATCAATCTTGAATGGTTGTTGAATATCGGGGAAGGAGAGTACTGGAGATGAGGACAAGTGATGCTTAAGATCATTGAATGCTTGTTGTTGTTCCTTCCCCCACATGAAATTTCCCCTTCAACCATCCTTGATAACCTGGTTGAGGGCCCATGCAATATGGGAGAATCCCAACATGAACCGTCAGTAGAAGTTGGCCAATCCCAAGAAGCTCCGAAGATCAGTTAGTGTGGTTGGGGTTGCTAATCATAGATGACTTGGATATTATCTAGGTAAACATGTACCCCATGCTCATCAACAATGTAGCCTAGGTATTGGACCCTGTTCATTCCAAAAGAGCATTTTTCCAAGTTGGCATATAGCTTGTGATGTCACAGAGTGCTCAAAACTTGTTGAATATTTTTCTTGTGCTCCTCCCAAGTTCTGTTGAAGATGAGGATGTCATCCAAATATACCACTTGTTGTCCCTCGACCAAGTTTTGAGGAAACCTTGGTAATATGTGGCCTAGTTTTGGACTTCGACACATTGGTCGAAGAAGGAGCGCCCAGGCGGAGCTGAGATCATGGATCTCACCCATTTTTGAGGGATATGTGGACATAGTAAGGGGTTTGCTAGGGGTTTTGTAATAGGTTTATGGGATGTCTAACCATGGGGTTTTCCCATGATTAGTCCTTATTGTAAAGGTTTGTAAAAGTATAAATAAAGAAGAATGTGTTGTAGAAGTAGCGAGATAGAAGGGAAGATAAGTGCAAGTAATTTGAGTGGCTTTGTGCAACATAATGTATGTGTGTTAAGGCTTTGTGCTCGATAGAGAGTTGGTTTTGTTCCTTGACCTAGTTTTGGAAGGAGGATCTAGTGCTCAGTGCACAAATATCATGTTCAGTGCAAATCTCAACTCGGAGGCTTAATGCATAGGAGTAACTGAATGTAAGAGATTGATGAATAATAAAGAGGCGAAGCAATTGGTGGATGTATCCCCACACTGCGGTGAACCATGTATATCTGGTGTCTTGTGGTTTTATTTGTACAATGTTATCTCTGTTATATTTTTCTTAGTGCTTATATTAGATGTGTAATGGGTATGCATGTGTTTCTTAAATAATTTGCTTATGTTAAAGTGCTATGTTTGATTCATAGTGCTAAGCATTTAAAGTGTATAATCTTTGTTGTTACTATGCTAGATCTATCTTTGGGTATGTTCTGCAATGTTAATAAGGTTAATGAACTAATGTATGTCACTTCTTAAGCGTTAACAAAATACTCTGCAAAGTGTTATTATCACAGATCTGTGTCCTAGCTTGGTTACAGACACCTACGTCCTATAACCCCCCTTGCTTCTACCTTGAGTGAGACTTCACCTTCTTCACAGGTGTTTCCAAAAGGGCCAGTATTCGGGGTATTTTTGGTGCATTATTGAGTGTTCAACCCTGGGTCTGCCCCTATGCCAACAAATGGTTCTATTTACAGGACCTAAAACTGTGATTGCTGAGAACTGAATTAAAGATCTGTGCGTAGATCTACTGCTGAAATGTGCAGTACTCTACTTGACTTGCAAATATTTATGCTAAGAAAGAAATATGATATGAAGGAAAGAGGTAAGATACTAAAATAGGTAAAGCCTTGTGCTTTGACAAGATTAAGATAAGTTAAATTTTTTATTTTGAAAGCATGAACTTAAGTATGTTTAATAGATTCTATCATAGTCTGAAGGCTAGGGCACAGTTGAAAGAAAGAGTTGATTTGAGTAAATTTAATGGAAATGAAGAAATATATGTTATTCCTATGCATAGAAAGAGTTTTTGGACTAATAAGTGGATGTAGGAACCTAGAATTGTTTTTTTGCAGATCCAACATTATGATCCTAGGGGAAGTGTACAATACAAAAAATTTTGGGGAACATTTAAAAGAAAAAGAGGATTAACTTTGTGTTATAACTGCAGAAGCCCGAGACATCTTGATAAGGAATTCCCTATCATAGGTACTATTTGTCTTTGTTGTAAGATTGTTGGTCATGAGGTTGAGTATTTTCCAAGGATGATTGCTAAAGTTGAAAGGATGAACATGAGACAAGAAAACTATGAAGAAATTCAAGAGACTAAGGGCATGTTAGAAAGCCATAAAGAAAAAGGATCAGAGGAATTTCAGACTATGTTATTACAGCTGAAAGAAATGATGAATGTTCATAAATATATCAGTTTACCAGAGATCCTGAAAGTAAAATAGCGCATAAATGAAAGAATAGAAGACTTTGAAATCGGTTGTGTCTTGGATGAAGAAACACACATGAATACTATGACAAAAGACACTTGGGAAATTTTGGGAAATCCTACTATGGTACCTTCATTAGGAAGGATAGGCTTGTTTAAAGGAAAGATGATAGCCTTATGTGGAAGAGTTACTAATGTACCTATTGTTGTGCATGGAACATTGATTGAAGAAGAATTTGAAGTCATTCAGTTTGTTGGGGACAACACCCCTTTCCCACTATTGTTAGGTAAGACTTGGATTTAGAAGGATCAGATCAGAAGGAATCAGAGGAAGAAGCTACATAAAAGAAAAAGAAAGAGCTAAGGGATTTCATATATAGGAAAATAGTATGACTAATAGAAGAACGAGAGGATAAATCGAAGCAACTGAACAAAACAACAACGTAGGAGGGACAAAAGGCAAGAGAATCAACTATCAAGGTTGAAAGAATGCAAGAAGGCTTGAAGGACCTATCTATTCAAAAGAGAAGTATGTCCACTTAGTAAGTGTTAAGAAAATGGATATTAAATTTAGACCCTTTGAGGGCACCTCAATAGTGCGAAGTCACTGCTCTAAGGGAGGATAATAATACAAATGGAAAGAGGATTCTAGAAACAGTTAGAGAGATTCATATCATAAGGAAGAAGGAAAGGAATCTCAAAAAAAAGAGGGATAAGTTGGAAAAGATACAAGAATCTATAGAGACCAGATGGAAGACTTCAGAGACTGGAACCTCGCAGGAGGCAGGTTCGTAGGATTTGAACCTCGCCGGAACAACAGGACCGCACAAAATTAGACTTCGGCCTGGAGAAGTTATATGACCGTTGGAGGCACCCCAACCATTAGAATGACACTCCGTAATGGTTAGAAAATTCATTTATGGGCTGATGGAGCTCTTTTGGATGTTAAGACCGTGCCATAAAAAACAAATTTACATTGATGGAAGCATTTTCTGGCCATTGGAAGATCCGTTATAGTTCTCTGCTTATTTAACTTGTCGGTCGTTGTGGTGGGACCAATTTTTCTACCCGTTATTGACAGAGATAAACATATAATTTTCCAAGTGTCGAGCTGTGTTATCTGAAACTAGACCATGCATGTATGTTTGTCTACCTCGCCTGTCCATTTTCCTACCCTGCTTGTTTGTTAAAAACTAGAATGTTGGTGAACCTAGTGAATTGGAGAAGTCTGTTGAGGAAGTCCTTAAGAAGCTAATGGCCGATAGACCAATATCTGAAGGTGTCCAGGTGTCTTCAACTAGGGGACTATAACATTCCCCTTCGACTGGACATCATTCTAGCCATGTCAACCCCGTGACTAAGCAACGAAGAAAGAACTGTGGTGATCTGTCTAATGTGAAGAAAATCCCGTCGATCCTACCCGAGTACATTCCACCTTTGGTTGGAATTGTTAACCACGACAATGTCCCATGATATTTTGAGTACATTGTGTTCATTGCATACATTCTAAAAGGAATCTGCATAGTCGGGAGCCAGTTAGGACATATCCCACTATTGAAGAACATCGACTTCAATTTAGGAGACAGGAAGAACTACGCTATGTTAGCACCCCACTGCTACTTGACGAATACAACTAGGAAGAAGCATCACCTCATATCCCAGCCATGGATTAAGGAACTAGAACAATCCACCGTGTTGAATGTGATGAATATCCCACATTTTTGCCACCACCAGGAGGTTAACGCTTGTGTTAAACTCCTCATGTCATGCTATCATGGTAGATACTTGTGGCTCAATAGAAGGATTACTGTGGATACGACCCTGATCCACTAGATCACCGGGTTAAGTGTGAAGGGTCCTAACCCTCAACATTTTTATCTAGGGAAGGCCTCAGACCATTCCCTCACACAACACATCAAGGAATCTTACGGATAAGTAGAGAAAGGAAAGCGAGGTTATAAGGTAGCCTCTATACAGGATGGCATAGTGCACTTTTCTTTCCAACTCCTAGCTAGAAAGCTCATAAGAAAGAACCACCCAACAAAGGTCACTGGTTTGTGGTGGACTTCACAAGAAAATGTGTGGAGGGCATGCAGATGAACTGGGTGAACTACCTTGTCAATGAGCTAGAGAATGATTGCTGCAAAAACTGGGATTTGGGATATGAATTCCATTACAGCTGGTTGATCATTTTGGTCACATTTTTCACTTGAAAAATGCCTGAAGGAGCCACCTTCCAAGAGATAGAACCCTTGGAGCCATTGGCCACTCGATTTTCCACCCTTTGGTACACCAACGACATGATGAAGCAGTGGTAGTCTAATGTTGTGTTTCATGAATACTACCAGCAGTTAAAGGTTTCCATTGAATCATTTCCAGGCATGACACCACACACCTTGCACTAGTACCGACCAATAGCAAAGTTACACGTTGATCCTCATTTCATCTACATCACCATGCATAGAGATGAGAACCAGGAAGAATTTCAATCATACTACAAGTTGATAGATGATGATATGGAGAAGATTACAAAGGAGTGGTTGGAGGAATTTCTTGAACCTGTCATTGATGCATAATTATCCAACACTCACACCATAGGAAGCCCCATATTTACCCGAGTCAAGCATGTCAAACAGTCCAGTGGGATGACAAAGAAGAAAAAGAAGGAGGAAGTCCAGGATATAGAAAGTGATGAGGAGGGAAACGCTTCTGAATATAATGGGTCTGAATCACCAGAAGGAGGAGAAGATGAAGCAAAAGGATAGGGATGACGAGATGAGGGAGCATAAGATAAAGGAGGTGGTGAATCTACCACCCCTCCACTTGAGGATCCCCCCGTTGGGACAATAACACCGCAAAAGAGGAAGGTTTCTCCAAAGAAACCTTCATCCAGGAAGAAGACACATGCAAATAAGCCCCAGTTGGAGGCCACTCTCACTGAGGATGACATCAGTCTGGTCCACGGAGCTATGGAGAATGATTCTGAGGAAATCTTGCAGAGATATGGAGAGAATCAAGAGGAGCTGTATGGAAGGATCAATAAGGAATTGAAGGAAGTACAACAAGTTGTTCGTTTGGTCCATGTAGTACTTACTGCACCTTTCTCGTCACATATTGTAGAATTGGGGGATGAACCAGCCCAATTGAGAAGACTCGTAGATGCAATAGAAGCTTGGTTCCAGAGAATCCAGGAAGAGAAGGAGAAGGATACAAAATCCTTGAAACAGGAGAAAGATGAAGTCCTAGTGCAATTAAGAGTAGCACATGACAATGTAGTAGCCCAGGAAAGTGAGAAAGTAGAACTTCAGGTGAAACTCGAAGAGGAAAAATTCCATCTATGGAGAAAAAATAAGCAGCTTCTCGCAGAGAGGGTCATGGTCAAAGAAGTGATGAGTAAATCATTTCTCTATGTGCTAGGCTTGGCACAAGAAGGGAAAGAGTCGGACAAAGCTCAAATAGTGAAGCTCGCAAAAACCCTCCAGCAGATTCAGGCTAGGATAACAGACTTGGAGGCCCAAACAATATCGAGCACCTTGCAGGAGGTACGTGACCAGAAGAAGGATACCACTAAGAACATAGTAGTAAGGATACTTTCCCTTGCCTCAGAATGCAAAAAGCTAAGTGATAGAAGCGCACATACATATGAACACCTCGTCGAGGATCTAGAGCCAAGGAAGCTAGAAGCGCAGTTACAGGAGGCACAACAACATGCATTTTCTATGTAGGTGTAGATGAAGTTGCTCACTATGGTAGAAAGAATGAAGAGATCCCAAGAGCAACGTGTAGTAAAACACCATATCACCACCCTCCATGGCAAGGTAATGGAAGTGATGCAAAAGATACAACCTGTGTAGGATGAATCTTGCAAGGTGTTCGAAGAGATTGATGGATAGGGATCGCAATCGGATCAAGTGGTTGCAACAGTAGAACAACACCTGGAAGGGCCTGTTACAGAGAAGACGATCTAGGAGCTCGCTCAGCAGGAGGCTCAGGCGGAGCAACAAGTCGAGGCAACACGATTTCAGCTCGAGGCCTTCGAAGCAACATTGTCCAGACTTGAGTGACTCAGGATGAGTCACAATTTTGCGTTGGGGGCATGTTGGACCTCAACCAATTTTTGAGGAATACTTGGTCATATTTGGACCACTTTTGGACTTTGACACATTGGTCGAAGAAGGAGCACTCAAGCGGCGCTGAGATAATGGATTTCACCCATTTTTTAGGGATATGTGGACCTAGTAAGGGGTTTTCTAGGGTTTTTTTAATAGGTTTATGGGATGTTGGCCCATGGGGTTTTCCCATGATTAGGCCTTATTGTAAGTGTTTGTAAAAGTATAAATAAATAAGAATGTATTGTAGAAATAGTGATATAGAAGGGAAGATATGTGCAAGTAATTTGAGTGGCTTTGTGCTGCATAATGTATGTGTGTTAAGGATTTGTGCTTGATAGAGAGTTGGCTCTATGCCTTGACCTAGTTTTGGAAGGAGTATCTAGTTCTCAGTGCTCAAATCTCATGTTTGATGCAAAGCTCGACTTTGTGGCTTAGTGCACAGGAGTAACTGAATGTAAGAGATTGACGAATAATAAAGAGGTGAAGCACCTGGTGGATGTTGTTATCACCAGAAGTCACCTCTATATTTCATCGAAGGCAAGACCAGTACCCATCAGAGTTATATGTCATGGGTTGGTTTTAAAAGAAGGTCAAATGGGAACAGTCTCAAGAAAATATCATCTTAACTCAGTAAAATGGACTGGTATGCACAAGCAGGTGGGGTCTTGGTTTAAATTTAGTTAACAGGTTGTAGTAAGAGTGATTAGGAGGAATAATTTGGTGAAAAAAATGTAGAGTCATGCCATGGACATCAAGTCTTCTAGCAACCTAAGGAGGAAAATCTTTGAAAACAAGATCTTTTGAATTCAAATCTCAATGAAACTAAAAGGAATTATAACAACATTATAATCAAACATTCATCATAATACAGTCACAATAGTTCATGTGAAGCAATCAATCATGAAATCTTTCAACATTAGAGGGAAACAAGAAGGAGAAAGAAATATGACTGTCATTGAACAAGAAGTCTTAGATTACAACGCATAACCAAAGAACCAAAAGCTTCATTAAAATTTTACAATACCGGATCTTTCTCTACCATCAACCCTAACAAAATATCAAAAATAAGTATTTATACTCAAATAAACTTGCTCCCTTTAGAAGCGCACTCTGTTCATTGCATTCAAGGCTTGGTGTCTTCATCTTCCTTTGTCAGATTGCACTTGCATTCTTCTGTCAAACGTAAGATCAGATCAGTATGGGCTTCACAAGAAAATCCATGATAGGGGAACTTTGGGCTGACAGTCTGCCTTCCACGTCCATTTCTCCAATGCTTTCCATTTATGTGGTGAAATGAGGTTTCAACCACCTTCCCCATTTTCATTAACTACTTTCCTCAAGATCAGGATGAGGTCCGACACCCATTAATGTTCTAGGCGAGCTCATGACTCCTTCGAGGAAATTATGATGCCTCAAGGTCACACAGATATTTCTCTGTGACCAACTCAAGCGCTTTGATATTTTTCACAGCTCCTTTTCATCACCCCATGCAATCTCGGCCCATGACCTTGTGCTTATCCCATATGAGATTTTGCGATTTCGCATTTCAGGAGTTTTCACTCCCTTTTATTTCAAATATCATGGTGCTCATTCCTGCGAAATGACCCTGCTCAGATTGACGGTTGGATCCACTCTGAATCTGACAACCACAATCATCTTCTCGAAAGACCTCGGCTGCATGCCACTCAATAAGTTCCTGCCTTTCTTTACGACCTTGCTTCCATATGACCCTGGGCTGTGATCGTGGGCCTAATTTCTAGGCATTTTGAGACTTCATGTTTTGTGAGTTCACACTGTGTTCCATGCTGGAATCCTCGAGTCATGAAATTGTGATCGCTTGGATCAGGTGACGCACGTCCCTTTGCATTGGATGGCCCAGATTGTATCATCACTTCGAGACTTGGGATATCGACATTTCTCACTCCATCCTCCCCGAAATGATTTTCTCCCCTATTTGGATCTGGCTCCACATGTCCCAATCAAATGGATGGCCTAGATCATATCGGTATTTCACGTTTTGCGAGTCCTCATGACTCTACCCTTTGACTGCTTCATTATGCGAGTTAGCAACACACTACTCCTGCGCCAAGCATCCTTCTTGGTACCAACGACTAGGATTGGCCTCAGGATTTCAGACCTTCGTTTGACGCTAAACTTGGTGTTACTGTATGATACGATCACTCGATGGGCATCGATCTAATATTCCTACTAGATCTCCAGCGTTGAAAAATGATCTTGCTTGCTCGCTTGATTCGGGCCCATCTCAGACCACTCTAAGTGTTGGGCTTGTGCTTATGGATTCAGTCTTTGTAAACAACGACTACTTGGATGACTGGATGAGAACTCGGGAAAGCAAAAGGATCAAGGATAGAGGTAAAGAGAGATAAGTGATCGACCTTAGAGAAAACAGAAAGGCCTAGGGCTGATACCTCTCAAGCAGGAAAATAGAAGAAAAACTACAAGCTGAGAGGAAAAACTTATGATCGTGTCTGCAAAAGGAGGAGAGACAAGAAAAAATTATAGATTGAGGTAGAAACCACAAACCCACAAGACAGTTGAAAATTTTATGTGATAACAGTTGGCTCCATAGGGGATGGCATGCTCCCTGTGAGCTTCCAAGAACACACAACTACAATGCCTTTTCTTTGGGCTATGGGGTATCCTATTAAAAACAAAATAAACATAAAACAGGAACAACATTTATAATGGTGGGATGCTGATTGTGGCCTTAAACAAATATTTTTTTTAGGAAGTGCCCATTTACTGGGCCACCAAAAACTTCATCACCTTCCAAACTCTGTAACTGATAAGTGTTGTTTGGAAATGTCTCAGAAATTTTTAAGGGCCTGATCCAAAGGGATTCAAATTTACCATGCTTCCCCTTGTCCTGTATGGGCACATCCCATTTGCGTACTAGATCTCCTAGCTGGAAATCCTCTTTATTGTTCTTCCTATCAAATATCTACTTGATCCTTTTCTTATGGTTATGCACCTTGTTCATCATTTTCTCTCTAGTATACTGCACTTATACTAGCTGATGTATTCTCATGATCATGTAATTAGGCTCTTCCTGGCAGTCTTGAAAGAATTTTTCCACATGCAGGGAAAGATGAGAAGGAAAAATGGCTTCAATCCCATATTAAAGTTGGAAAGGAGAGATACCCAGGGACCTCTTTGTTGTCACTCTATTAGCCCACAGAGAAAAATTGGGCTTTGAATCCCATGCTTTATTATTGTCCTCTAACAGTCTTTTGATAATCTTTATAAGGATTTTGTTAGAAGATTCTTCTAGTCCATTTACATGGGGATAGTAGGGGGTAGAGTGAATCAATGCAATTATGAACTGCTCACAAAACTTTACCAATGGTTCAGCCTTGAAGGATGCAACATTATCAGTGACGATCCTGTTTGGGCAACCAAACCTTTCTATAATATCTTCAATAAAACCAATGATCACCTTGTGAGAAGAACTCCTTATGGGGATAGCTTCTATCCACTTGGTGAAATAATATGTTGCAGTGAGGATCCACCTGTACTAACCTCTTGAAGAAGGATGAATTTCCCCAATAAATTCTAGGCCCCACTGTTGAAAGGGTCCTGAAGATAATACAGGCTCCAATGGCAGAGACTTAATTTGTTACTTTCTAGAGAATTTGTGACATTTGATACAAGAACTGATCTTTGCACAGACATCGGTGAATAGAGTAGGCTAGAAATATCCAGCCCTGATAATTTTGTAGGCTGTCGTTTTCCAGAAATGGTGTCCTCCGCTTAGGCTGTCATGAAAATTAAACATAATCTTTTGGGCCTCCTCTGGGTCTAAACATATTAGAGGCACACCCAAAGGGTATTTCCAATATAATGCCTCGTCTATAAGGCAATATCTAATTTCCTTGAGATTCAAATCTCTTGCCTTGATTTTTCTCATACCATCAGGGGGCCTTAATTCTTGTAGAAAATATATAATATATTTATACTAGGCACATTCTTCCAATGGAGGGAAGTCCTGAGGATTTTTATCAGAAAAACCAGCCTGTTGATTTCCTGAACAAGTGTTGATGAAGTTAACCCCCAAATATTTACAATTATATTCAACCAACAACTTGGCTAAATCTTGACCTTTAATTAGTTTGGTGGGTTTTATTTCCAGATCAAATTCAAGGATTTTGGCAATCCACTTGCTCCTTCTTCCGTCTATCTCAAGTTGAATGTGAATGAGCTTCACAGAAGCTGAAGAAACATATGCAATGATCTTTGAATGAAAAACATAGACTCTAAAATATTTTATATATTTCACCAAGTGTTATCCACATTTTTGGTTATCGAGATGATATTATGATTATGTCATGATAATGGAAGATCAAACTCTTCATTAAGAACTTTTTCCTGAAGAAGGTTACACTTGTCATTTTCTCAAAAATCATATTTTGAAAATAGTCCGCAGGCTGCATATATACTCGCCTGCGAAAATCCTTCATTTTCGCAGACATTCAGCTTGACTGCGAACTTTCCGCACTGTGTCAATGATTAGGGTGTGGACATGTTTCTAAAGGAAGAAAATGAATAAGTTCTCGATCCTTCTAGAAGGAATATTCTAGAAGGGTGAGTTGGAGTTCGAATGATTGGAAAAATACTGACTTTCCAGATATCTTGGGATCATTCCCTATCCAAGTAACTAATCAATCTTCTCCTATATATTGAGGAGATTACTTATGGAAATGGTTAATAAGAAGAACAAGAAG
>JZKD02S0811042.1:668945-697983 GCA_000966675.3 Picea glauca | reverse complement strand
AGCATCGGAGCAGAGCAAGGAACAACAGAGATTAAAGGAGAGCGTTCATAAGGTATGTCCACTATCCATTTCTCTTAGTTCATTCAATATCTAGATCTAGGGAAAGAGTAGTATTTTGTTCCAGATCCAGGTGGATCTGGGGAGATTGGTCTGTGTCCGCACTCACGAATTTATCCATAAACACCAAGGCATAGGCATGTTTCTCCATGATGTCATATCTGATTTTTTCATCCCTCAGCGCTCTGCTAAAAAAGGCAATAGGTTTCTCTAGCCCTTCAATATTCTTTTGCAATAAAATAGCTACCACTGTATCAAAATAAGCAAAGTAAAAGATCATAGATTCATAAAATCCTTGGAATAATCGGGAATGATTAGAACAGGTGCCTCAGTCAATGCCTTCTTGATTTGGCTGAAGGATTCTGTGGACTCAGTAGACCATTTTATTTTTCTCTCCTTCCTGAAAATGGCTATGATATGATTCATCAATTCAACAAAATTGGAAACAAACCTCCTCAAAAAAATTATCTTTCCCAAGAAATATTAGACTGTTTTCCTGGACCTAGGGAGTGACAGGGTTTGGATTGCTTCCACTCAGCTGGGATCAATTATTACTCCCTCAACAGATACTATGTGCCCCAATAATTTTCCCTCTTTCATGGAAAATAAATATTTCTTAGGATTTAGGTAGAGACCAAACCTTCTGTATTTCAAGAAGACCTTCCTTAGATGACAACAATGTTCTTTATCAGATCTGGAAAAGACTGTTATTCCATCCAGATAGATGACCAAAGATTTATCCCTTTCTCCAATGAAGGTGATGTCCATGGCTCGTTGGAATGTTGCTCCTGCGTTCATCAATCCAAAGGTCATTTTGGCATACATGAATGTGGCCCAAGGAGTGGTGAAGGTTGTATTTTCTCTGTCTTAAGGCAAGACAAAGATCTGATTGTAGCTAGAAAATCCATCAATCATGGAGATCCTGGATGCGCCTGTCACCCTTTGCAATATGTGTTCCATCTTTGGAAATGGGTAATTGTCCTTCTTGAATCTCCTGTTCAGGTTCTTGAAATCGACACAGAGTATTATTTATCCATTCTTTTTCCTGACTGGAACCTAGTTGGCGACCCATTCAGAATATCTCAAGGGGAAAATGATTTGGGTGTCCAACAACTTCTTTACCTCCCTTTCCATAATAGGCAACAACATAGTATTTATTTGTCTTAATTTATGCCTAAATGGTTTGGCCTCCTATTTCAATGGGATCTTATGCTCAATGACGGTTGTGTCGTATGTTCTGAGGTCTTCATAGGTCCAGGAAATCACATCAGAAAATTCTTTTAATAGTTTAGTATACTCATCTCTCTGCTCCCTTGACAGGTTGTTCGACAACTTGACAAACTTTGGATCCTCCTCTGCACCAATACTTCACTCAGCTACATCAACATTCTTAGTTGGGACTTTAAACTTTACTGCCACATTGTTCTTATTGAACATTATTTCTAAAGGAACTAGTCCCTTTGGAATGTGGTTTCTAGGTAGTTGAACAATATGGTGATTAGAAATTTTATTTAGAAATACATCACCGTGAGGGTCACCTTTGGAATCATAATCCTGATCAACTGTAATGTAGAGAACTCATCAACAGACTCAATAAATTTTCTGATTTCAAGGTCATCCTTAAACATCTTCCGGTGCTTGATATTGTTAGATATGGAGGGCTTGTATATTACCTCAACGTCATACCTGAGCTTAAGTGGCAGTGGGATCCTCAAATGGATCATTGAGATAGCCAAAGAATCAACCATAGTATTTTCCTCTCTAGGAATAAATGAAATGTTGAAGGCTAAGAAGAAATTGTCAATTAGGTCCCACACCTCATTCGTGTAAGTCTTAAGCCTAGGGTACTTGGCTTGATAAATATTTTTGACCTGATGAACAATTAGTTCAACATCTCCAAATACTACTATCTCTTCAATCCCCATGTCGTTTATAGCCCTTAAAACCAAAACAAGATCCTCATACTCTGCCACATTGTTGGTAGCTTCAAATTCTAGTTTATAGGAAAAAGGTATGGCTTCTTGAAAAGGTGACACAAAAACCACTCCGGCACCAACACCTTCCCTAAAAGAGGCTCCGTCGAAGAACATCTTCCACACAAAAGTAGTTGGGGGAGGTATTTGATAGAAAGAAATGGGTTTCTTTCTGATTTCAAGAGGAGCTTCAAGAGTATCAGTGAGTTGTAACAAACTAGACCCCAAATCATTGTCGAGTGCAAAGATAGGATGATTGGTGGGGTTTGCTTCATCACTAATAATGTAGGCCAACTGAGCTTCTATGTATAGTATTCTATTCTCCCCTCCGAACACAGGGATGGTAGCATATGTGAGGTCCATTTGCAGGGTTCCCCCAAGTAGTTTTATCCAATATCTTGACAAGAGCATGCCAAACTTGGGAGGAACATCAACCACCATGATATCCATGACCACCCTTTTCATGGGCATCTAAAACAAGGTCACCACCAAATCTTTGATGACCCCAAGACATTGCACCCTCCTCGAATCAAAAGAATATAAATCATGATAAGCCTTTGTGATTTCTAATCCGAGTTCTTCCATGACAATTTCAGGCATGAGATTATGAGATGACCCTAATTCCATCAAACAATTATGCAACACCTTATCATGAATGTTTAGTGATGTATAGAAGGGAGGGGATGAATCATCTCTATATTCTACCATTGGACCTAAGATGACTGCTGGATTTTCATCTTGGAGATTTATTGAGTCTGTGGAATGGCAAGATGGCTCAGACTTGAAAAACTTGTAGAGGGATTTTTTGAAGTCTTCATGCTTGACTAGCTCTGAAAGGGGCACAGGGATCCTAATCTTTTCAATTTTGTGCTCAAATTTAAAGGAGGAAGGGGGCTTCAGAATTTCTGTCACATATGGGATAGGGTTTTTGGATATTGGTGACGGGTCTTGAGCTTTCTTTTCTGTAATGTTGTTTGTTGCATCTTTAGTAGGCTTCCCTGCTTTGGAAGGCTTCTCGGGGATGTTAGACTTCCCTTATTTCTTCTTAGACTTGAGGTTGTATTTATTGGGACTACTATTGGCCTTCTCACCTTTAATTATCTCATTTATTTGGATATTCATGAGGGACTCCTCGTATGCATATTGAGTCAAATGGGGAAATGGGGAGGTGTCTTGGAGACAATGGATTTTAGGATCAAGCTCTTCTTTCTCCCTCTCTTCGTCAACAACAAGGTTATTTTGGAGAGGGGTTTGGATTTTCTGATCATCTCTATGTCTGTTTTGAGGCTCTCTTGGAATTATCCGAGAGGTATTATTTCATCTTCTGAAGTTGCCTCTATTTTCAACATTTGAGGCATTATTATAACCTTGTTTCCCTTCAAAATTCATCCTCTCCATTTCTGCAAACAAGGACTTCACCATCTTGGTTAATTCATCCACTTGAGGGTGAGATGCAAAAGAACCAAAGGTTCAGGATTTGGATCTCCCTCTTCCTATGTCTTTGTCATCTTTTTTCCTAATTCTATCAACTTCCAATACATTGGATTCCACTTCCAGGGCTGCATCTTGCATATGAGCTAGGGAGGTATCTCTTCTCTCTCTGAGAAGGAGGCATAAATCAGGGTCAAAAGCACTAACATAAGTGATTTTGGTAGAGTCTTTTGTAGGCTTTATCTTAGCAGGGATCTTATTGTACATTTTATTAAATATTTTGGAAAAGTTAGAGACGGATTCTCCCTTTTTTCTCCTTAGGGAACCAAACTCCGTGATATAATAAATAAAGTCTTTTTTATCCCCCCATTTCCTCAAGAAAACATCATCTAGAGCCTCAATCCCAAAAATATATTCAGGGTTCAATCTCCTAAACCATTTCCTAACCTCATCATCCAGGCTATGGACAAATACTCTCATCTTGACATCTTCATCTTCAATATTCATATTATCTGCATAACTGTAGAAGGCAACAAGTTTCTCTTCATCCATTATGTCTTCCTCTCCCATGAAATTGGGCATATAATTTAAGTAATATCCAGTAGAGAGAGCATTCATGGGATGAGTTAAGACCAGGGGGGGATATCTGGAAGCCAATATAGCATACATCTTATGTCTAGGGGGATTGGCACTCACCATAAGGATAATAGGTAGAGGAGAAATAGGATGGGATGGATTTCGAGCTGGAGAAGTTGAAACAAATATACCGGGAGGAAGAGAAAACAATAGAGGATTTAGAGGAAAGGCTTCAGAGCTTGAGGGGGCAAAAGTTTCCCTTTCTTCAAAATCAGTAACTCTAATAGGAAGAGGGGTGGTAAAGCCTAGAGTGGGAAATTATTCCAAGGTCCTGGGTTTAGACCAAGCTACAAATTCAAGGGAGAAGGGTGTGTTGCAACTTTCTCCTTCCAAACCAAAGCTAGGAGAGGAGAAAATAGTAGGAAAACTCCCAAAATTTAATGCTTGGAAACTCCAACAGAATTTATATTAGGAAAATGATGAGCAGATATCGGAGTTTCTATAGGAGGACAATGAAAATCCTCAGAAATACCTGGTTCAACAATAGAAGTACCTTCTCGAGGTTCCTTTCCCTTTCTGATAATTTTCTCTGGGTCAGCTTCAGGTGTGGCTAAAGGAAACTGTAGAGTAGACCTCGTGTGTCTACCTCTAGAAGCCACAGTTGAAACAATGGAGTCTCCAATGGATTCACATCAATGGAGTCACCATGTGCACAGTTGTAATCTTTAATGTACTAATTTTTGATGCACCTTCAGAACCAATAATCTTTGTCATTCAATCCCAGGGAAAATATTAAATTTGTCCCCGACAACTGCACCATAAATGTTAGCACCAAAAGTCACCTCCAAATTGCATCGAAGGTAAGCCCAGTACCCATCAAAGTTTTATGTCATGGGTTGTTTTTTAAAGAAGGTCAAATGGGAACAGTTTCAAGAAAATGTTGTCTTAACTCAGAAAACTAAACTGGTATGCACAAGAAGGTGAGGTCTTTGTTTAAATTCAGTCAGCGGGTTGTAGTAAGAGTGAGTAGGAGGAAGACTTTGGTGAGAAAAATGTAGAGGCCTGTCATGGACATCAGGTCTTCCAACAGCCTAAGGAGGAAAATCTCTGAAAACAAGATCTTTTGAATTCAAATCTCAAAGAAACTAAAAGGAATTATAACAACATTATAATCAAACATTCATCATAATACAGTCACAATAATTCATGTGAATTAGTCAATCATGAACTCTTTCAACATCAAAGGGAAACAAGAGGGAGCAAGAAAGTTGACTGTCATTGAACAAGAAGTCTCAGATTACAGTGCATAATGAGAGAACCAAAAGCTTCATTAAAATTTTACAATATCGGAGCTTGTGCTACCATCGACCCTAACAAAATATCAAAACTATGTATTTATACTCAAAGAAATTTGCTTCCTTCAAAAACGTGATTTGGTCATTGCATTCAAGGCTTGGCATCTGCATCTTCCTCTATCAGATTGCACTTGCATTCTTCTGTCAGACTCAAGATCAGATCAGTATGGGCTTCAAAAGAAAATCCATGATAGGGGAACTTTCGGCTGACAGTCTACCTTCCACGGCCAGTTCTCCAATTCTTTCCATTTATGTGGTGAAATGAGGTTTCAAAAACCTTCCCTATCTTCATTAACTACTTTCCTTAGGATCAGGACGAGACCTAAAACCCATGAATGTTCAAGGTGAGCTCACGACTCCTTCGAGTCAATTTTGGTGCCTCGAGGTCATGCAGATCTTTTTGTATGACCAACTCGAGCACTTTGATCTTTTGCGCAACTCCTTTTCATCGCCCCACGTGACCTCGAGCCATGACCTCATGCTTATCCCATATGAGATTTTGTGATTTCACATTTTGGGAGTTTTCACTCCCTTTGATTTCAAATATCACGGTGCTTGTTCCTGCGAAATGACCCTGCTCAGATCAACTGCCAGATCCACTTTGAATCTGACGTCCATGATCATATTCTCAAAAGGCCTCAATTGCCTGTCGCTCAATAAGCGCCTTCCTTTCTTTATGACCTTGCTTCCATATGACCCTGGGCTATGATCATGAGCCTAATTTCTAGGCGTTTCAGGACTTCATGTTTCATGAGTTCACACTGTGTTCCATGATGGAATCCCCGAGCCGTGAAATCGTGATTTCTTAGATTGGATGATGCACGTCCCTTTGCATTGGAAGGCATATATCGTATCAGCATTTCGGGACTTGGGATATCGACACTTCTCACTTCAGCCTCCCTGAAATGACTTTCTTCGCGGTTTGGATCTGTTGCCATGCATCCCATTCAAATGGATGACCTAGATCATATCATTATTTCGTGTTTCATGAGTCCCCATGACTCTTCCCTTTGAATGCTTCATTCTGTGAGTCAGCAAAACACTGCTCCCCACCACGCGTCATTCGTAATACCAACGACTAGGATTGGCATTACGATTTCAGACCTCTGTTTGATGCTAAAATTGGTGTTACTGTATGATCCCAATCACCCAATGGTCGTCGATCTGATTTTCCTACTAGATCTTCGCCATTGAAAACTGATCTTGCTCGCTCGCTTGATTCAGGCCCATCTCAGACTGCTCTAAGTGTTGCGCTTGTGATTATGCTTGCGGTCTCTATAAACAATGACTGTTTGGATGAATATATGAGGGCTTGGAAAAGAAAAAGGATCAAGGACAGAGGTAAAGAGAGAGAAGTGATTGACCTTAGAGAAAACAGAAAGGCCTAGGGCTGATACCTCTCAAGAAGGAAAACAAAAGAAAAACTACAAGCCAAGAGGAAAAACTTACGATCCGGTCTGCAAAAGGAGGAGAAAAAATTATATACTGAGGTAGAAACCACAAACCCACAAGACTAATGACAAGTTTATGTGATAACAGCCATATCCCCACACTAGGGTGAACCACGTATATATGATGTCTTGTGGTTTTGTTTTTGAAATGCTATCTCTGTTATATTTTGCTTAGTGCTTAGATTAGATGTGTAATGGTTATTCATGTGTTTCTTAAATTATTTTCTTATGTTAAAGTGATATATCTGATTCACAGTGCTAAGCGATAAGTTTTTAAAGTGTGAAATCTTTGTTGTGACTATGCTAGATCTATCTTTGGGTATGTTCTGTGATGTTAATAAGGTTAATGAACTAATGCATGTCACTTCCTAAGTGTTAACAAAATACTCTGCAAAGTATTATTATCACAGATATGTGTCCCATCTTGGTTACAGACACCTGCGTCCTGTAACCCCCCCTGCTTATAACTTGGGTGAGACTTCACATGCTTCACGGGTGTTGCCGAAAGGGCTGGTAGTCAGGGTTTGGTTGGTGCATTGTTGAGCATTGAACCTTGGGTCTACTCCTATTCCAACACCACCACAAAGGAGTTGGTGAAGGATCGCAATACATCATCCATCAACCTCATGAAAGTGGTTGGTGCATTTGTTAGGCCAAAGGGCATGACCAACCATTCAAAGATACCTTATTTAGATTTGAAGTTTGTATTCCACACATCAGTTAGTTCAATGGGAACCTAGTGGTAGCCATACTTTAGGTCAATCTTGCTGAAGAATGTTTCCCCTTTGAGTTGGTCAAGAAGGTGATCAATCTTGGGAATCGGGTACTAGCTCCCGACTGTGATTTTGTTTAAGGATTTGTAATCCATGTTGAGTCACCAAGTCCTGTCCTTATTCTGCACCAATACAATTGGGCTTCCACAAGGGGAGGAGATAGGTCTGATGTGCCCCTTTTGAAGAAGCTCTCGGATATAATGCTTGATTTTTTCATTTTCCATCAGTGAGTGACGATAGACTGATCCATTAGGTAGAGGTGCACCAAGGGGTCAGATCAATTGGATGATTGACTTGGCAGTGCGTCGATACCCTGGTGGGTTAGGAGAATATGTCTTTGTATTCTTCCATGATCTCATCCACTTGCTTTTGCTGCAAAGAGATGTTGTGTGTAGAGGCCACAGATGTGGCGGCAAATTTCTTCTTACTGTGAGCATGGATAAAAAAGAAGAAGAACTTCCCAATCTGTGAAATGACCTTACTGCATTTCTTAGAAGAGATTAAAGAAATAGAGGTAGGCGATGCTACCTATGGTATCCTGTACAATTGTTTACCCAAAGTAATAATAACACTATGGGGTCTAGACTCATACACAACATGACACTTCCACAAATATGGTTGTCCTAAAATAACATCACAAAATTCAAGGGGAGAAATATCACACAATACCTCATCTTTGAAAGGCTTGATGTCGTAGGGTAGATGACACTATTGGCTGACACATAGATATATTCCTTGGTGAAGCCAGCAGATAGTGTAGGGCTATGGGTGTGTTGTCATTGGCAAGTCTAGACGCTTGACAGACTCTGCTGAAATCAGGTTCTTCTAACTGCCGCTATCAAAAATGAAATGAAGAAGAGCCCCTTTTACCCACTTCTATGAGTGAAAGAGGTGTTCCTCTTCCTTTGGTTCTTCTGGTTCACTTGGCTAGATTTTGGTGGTAGAAAAAGTGGAACTAAGTTTTTCATTGATAATCTACTTCCCTCCTTCAAGAATTGATTTGGAATCATAATCAGCCTCCGACTTGGAACCCTTCATCTCAGCCACAAGTGACTTCTTGGAGAAACATTCTTCAGTGGTGTGCCATGGTATTTTATGGTACTCACACCATTTTCTCGTGTCCTTATTCATCTTCTCATTTCCATTCTTGTGTTGCGGCTTGGACTGGTTGTCCTGAGATAGGTCATCTTAGCTCAGTCCCTTGTTGTGTGGTTTGGGGCCACCTTTTCCCTACTTTGGTTGTGATGATTTTTCATATCCAAAATCTCACCTCTTCTACTTAAATTTATGCTCGATCTTGACAGTGTATCTATAAGTTGTTCCCAATGAGGCGATGTCCAAAAACTTCATTTCTATTTGAATGTATCTATGCAAAAAAATATGGTATTTGAGCACTAGATGAGGCTCAGATTCTTTGATACCCAATTTAGTACGCAGGGTATGGAAAATATTGGTGAAATATGGTACTGTCTTGTTCCTTTCTTGATGCAAGGTGGTCCATCTGGTATACTAGTCCTCGTAGCTTCCAACATGGTAGTATTGTTCTTTAATGGCATCCCAGAAGGAATCCCATGTAGGGGCCACCACAAATATTACATATTCCTCTACGACCCTTTGCTCAGAGTAAGTATCCCATTGGTCCTTAACATGGGGGACGACCTTGAGGAGTGCAAAAGTAATATTTTCCCTATCAGAAAAATTGTGGCCGAAAAATACCCTTCGATCAGATTCAACCATTTATCTACAACATCCGCATCTAGTAGTCCTTCAAATAATGGAATATCAAAATTTACTCGTACCTTGAAGGGTTTCCATGGACGCTTGATGAAGATGCTTCTCCTATTGGTAGTCGTCGAAGGATCTGCGCAAATTTGTCCATCATTTTGTTCCTTTGTCATGCGAGGGATTCCTTGAGAAAAATTTAAATAGGATATCCTACTCCATCATATTTATTTTCATCCCCCATAGGTTTTTGTTGAGCTTAGCGTGACCGATCTTGCAATGGCTCAATCGGTTTGAGTCCCAATTTCTTGTACCTAGATCTTGTCGGGGACATGCACGAAGAAAAATAAATTAAGAGTAGACCACTCTCATACCACTGATCCAGATTTAGGAGCAGAATGAACTGATTACAGGATGAATACAATAAACACATATATATGAATAATAAAACAGATATCTAGTGAAAAATATATTTTATTAAATAAATGAAATAGGATGAAACTGTAAAACTGTAGAACTGAAACACTTACTCAAATGGTGGTAGCTATCTCTGAGAAGAGATGTGGATGCTACATGCATCCATATGAGAATAATGATTACAATGAGGCTCTATAGGCCTTTTTGATATGACTCATGAATTCCAAAACCCTAGACATCCAAAAACCTAACCCTAGAAGGTAAACTGAAAAACGTCGTGTGGGCCCCTATGGGTAAGTTGGTACCTCAACTTCCCGAGGTTGTAACTTTTTCATACTACCTTTGTTTTAGGCATGTGATAGCCTGTTGGAAAGGTATTTTAGAGAGATACACATTCCATCATCAAAATTTGATTCCATCTATAGTTTGATTATGGCGATCCAAAAAAACAATGTTTAGGGCCCCAAAATGGCCTTGGAAGAACAACAAGATGTGTTTACATGCAAACATACAAAATAATCCATTTGGATTAGGTGAAACCAATATCCAACTAGAGGATGTGTAGGGCTTCAGACAACCCTAGAAGTGTAGAACCCACGATTACAAAGAAGTACAAAAGAACATGTTGAACAAAAAATGGACAAGAGGAGTTAGTTGGAATAGGTGGGTGGCCACCAATATCAACTTGGATCATTAATCAAAAAACTGACTGGAAGGAAGAGAAGTTACACCAATAGACACTAGAGAAACTTATCAGTGCACGTGTAACTTGAACATGGAAACACCCTCCTGGTATACTCTGCAAAGCGCAATTTTACGCCTACCCTAGGTACTGTTTTATACCCCCGTAGTCACCCGTGTAAGTCCCTAAAACTAGGAAACTAGGTTTCCAACTTACAGTCAGTCACTAAGAGGGTACAATTGACAGTCGGGTTGATCATAATGAGAAAGATAGCAAATTTTGAATCATTTCAAGGGTACCAAAGGAATATGGTCCGGAATAAAACTGAGGATCTCAAATGGATTCAAGGTCCATGAGGCTCCATAGTCAAATGTGATCAATGTAATTCCCAATAACAATCCTCAATACATAATCCCCACTACGCTCGGTTTGGCTTTGGAGGGGTTATGTCCTCTACCTTTCCTTACACGAGTTTGTGTTTATCCTCTGTGTTAGAGGGGGGTCCCAATTGACTCTTATGAAACTAGAATCTACACTCCCTATCATAGACTCTTATGCTTGTTTAAGCGGCCTTGATGAGTTTCCTCTCCACACCTATTTCAAGGCCCTAGAGCCTATACTACTTGGTGAACCCTACAAACAAAAGTCTAGTTGATTTTAAGTGTTAAGCATTTATTTTAATTGGATTGAATTAGTCAAAAGGGTATGGACGTGAAACTTATGGTGTTTACAATAGATGAAAGAGAAGAAATAAAACTTTAGATCATTTGTGAAAAATCAAACTAGGTTCCACTATTGAAAAATAACATTTGAATCTTCGTAAATGCAAATTTTTCGAAGTAAATTAGTCCAAAATCCTAAAAATGAAAGAAGTTTCCTAGAATGTGCTTTTCATTTTACAATGTAGATGCAAACTACTAAAATTTCAAGGAAATATCATAAAAGGAACTTCGGAAATGGAATTTGTTTCTTTTGTAATAAAGAACCTATGCTACAACTACCAAACAAAATGCATAACTAAATGAAACAATTTTTTGATTTTTCGAAATGCTTAGAAAAGAAAAAACATAAGTAAATGATACTTTTCATTTTTCAAAGAAATAACAAGGTAAAGAGAAAATAAACCCAAGACTAACACAAACCCTAAACCATTGCTTGAATGTAGGGATTCTTTGGAATCCACCAGAGGATATAATGCTTATAAGTTCACCCTAAACCTTCAAAGCAAACAAAAATAAAATAAAGAAACAACAAGGTTATTTACAAAGTACAAGATAAATTGAATCTTTAACCCAACCAAACACAACTAATAGAGACCCTGAAGAGTTCAAGAGGCCTGAGAAGCACAAATATTCTTTGCAGGAAAGAAAAAGTCATTTTTTTTTAAACCTTCCAAAAACCAGAAACGTGTGTTGAGCACAAGCAGCCTACATATGTGTGTGGGTTTTATACTATGCAAACCGTGTATATATGCAGGCTATACATAGGATAGGGCAAGTACACTTGTGCAAACTTAAAAGAAAATAAAAGGTTTGGATAACAAACTTTGCAGGCAAGACAGGTAGGAACCTGGAAGGTGACCAGAGACCCTAAATGACTCAGTAAACTTGGAAAAATAAAAAAGAAACTGAAAAAACCAAATCAAACCAAAATATCCCACTAAGACCCTAGAGAGACTCCCCAGTGGAGTCACCAATTTTGCTATGGGAAAAATTCCCCTATAATGGGTCTAAGGTATGTCGATTAATTGGGTTGGTTTTCATTGATGTCAACCCTTGAATCAAGTCCGGTATAAATTTTGGTAGCCCCAATAGTATGATTAAGGGACTTCAGTTTGATTGATGTATAATGGTATGAAGTTTAATATATTTGTAGGTAAGACTATTCTGGATGGATAGTACATGTCATTCCATTTCCGGTTATATGTGGAATGTCACATAACTCCTCATTGTTAGAGAGTTATGGCCTAGTGAAGTGGAGAACCCTCACGAGTTATCTATGAGTTCAAAGAAGTCAAATTAATTCTAGAAGTTCCTAGAAAAAATTGACTAGTCAAGTGGGTAAAACTAGGAGTTAGTCACGGGTTAAGTTGTTGCAGTAAGAAAATATTTAAAAATAATTTAGTTGCAACTAGAAGTGGAGAATTTACTATTTGTAGCAAAATGAGTTAGAACTAGAGAAATGGTTAGAAGTGGGTTAGCCCTAAAAGAAGGAAAGTGGGTTAAGTTGGTTATAAGGTAACCCCTTGAGGAAGCTACATGGAAGTATAAATAAGAGAGAAAGGATATCCCATTAGCACCTATTAAATATCATTGAATATATATATATATATTGTGAAAGGTTATTTGGGCAGGTATTATTGATAGAGAAAAGCACGACAGAAAAAGTGTGGCAGAAAAAGTGTGACAGAAAAGTTGCGGCAGGAAAAATGCGGCAGAAAAAGTGCAGTAGAAAGCTATGGTAGAAAAAGTGCGGAAGAAAAATTGTGGTAGGAAAAGTGCAGTAGAAAACATGTGGCAGAAAAATCACAGAAAGAAAAGTGTGAAAAAAAAATTGTGGTAGAAAAGTCATGGCATAAAAAGTGCGGAAGAAAAATCATGACAGCAAAACCGTGGCAATAGAATGCTAAAAGAAGAAAAAATGTATGGTTTTCATATGTTTAGTGTTGAATTTATGAATCTGGTTGAGGTTTTTCATTACAAATCTATTGGATTCCCTCTTGGAAGTTTAGGGCTTGCTATAGAGTTGATCTGAGGCAGATCTACTGAAGTTTAGTATCGGTTCATGTTTGAAGGCTTTTGGTTAAGGTATGTTGTTGAAGTTATTGATACAGATAGAGGTTCTATAACAATGAGGTTCTAACACATGGTTTGAGGTACATAATTGTGGTATAGTGTTTGATTTATATGTGATCAGACCAGATTGTTTGATGAGTATACAGTGACACGTTTCTCAATGACTGATTTGACAGAATAGGTTGTGATAGTGACATATTCAGTTTCTACATTTGGTACTTATATTTCAGGGTGGTTGGATGAAGAAAGGATAAGTGGTTGTAGCCACCCTATTGTATCGACTCAACCTTTGCGGAGTGGGGATAGAGAGAAATGGCCATAATGAAGATGCTCATTGTATGCTCTGGATTCGATGCACTTCCATCGTAGTGTCTGAATAGAGACTGAGATTTCATCTTGAATCATACCCAGATTATTTGATCAGATCATAAAATCATTTCTTTCTCTTGAAATTCATTCAATTCTTACACATGTCTCTCTTTGGGAGTTCTACATCCATTATGTGGCATAGGGGTTATGTCACGTACAAAACTTATATTTGGGAGATCCTTTCCTAGAACCCATACATGTTTCTACAGGTTTCATTGTAATAGGTTTGTCAGGAAATATATGTACCCATATTTTTCCTCCATGATGGGAATAACAAGTAATCGTTCTTCGTCCGAATTCTATCACCCAGATGTGATCCAAGTAGGTTCAAGTTCTTGAAGAGCGAATCTATCGAAAAAAATGTGATTGTCACGATAGGATACTCCTTTCATTCTTCCCCTATGTTGTTTACGGAATTTTTTTCTTGTTGGGTTATAGTCGATGGGTTAATAGTATTTTGATCCCATCTCTAATCTAGAACCAGACATGAAAGTTTCTTCTCATCCGGCTCCTTGTGACGGTTGTAGCCGAAGAACATATGGGGTTGTAGCCTCCTTCTGGTTGTAGCTAGAGAATTTGGGAGTTGGAGCTTCCCTCAGGTTGTAGCCTGAAAATAGGGGATCGAATCCTCCTTCCAGTTGCAGCTGGAAACAAAAGGAAGTTGGTTCTTCTAATTAATGTAATTCTTAAATAAAAATAAGAAAAATAATTCCATGGTTTTCTCCCGCATTGGGTTTCCATGTAAAAAATACGGGTGTACAGTGTATGTTTATGATTTTTCATGGTTTATTTACTCTACACTTATTGGATGATAATGTTATATAGATCATAAATATAAATAACAATTTCATATTGTGGTTAAAAGGATTAAAAATATCTATTACTGATTCACCCCCCTATCAGTAATCCAACAATTGGTATCAGAGAAGGTTCCTTCAAAAATCAGTTTAACCAATGAAAACAATTGGTATCAGAGTAGAAGGATGAAAACATATGTACATGGATATGGATTTGAAGTTTGGCAATCAATTGTAGATGGTTACAAAGGACCAACAGTTCCACCAACAAATGACAATGGAAAGAAAATCAGTCTAAATAATTCAAAATCCATGAATGCACTTCTGAATGGTCTTTGTGATTCGATATATACCAAATTTATATATGGTAGCTACACTAAATAGATTTGAGACAAACTTCAAAATATTTATGAAGGAGATTCAAAAGTCAAAGAAGCAAAGCTTCAAACTTACAAAGGTGAATTCGAAGAACTAAACATGAAGGAATATGAGAATATTGCATCTTACTTCTTACGAGTTGATGAAACAATGAATGTAATCATAGGATTGGGAGAAGAAATTGAAGAATTTGTAATTGTTCAAAAGGTACTAATATCTCTTCCAATGATATTTGATCCTAAGATCTCAACACTAGAATAAAGAGCAGATCTAGACTCAATAAGCATGGATGAACTACATGGAGTCTTCACATCCTATGAAATGATAATTGAATAGGGAAATTTGGGTATAAAAGAAGCATCATTCAAAGCATCCAAAAGGTTAAAGAAAAAGGGAAAGAAAAATGAAAAAGAATATAGCAGCAATAGTGACATCTTGGAAGATGATGAAAAAGTGGCCAACTTTGTCAGAAGATTGAAAAAGGGAACCAGTGGTAGATATAAAGGTAAACTTCCATTGATTTGTTTTAATTATGATGGTATTGGTCATTTTTATAAAAAAATGTCTTCATAATAAAAATAAAAGAAATGATGAAGATGATTCAAATAGAAAACAAATATATTAAAGAAAAAGAACCAAAAAGAAAGTCTTCAAGAAAAACTTTTGCACCAAAGAAGACAACTCCTCATGAAATGAAGATGAAGTCAATGAAAGTGAGATAGAAATAGTTCTATGCATGGAAATAGAATATTCTAATAAAGAAGACACCAAAGAATAATATGAAGAGGCATAATTTGACTATCAAGAAGAACTGTTGAGTGGTATGGAAGTTATAAAAAGAGAAAACAAGAAAAACAAGAAGCTCCAAGCAGAACTATACAAGAAAGAACACACTCAAGAGATAGAGAAGATGATCATGGAATTGAAGGTTAAAATAGAATAATATAAAATAATTGAATAAGAAATCAAATAAAAGTTATAAGAAAGAGACATGATCATTTGAAATTTGGAGGCATAGATTTCCACATTGAGAAAGGATCTTCAAAATAAAAAAATGCAGAACAACTCAAAAGTTTTGGATGACATTATCAAAAGTCAAAGGCATAATCATGAGAAGCCCATACTTGGATATAATCGTATAAAAAAGGGATCAAGATCCAAAATGACATATCCAAAAATCTATGCAGAAACAGTCAGAGGGGATAGGAAGTTCTATAAGGAAAATTACAGGGACACTCCTCCACCGAGAAGATTCAGATTCCAGAATCAACGATAGTCAAAAAAAAAAATAGGCCTCAAGAAGAAGAAGGTTTTAGAAGATTAACTCCTTTTAGAAGATATTCAACTCCTAGGTATCAAGATATTTTTTTGGTTTATGTTATGCATGCAATAATTTTGGACATAAAGTTGTAAATTGCAGAGCTAATAGCAGGAACAAAAACAACTTTGAAAGTCATACACAAAATGGTTATCCAAGAAGGCCTAGTGAAACAAAAAGAAGAAGCTACAACAGGTTTGAATTATTGAACACTAAAGTGGAATGCTACAAGTGAAACAACTTTGGACACATGGACAAATATTGTAGAATGATAGTCCCTCCTACAGAATCACAACAAAATAACAACAATCACAGACATGAACCTCAAAAGAGAACATGGATAAGAAAGCATAATTAGTATAGAAATGAATAATGCACACTCACTCTACAAGATAAGAATAAGAAACATAGTTGGTATGTTGACATTGGTTTCTCAAAGAACATGACAGATGATGAAGACAAGTTTCTAACATTGAGAAGGGAAAGAGATGGATCATTCTCCTTTGGAAATAATGACTCAGCCAGAATCATTGGAAAGGGCACAGTCAAAATTGGAAGAAAATATACTAAGGAAGAAAATGTTCTACTAGTGGAAGATATGAAACATAATCTTCTAAGTGCAATTCAAATGTGTGACCAAGGTCACACATCTTATGTTCAATTCAAAAAAATGTGAGATAATAAAAGCAGGTTCAAGAAAATTGGTTGCAACAGTTGTAAGAACTTCAAGCAACATATATGTATTAAGTGAATTGGAAATGAAAAGTGGTGTCTAGGGAAGGAATATGAAGTTTGTCTATGACACAGAATAATGGGTCACATAAAATTCAATAACCTCGTCAAAGTCATCAAAAAGGAAGTAGTCAGAGAAATGCCCCAGATCACGAAGCCAACCAACACTTTATGTAAGCATTGTCAATGAGGAAAGAAAAAAAAGACCATGTTCCAATCAAAGGAATACTCAATGACAAAACCAATGGAAATTGTGCATACTGATCTAGTTTGACCAACTAGAACAAAGGCTTTAAATGGTGAGCAATACTTTATGTTATTGGTTGATGATTATACAAGAATGAATGCAGTTTTTTTTCTCAGGAATAAGTTAGAAGCATTTAAAAACTTCAAGGTATAAAAGGAAATGGTTGAAAATGAAATGGATTCAAAAATAAAATCCTTGATATCTGATAATGGAGGAGAGTTTACTTCAAAGGAATATATGGATTTTCACAACAAGCATGGTATAAAAACACAATTCTTCATTGCTAGAACACCTCAATAGAATGGGGTCGTCGAAAGAAAGAACATAATAGTACAGAAAATGGCTCGAACAATGTTAATGGATTCCAAGTTGACAGATTTGTTTTGGACACATGCAGTGCATAGAACAATTCACATTCAAAACAAAGTAATGTTCATGAACAAAAGTGACAAAATGCCTTACGAGCTATGGAAAGGAAGACAAGAAAATGTGAATCACTTCAAATTCTTTGGAAGCAAATGATACATCAAAAGAGAAGATGGAAGAATGGGAAAGTTTGATTCTCATTTAGGAAAAGTTGTACTTGTTGGTTACTCAAGTACAAGGAAAGCATACAAATGTTACAGTCTAAGGCTCAACAAATTTGTGGAAAGAATCAATGTAACGGTTGATGAGATAGGTGAAGGAAAATTAAAGGAAGAATAACAAGAGTCAGTGGAACAAGTTTATTAAGAAGAAGCAAAGGATGAAGAAGCAACATAAGGGGAACGTGAAGAAAATCAAATATAAGTAGAAGAGAAAGGACAACAAGTACCTCCAAAGACACCTAACAAACGAATACAAAAGAATCATGTGTCAAATCATATTATCTGGAACAAAGATGCAGGAGTTGAGACTAGAAGAAGAATTTGTTCACTAGAACAACTACAACTAGCACTCTTATCTTCAATTGAAACAAACTGTTTTGAAGAATCCAACAAGGATGATTTATGGATAAAGGCCATGGATGAATAATTGGATCAGATAGATAAGAATTACACTTAGGAATTGGTTCCAAGACCAAGGTACAAGAATTTGATAGACACAAAATGGTTCTTCAGAAATAAATTGAATGGAGATGGACAAGTTACCAGGAATAAAGCTAGATTGGTATGTAAAGGATATGCACAGGTTGAAGGTATCAACTTTGAAGAGACAATTTCCCCAATTTATAGAATGGAAACTATCATATTGATACTATCTTATGCATGTTCAAAGAATATTAAAGTGTATCAGATGGACGTGAAATCAACTTTTTTGAATGGAGAACTAGAAGAAGTCTACATTGAGCAACTAGAAGGATTTCAGTTATAATAAAATGAAGATTATGCTTGCAGGTTAAAGAATTCCTTGTATGGTCTCAAACAGGCCCCCAAAACATGGTATTCTAGACTAGACAGATATTTACAACAACAAGGGTTGAAGAAAGGAAATGCAGACAACAAATTCTACATCAAGGTAACTCAAGATAGTATTTTATTAATTGAAGTTTATGTTGATGATATTATTTTTGGAAGTGATGATGACAGGTTGAGCCAGAAATTTGCAAAGTATATGCATAATGAATTTGAAATGTCATTACTTGGAGAACTATCCTTCTTTCTGGGTCTTCATATATGTCAAATAAACCAAGTATATCAAAGAAATGATAAAGAGGTTTGGAATGGAAGATTGCAAACAAGTCAATACTCCTATGCAAACTAGTTGCAAGTTAAGTAAAGATGATAATGCAAAATATACAGATCAGAGGCAGTACAGGTCAATGATTGGCATCTTTCTTTATGTGACAACATCCAGACCATATGTAATGCAGGCAGTTGGACATGTGGCAAGATTTCAAGAAACACCAAAGGAATCACATGTTCTAGACGTGAAGAAGATATTCAAATATCTCAAGGGTATATAAGAGTTTGGATTATGGTATCCAAAAGGAAAGGATTTATCACTTATTACCTAAAACGATATAGATTAAGAAGGTTGCATTGATGACCGACGAAGCACCAGTGGAGCAACATTATACTTGGGTGAGTGTTTGGTATCTTGGTTAAGCAAGAAACAATCATCAATGTCATTATCTATAGAAGAAGCAAAGTATATTGCAGTAGAATCATGTTGTACACAGGTTCGATGGATGAAACAAACTATGATGTATATACAGGCTGATTATGATGAGCTAATTCCAATCTATTGTGATAATACAAGCTCCATCAATATCTAAAATAACCCGGTGATGCACTCCAAGACATAGCACATTCCAATCAAGTATCACTTTCTATGACAACATGTTGCAAAGAAGAACATCAAAGTTGAATATGTGAGAACAAAAGAACAAGTGGCATATATATTAAAAAAACCACTTTCAAGGGAATCCTTTCAGTATCTTTGCCAGTGACTCAGAGTAATTTCTACTCCAAAAGGACTTCTTTTGAATGTATATCTTATATGTATTATATTACACAAAGAAGCACCAAAAATATGAAAATTCAGGTTGGGGGAGAAGTTTAAGAAAGAGTTTAGTCAGGGGGAGCAACCCCAAGGACAGTTCAGTTAGGGGGAGCAACCCTAGATGGGAATTTACCTTTCCCATTGATGTCAAAGAGGGAGAGATTCATCAGATGCAGGATACAGAGTTAGATTCTTGGAGAGAGATCACAGAGGCATGGTTGTAGGGGGCCCAATGGTCACATGGGGGCATGAGCGATATGATTTCAATATTTCATTAGAGTGTTGCCATCAATGCCAAAGGGGGATATTGTTGATTAATTGGGTTGGTTTTCATTGATGTCAACCCTTGAAGAAAGTCTGGTAGAAAATTTTGGTATCTCCAACAACAATGTGATTAAGGGAATTTAGTTTGATTGATGTATAATGGTATGAAGTTTAATATATTTGTAGGTAAGACTAATCTATATGGATAGTACATGTCATCCCATTTTCAGTGATATGTGAAACATCACATAACTCCTCACAGTTAGAGAGTTATGTACTGGTGAAGTGGAGAACCCCCATGAGTTATATAGAAGGTCAAGGAAGTCAAATTAATTTTAGAAGCTCCTAGAAGAAGTTGACTAGTCAAGTGAGTGAAACTAGGAGTTAGTCATGGGTTAAGTTGTTCCAATAAAAAAATAATTAAAAATAATTTAGTTGAAACTAGAAGTGGAGAATTTACTATTTGTAGCAAAGTGAGTTAGAAGTGAACAAGTGGTTAGAAGTGGGTCAACCCTAAAAGAAGGAAAGTTGGTTAAGTTGGTTATAAGGCAACCCCTTGAGATAGCTACATGGAAGTATAAATAAGAGAAAAAGTTTCTCCCATTAGCACCTATTGAATATCATTAAATATCTATTTTGTCAAAGGTTATTTGGGAAGGTATTATTGATAGATAAAAGTGTGGTAGGAAAAATGTGGTAGAAAAAGTGCGATAGAAAAATCATGGAAGGAAAAGTGCAGCAAAAACTTGCGGCAAAAAAATCGCAGCAGGAAAAGTGCAGTAGAAAACGTGCGACAAAAAAATTGTGGCAGGAAAAGTGCAAAAGAAAAATCGCAGAAGAAAAACCATGGTAGAAAAATTGTGGTAGAAAAAGCGTGGCAACAAATTCACAGCAATAGAATCGTGGAAACAAAACTGCAGCAACATAATGCTACAAGAAGAAAAAAGGTATTGTAACATCTCGGGCCACCCATTCCAAGCCATGATACACAAGAGAACACTTTTTCTCACTCTACAGAACATACTGTAACATACCCAACTAGCTAACTAAGCTATGCCACATAAATTTTTTGAATTGCATGCAATTAAAATATATATACACATAACACTTGCAGAAATATATATATATATATATATATAGATAGATAGATAGATATAGATATATATATATATAACTCAAACAAACAAATACATTTGTAAATGCACAAATTCACACTAAAATAATAGTAAACATGTACATGCATCATATATAGGAAATACCCATAAATATACAGACAGTTATAACCACACATAAGATAAATCCATAAAAATAAACACGTAAATAATAATGCAGCATGTAAATTTATCACACAATGGACACATATATTTATAAGAATATCACCAACTATGTGCAGACCTTCAATGAACCTCCTAGCTTTAGACCACACTTCTCATCACTCTCAGCAGTGGGTCATCCCTGAGTTGGGACTAAAATCTACCCGGTAAAGGGATTCCTAACTAGGATAATGGCTCATGGACAACAGGAAAGACTCTGTCATAGGTGCCAAATCACACTAACAATCTACAGTCCTTCATTCCCCATATGCTTGTCCCACCCAGGAAGTGTTCCCCTTCTCTGCTCAATGGTCCTTCGACTACCCCACTTCCTTTCTCGGCTTCAACAATAGGCCGGACAGGAAGTCTCATAGCACTGTAGCTTCATTTTATCACCTTCAGGAAATAAATTCCAACAATTCTCTCACCCAGAGAGAAATTTCTCATGGGCTTGACAACCCGCCTCTTCAATATCCCATGGGCCTAACAACTCACTTCTTCAGTCCAATTCCCAAGATAACCAGCTACACAAATAGGTATGGATCTGGATACAAGTTCAGGTACAGTCATGAAGGTACAAAGGATAGCTAAATGGGTGTGTGAATGCTCATGGATGATTGACTAGATGAATGAATTATGGATTGAATGATGGTCAGAATGATGGAAAAGATGGGAAAATGAACTAAGTCCAAACTATATGTATGCATGTCCCCAACTTGACACTTGTCATGTTGGGAGCTACTTTGGCCCACTTGTCCCCAACTTTTGAAGTTAAGATAAAATAATTATCCATACTTTATGATTTAGAAAATATTAATATAATAATCCTTTCTGGATTAAGCTCCCTAGCTTAGCCCATTTTCCTTAACTTGTATTCCCCACCCTTTTCCTAACTAGTGGAGTTTAGTTCCCCATCTCTTTTATCGTGGTCGGTCTGCGTGCAACGATGTATTTTATATTAATTATGAGATATATACAAAAATAGGCTCACTGGCCTTTAACATCTAGGCTCTCTAGCCTAATCAAAATGTAATCATCCTAGCTTATAATAAGTGGCTCACCAGCCTATAAAATGTATCATATACATAAAGTCTCTCTGGCCTCAAAATCATGCGCACTTAAGTTGTTGTGCACGGTATCCAAGAATGTTCAAACTTCATCATTTTACTGCACAATACATGCACGCACTATTCCATGAAAGGCACATACAAAATGATATCAAACAACTCACCATATTAAGTACATTTACAATTGGGTTCAACCTAGGGATATTACAATCTCCTCCCATTATTTATGCACTATCCTCAGTGCATCATGTACACACATACAACAAAATTTTCAAAAATCCTCAAAAATATGCGGGTATTCTTCCTGAATTGCATCCTCATGGTCCCAAGTAGCATCCTCAAAGCTGTACAAAGTCCATTGGACCTTTACAAGTCTTATGGATCGATTCCGAAGCTGTTTGATTTTCCGATTTAGAATGCGTATCGAATGCACATGAAAAGTGTCTTCTTGCTCCACCTGAATCACATTCCAATCAATAACATGATTAGCATCAGGTATATATTTCTTAAGCAATGATACATGGAATACATTATGAACAGACATAGATGCAGGCAATGTAATCATATAAGTTACTGGACAAATCCTCTCTAGGATTTCAAATGGCCCACAATAGCGAGATGCCAGCTTTGAACAATTTCCCAACTTCAGGGAACTTCTATTGACCTTTAATTTTAAGAATACATGGTCTCCCACTTTAAATTCCCTATGATTTCTACCCTTATCAACATATATTTTATGCCTGTCTTGGGAAGGCTTTAAATTTTGTTTTATTTTCAACATTTTCTCCTCCATTTCCCTGAGTAAATCTGGCCCAACCACTACTCTATCTGTTGGGTTATCCCATCTTATCAGTGTGTTTCACTTTCTTCCATAAAGTGCCTCAAATGGGCTCATCTTTAGATATGCTTGGTACCCATTGTTATAAGAAAACTCTACCATGTGTAGGTGGTATTCCCATTTTGATGGTTTATCCATTACATACATCCTCAACATATATCAATCACTTAAATTCAAATTTATTCCAAATCAAATTCAAATTATTCCAAATCCATTAAATAATCCCTTCCAAAAATTAGAGGTAAATTTTGGATCTCTTTCAGACACAATTGTCTTGGGTATGCCATGTAATCGAGCAATTTCTTCATTCTTGGCCAATGATATTGTCTTTTGACAACTGCAATAGTTTTTTGATAACCTGGGTGTCAAGCATAAGGTACATTATGCATTTCTCTCAATATCATATTTTTCAATTCCTGAGAATTTGGTATGTAAATTTGGCCCCTGTACATGAGAATTTCATCATTATGTAGATTGTATTGTTCAATTTTCTGTTGTAAATGACCTTGTTGTAATTTTTCCACTAATTCCTTGTATTGCAAATCTAATTTGGTAGCCTCTATAATTTTGTATTTCAAATCTGATTGGTACATGCTAATGGTTGTAGCCTGCAATTAATGCACTCTTCTACTGAGTGCAACAACCAATTTGTTCTCTTTCCCCTTGATATGATTTATATCAAAGTCATATTCACTTAGAAATTATAACCATATGCTTTGCCTAGCATTTAGAGTTGGTTGATCAAATAAATATTTTAGACCATTATGGTCTATCCTTAGTTCAAAAATTTTCCCCATGAGGTAGTGTCTCCATTTCCTCAAGGCATGTACTATGGTTGTCAACTTCAAATCATGAGTGACATAGTGTCTTTCATGCTCCTTCAACTTCCTTGATTCATAACATATAACAAACCCATTTTGACTGAGGACTCCACCAAGTCCTTCTTTACATGCATCTGTGCATACAATGAAGTCTTCATTTGGGTCTGCAATCCTTAGTATTAGAGCACTTGTTAATAATTGTTTCAAGTGTTGGAAACTATTTTCACAATCTAATGTCCACTAAAACTTCACACCCTTTCTTTGCAAAGAAGTGATTGAGTGTGCAATCTTCAAGAAGCCATCAATAAATCTCCAGTAGTATCCTGCAAGGCCCATGAATGATCTGACCTTTATCACATTCTTTGGCATTGACCATTCTCTAATGACTTCTATTTTCTCAGGATCCACTGCTATCCCATCCTTTGAAATTATATGCCCCAAATAATGAATTTACTACTGATAAAATGAGCACTTGCTCAATTTTCCATACAACTGATGCTCCCTTAATACTTGCAACACCATTCTAAAATGATGCTCATTCTCTTCCTCAAATTTAGAATATATAAGAATGTCATCAAGAAATACAATGACAAACGTGTCTAAATATTCTCGGAAAACACCATTCATTAAGCACATGAAAACAGTTGGTGCATTTGACAACCCAAATGGCACCACTGTGAACTCATAATGACTATACCTTCTCCTGAAGGCAGTCTTGTTGATATCTTCCTCCTTAACCCTTACCTGATGGTATCCTGACCTGAGATGTATCTTTGAAAATACCTTTTCATCCTTCAATTGATCAAAGAGATCATCAATCCTTGGAAAAGGATACCTGTTTTTAACAGTCACTTTATTCAACTGTCTGAAATCAATGCAAAATATTAGTTTCCCATATTTATTCTTCACAAATAAGACTGGGGCACCCCAAGGTGACACACTTGGGTGTATATACCCCTTCTTTAGAAGTTATTCAAGCTTCATTTTCAACTCCTTCAACTCTGGTGTACTCATTATGTAAGGAGTCTTTAACACCGGAGCTATTCCAGGCATTAAATTTATAGAGAAATCAATATCTCTCTTTCGGGGTAGTCCTGGTACCTCCTTGAACACATCTTCAAAATCTTCCAGGACTGCATGATCTTCCAAATTTGGAACCTTATCTTTAGGTGTCTCTTCCATATGTGCTGCAAATATTTGACACCCTTTTCTGTAACATTTCTTCAGCTGCAATGCTGAAATTTCTCTGATGGTTATTGCCTTGGGAATTCCCTACACTTTCCTTAGGCTCCCTTCCTCATCCAAGAAAGTGAATGCCTTGTTATGATAGTCTATGATAACATGATGTTGGTCCAACCAATCCATCCCAATTAGACAGTCATAGGAACCTAAAGGCAAGATGTTCAAATCTGCCCTGTGTTCAGTCCATTCATGTCCATAAGACATGACTTAACCATCTCATTAACTTTTCTTTTGGCTCTGGTAGCCAGTTGCACCAATCAAGATTTTCCATGATTGCTTCTTGGAAAATGAAAAATTTCCACCATCTTAATATCTATATAACTGTGACTAGCTCCTTAATCAATTAAAATAGGAATGGTTTGGTTGTTGATCATACCTTCCACTTCAATCATATGTGACTGATACTTTGCTTGCTTGTTGTCCAGGGCTGCATATATCCTTGGCACATTTTTTCTCATGTCCTCCATTGTTTCATCTTGATGTACATTGTGAAAAGTCCTCACTTTTTCACCTCTGTGGGGACAATCTCTAAACATATGCTCTCCTTTACAATCCCAACATTGAATAGGTGCCTGACTTGGCCTTTGACCCCCTGTCTCAATCGTTATGGGCTCTCTAGAAGTTGGTTGTCCTTGAGTATTATTTCTAAAGAATGGTGGCTTAGACCCCTTCTTCCTTTGATCCAACTTGAATTTCTTTTTATCTTCCCAATATTTTTGGAAAGTTGGCCTTGATTTTTTCTAATCATATAGGCATTTAGCTCACCTTATGATCTCCTCCAATGTCTTGGGATCATCATACTATATTTTGTCACTGACAAATGATGGCAATCCACTCAAATACCTTTGAATCTTAACCGTTCCATCCTTAATGAAAGAGACATACTTCAACAGTTATAAAAACCTTCTTTCATATTCATCTATGGTCATACTCCCAATATTGAGTTCAAAGAACTCTTTCATTTTCTTATCATAGTATCTTTTAGTCGAATATTTCATCTCAAAATACCTCTTGAATTCCCTCCAAGTAACACTTTTCTCTTTAATGTGTTGCACCTACACAAGATGATCCCACCACATGGATGCCTTTCCCTTGAGTTGATAGATGGAAATTCTACCTTTTGCATGAGAACAATAATTATGCAATTGAAAATACTTTCTCATCCCAAACAACCATGTCTCTGATCTTCATTCTTCTTGTGCTCACCATCAAATGTAGGAGGTTTGATTTTGTTCATTTCTCCTCGTAGATCATCCAAGACAGAACTCTTATGCTTCATGACAGGGGATGGAATTGAGTTGTTGTTTTCTCTCTTATTGGAATGCCTCGGGGACTAGTGGTGATGTCTACTAACACTTATTATTCTTCTTTTCTCATCGGGAGACTTGCGACTTCCTGATTTGCTTGAACCACTCTCCTTATCCAATTTATTTTCTATTATGTTCAAGATTTGCATTAACTTCATGTTGGATTCATTATGCTTCTCCTTGTCTCTCATAAGCCTTTCATTATCAGATTTATGGCTTTGGACATCCTTTTGTAAATTTTTAATGGTCTCTACCATATTCATATTTTCATCTCTTCCTTCTCCATGTCCATTGGAGTTTGTTCCTTCAATGCCCAAATGGATATCCATCCCTATGATCTCATATTCCTGGATGTAAGTCCCTTGTGCCTCTTCCATTACTATGGAATCTGTGTTGATCTTGATCTGATCTATTTGTTGTTAACTCTGCAAAATGTGCAGCCAACAAAACTTTGTCAGGCTAACTGTTTCAACAATTCATGAAAATATAAACCATTCTGGTTTAATAATATATCAGAACTCTTTCTTTTGATTTACTGAAAAATTGAATGCCCAGATCAATTTTATGGGTGTATAATTATATTCCATTCTTCAAGACCTTTCCAACTCTTGTTACCATGCTCAATTCCAAGTCTTGAGCAAAACGTTATGGCTATTTACAAATTACCCATTAATGTTTCTGTTCATTTTTCAACTTGGCGCAACTATGCGCTGTAATTATGCATTTTTGCACCTACTCCATTGAAATTTTCATAGGAGATCAATTGGGTTTCTTCATATACATATTATGGACACTCTGTCCAATTTTCACCTTTTTTTGGGTTCTTGGCTGCTAGTTACAACCTGTTGAAGTTCTAGGCCAATTTGTGTTTTTGGTTTGGAATTCTACAAGTACCTTATTTTCCATATTAAACATCTTTAAAATGCCCAAAAATTTAATTCAAGTCTGGGGATATCTTATATGGATCAATATATTTCCATTGAATTCTCCTGTGCCTCAATCTGATTCTAGAGTAGGAAGTTATGGCTCTTTGAATTTAGTTGGGTCTTAAAATTTACCCTCCATTGTTTATGTTGTAACTTCCTCATAAAAGCTCCGTTTGATGAACAATTTACACCATTAGAAAGATCTCTCCGAGATATTTTATTTGAGTTGTATAGACAAAATGTGCCTTGTCACACTTGGTTCTAATGGTTTTCAAGTACCTAAAAATGCTCTTAAGGCCCTCAAAAACATGTTGCAAAAAGATGACGTTCAAACGACTTCCAAACGACTTCCCGTGCACAAATTTCAACCTATACACCCATATTTACCATGTTCAGAAACACCATAAGGTAAATTGTCATCTACGCACTTATAACCATTGTGCATCACTTGTCTGTCGTGCTAATAAATTGCACGCACTACTTTCGTGTCGCGCATCAATATCCACCGTGCACAGTTTTGGTTCTTGCACTATTACTTGTTGTACATAATTTTTGTATCGTGTGATGATATTAGGTGTGCAATTCACTCTACGACCTACACCATGCCAAATTTTAGTATTCCCCCACCGCGCACCAATACTCTGCACACACCATTAACTAAACTATCGCACGACAACATATACCCATATTGTGCGTGCACCAACCAAACTCCTCTGCGCTCTGCCAATACTGCATACACCCTGTGCACCATTATTATGTGTCTGCACACCGCATCCACCTCCTTATGTTTATGCACACCGCGCAATGCTAAATTTATCATGGGCACCCGCACACCTACATTTTTCCACGGGGTGCCAAAATTTAGTGCGCGCACCCGCACACTAAATTTTTTCCATGTGCACCCGCATGCCAACATTTTTCCATGCAGTGCCCAGTTTTTACATATCACAATATTTTTATTGCGCAACATGCATTTTTAGTGTGCCCACCTATGGACATTCATTTTTATGCACATCAATTCCTCATGAATTTCGTTGCAGAAATTGGGGCTTTTGCTTAAATTTTTACCCATTTCTTTCATAGACATTCTGCAACTATGGAATTTGTTCAATTTCACCCTGATAACACCAATTCAACCTCTGCAACAACAAATCATTGTGGGTTGACATTTATGGAACGAATTTCCCCAAAATCAATTCACGAATTGAGAATTTTATTTACCAATCTTGCTCCATGTGTCATGGCTTCATTATAACTTCAAATTCGACCAATTCTAGGTATGAATTTTATAGAACAGATGTTAAATCAATAATATCTCACCACTTGGCTGAATTTCTCCATTTTCTGATGAATTTAACAACATAAACTGGGGCTTTTCCCAATTCCATGTCGTTGCTTCTAAAATTTACCATGGACGCTCTGTGACTTGAAATTTGGCCACTTCAAAATCAATCCTTTGTGAAATTTTGCTTCAACTCAACTGGTTCGTCCCATCCAGGCTCAGTGTTGAAAACTGAATCTATGATACTATATTGTAACATCCTAGACCACCCATGTCGGGTCATGATACACGAGAGAACACTTTTTCTCTCTCTGTGGAACATACTATAACATACCCAGCTAGTTAACTGAGCTATGCCACATAAAGTTTTCGAACTGCATGCAATTAAAATATATACACACAGAACTCTTGCAAATATATA
>JZKD02S0811042.1:638314-668844 GCA_000966675.3 Picea glauca | reverse complement strand
AATACATCTTTAAATCCATGGATTCACACTGAAATAACAATAAACATATACATGCAACATATACAAGAGATACCCATAAATATACAGACAGTTATAACCACACATAGGATAAACCCATAAAAATAAACATGTAAATAATAATGCAACATGTAAATTTATCACACAATGGACACTTATCTTTATAAGAATATCACCAACTGATGCAGACCTTCCATGAACCACCCAGGATTAGACCACACTGCTCATCACTCTCAGCAGTGGGTCACCCTCGAGTTGGGACTAAACTCCACCCAGGTAAAGGGATTCCTAACCAGGCTAATGGATCATGGACAACATGAAATACTCTATCACAGGTGCCAACTCAAACTAACAAACTATAGACCCTCATTCCCCACATGTCTATCCCACCCAGGAAGTGTTCCCCTTCTCTATTCAACAGTCCTTTGGCTTCCCCACTTCCTTTCCGGGCTTCAGCAACAGGTCGGACAGGAAATCTCAGAGCACTGTAGCTACAGTTTATCACCTTCAGGAAATAAATTATATCAATTCTCTCACCTAGAGATAAATTTCTCACGGTCCTAACAACCTGCCTCTTCAATATCCCATAGGCCTAAGAACCCACTTCTTCAGTCCAATTCCCAAGCTAACCAGCTACAGAAATAGGTATGGATCTGGATACAGGTTCATGTACAGTCATGAAGGTACAAAGGATAGATCAATGGGTGTGTGAATTCTCATGGATGATTGACTGGATGACTGAATGATGGAAAAGATGGGAAAATAAACTAATTCCAAACTATATGTATGCATGTCCCCAACTTGACACTTTTCATGTTGGGAGCTACTTTAGCCTACTTGTCCCCAACTTTTGGACTTAGGATAAAATAATTATCCATACTTTATGATTTAAGAAATATTAATATAATATTCCTTTTTGGCTTAAGCTCCCTAGCTTAGCCCCTTTTCCTTAACTTGTATCCCACACCATTTCCCTAACTAGTGGAGTTTAGCCCCCTATCTCTTTTATTGTGGTCGGTTTGTGCGCAATGATGTATTTTATATTAATTATGAGATATATACAAAAATAGGCTCACTGGCCTTTAACATCTAGGCTCTCCAGCCTAATCAAAACATAAGCATCCTAGCTTATAATAACTAGCTCACCAGCCTATAAAACGTATCATATACATAAAGGCTCCCTGGGCTCAAAATCAAACGCACTTAAGTTCCTGCGCATGGTATCCAAGAATGTGAAAACTTCATCATTTTACTGCATAGTACATGTGTGCACTATGCCATGAAAGGCGCATACAAAATGATATCAAACTGCTCACCAGCTTAAGTAAATTTTCATTTACATTTACAATTGGGTTTGGCCTAGGGATATTACAGGTATGGTTTTCATATGTGGTGTTGAATTTATGAATCTGGTTGAGGGTTTTCCTTGTAAATATATTGGATTCCCTCTTTGAAGTTTAGGGTTTGCTATAAAGTTGATCTGAGGTAGATCTACTAAATTTTAGTATTGGTTCATGTTTGAGGGATTTTGGTTGAGGTATGTTTTTGAAGTTATTGGTACAGATATAGGTTGTATAACAATGAGTTTCTAACACATGGTTTGAGGTACATACTTGTGGTATAGTATTTGAGGTATATGTGATCAGTTAAGATTGGTTGATGAGTATATAGTGACATTTTTCTCAGTCACAGATTTGACAAAATAGGTTGTGACAGTGACATATTTAGTTTCTACATTTGGCACTTATATTTCAGGGCTATTGGGCGAGGCAAGGATAGGTGGTTGTAGCCACCTTCTGGTTATAGTCAGAGAATATAGGGGGTTGTATCCTCCTTCTAGTTGTAGCCAAATAATTTGGGATTTGGAGCTTCCCTCAAGTTATATCTTGAAAATAGGGGGTCAGAGCCTCCTTCCAGTTCCATCTAGAAAACAAAGGAAGTTGGTGCTTCCAATGAATGTAATTCTTAAAGAAAAATAAGAAAAATCATTATGTGGTTTTCTCCCGCATTGGGTTTCCACATAACAAATACTAGTGTAATGTGTATGTGTATGATTGTTCATTTGTTCATGGTTTATTTAATCTGCACTTATTGGATGATAATGCTATATTGATAATAAAGATAAATAACACTTGCATATTGTGGTTAAAATAACTAAAAATATCTATTACTAATTCACTCCCCCTCTCGGTAATCCAAAAAGGTAAAGATAGAGTGATGACTTCCCTTAAAATAATGTTCTACCCTTAAGCTACCCAAAAACCATATAAACAAAGTGACGAGAGAGATGAAAGAGGGTTAATGAATGTACCTTTAGTCCTTGCGGTTGGTGTAGACCTCTTTCACTTGTTGTCGCCTCCTAGATCATGGATCTCCTGCCAAAGCTAACCTGCAAAAAGTTAGGAATACAATGCAACAATATATGCAATCTCCATTGATCACTTTAAAATTTTAGACATAGATGTAAATGCATAAATCAACAAAAAAATACAAACATAAGATTTTGGGACAAGAACGAACTCTTTTATTCAATTTCAAGACAAAAAGAATTACAACCTTTGTCGGCAACCACTCCATGAACCAAGTCTGGGCTCCTCTGTCGTGGCTCCAAGTGCATCAATCCCATGTTATCTTCTCGCAACCAACATATCACCAAGGGAAGGAGGAAGGGTTGCATAAGGAGAAAGGGCTTGAAGGGAAGGCAGAGGCTAAAACCCAAAATGGGATGAAAATCTTGGGCTAAGAAAGGGAAGGGATTTTGGAAGAGTTTTCTTATTCTCTTACTTATGTTCATAAATGACACCCAATGACATGTTTTTATATGAAATAAATATGGTTATTTTGTTTGGGGATGGGATACAAGGGGTAAAATAGTTATAAAACTCTCCATATCCTGTAAATTCCACCAAATTCCACACAATTTTATATTTTTTGCAACTTTTGGAGGTAAATGCGGGCTATATAGCATGCATCATGCACATGTATGTGGTATAAATAGAATGCAACACATGTGTGTATGTGGGCTATTAGTTTAGTAGGGTACCTACACTCTCCAAAAAATGTTTTTTTAAGAGGAAGCCTTAGTAGTATTTTGGAAAAGTATGCAAAAGGAAGGGCCAATGTCTTGTATGCACAGATAAGGAAATTTGGACTATAACAACAAAGAACATTTTGATTTACAACAAGCAACTAGACTTCGGCCATCACATCTGATGGTGCCATTTTTTACCCAGTGGCATCCCTATTTTCCCTTGGTTGAATAATTCACACTAAACAATCATTTTTGCAAACACCAGTCTTATTAGCCAAACTTCAAGTATCCTAGTATCCTTTATTACAATCCTTGATTTTGTACCCATAACTACCCACTTTTTGTAGCATCATCACCTTCTGTTAGAATTTGAAAATACCTTACTAGTATCTAACTGTCCCCCTAACATCAGACCACTTTTAGTCTAGTTGAATATTTGATTGCCGCCACTATCAACCATCACTTATGCTCCAATAAAGGGAAGTATTGAGTCCCATTTACCATCAACCTCATCCAAATTTATCAGCCACACATCACTCTTACAAGTCTGTACCTGGTACCATATTGATAAGTTGATTTCAAGGGGCACTTTTCCCTTTGCAGACACAACTCCATTCATGTCGAACTCAAAACCAGTTTCCATGAATGTTGAACTATCTTAGATCCCATTACCATACAAATGATGAGCCACATATAGGACAAAGATAGTCATCATTACTATCTAATTTCATTGCCCCCCCTAGTGTTTGACATCGACACATATCCACATTAGGGTGGGTCTTACTTTGTGACAGTTGTAGTTTCTATTTTTAGTTGAAGACACCTTGGCATTCATAGGCCATCAATGGAATCAAGTAATGAAAACATACCTTAAGTGTTCAATTCAATATTGATGAATTTTTCTCCTTCAAAACCATCAATTTCCATTACTCATTCTCGTAAGGGCACTATAGATCTCTACTTCATCAATTTTTCAGTTACAAGATCATCCAAGTATTCATACTTCTGATCATCGAACAAGATTACTCATATTTTTTTATTTATTGTAATAATTCATGTTTATGGCACTAGCATGCGGCATTCCTACCTCATTTGTATAAAAAAGTTTAATTTTTTAGAAGGATTACATGTTTGCATGTGGACCTCTCCTTTTTCGTCCATGGGTGGTCCTTGTCCCTTCAAACCATTTTCTCTCCAGGAAAGTATTAGTGTACAAATAAAAATAAATTATCATGTATTTCATCTATATATGTGATCCTAAACTCATGCATAAAAAGGAATATGTTATCACCTAAAAATTTCTCACAAATCAATACAGATGATCATTGGAAGGGTCATCAATTGAATTCACAAATATGCATACTCATGGAATTAATACACCATATTCAAATGGAAAAACACTATAAAAAGTGGGTTTTTCAATTATCTACATGAATAAATGTTGGTTAGATATCTCTTTCACTTCTTGGGCTAACCTAGGTTCGGATCTCAACGGGTTTCCAACAAAACCCTCTAAAACTATCGGCCCTGCTCGTAAACCAGAAGGAAACATTGTGCATAGAGTGCACCACACAGTCTCACCTGTGATTTATTTATGGGTGACTACAATACTCAGGGGTTGCAGTCTAGGAATGAGTGGGGATATGGGATTGTTTTCTATCTTTCTTCATGCATTAACCTTACTAATTATTTAAGTACTTCTAAGATTCATTCATATTTTGCCTTATGCATGTATGCTAATACATGTATCTTAACGATTCATTCATAAACTAATCATTGATATAAAGTAAACATTCAAGAACCATCACATAGAACACAAATTTTACCATGGTTCACCCCCTCCTGGGCTACGCCCACAAAGATTTGTATTTCTTCTCTTTTATTTAATCTGTTGCAAAATTTGGCACTGTGCGCATTACATCTTCAATCATACAGTCATGATGAGGTTAAGGAACCTCTGTGAGTTGGAATAGATCACACCAAGCTCCTCAACCTATGACCCAACCCTCAAAATCTGGCTTACTTGAATCTTCTACCACCTTATTACAATCATAATGATCGTTACCAACTCAACAACAACCTTAACCTTCACGAACTTGCAATGATTGAACCCCTAACCTAGACCTCTTAGGTATTTATTTATACTAATCTACTGGCTTATATCTGTTACAACCTTTTCCCAAAACCCTAAACCTATCATGGTTAGGCTTGTCTACCTTCTCGCCACATTGATTTTCGTCTTGCATGTTGGTTTTTGTTACCCATGATTTTGGTCGTCATGATGATGTATTGATGATGGTGTACTCAGGCTCTTCATAAGAACTTTCTCCCGAAAAAAGTTACTTTCATCTCTTCCTAGAAAACTCATTTTTGGAGAAGGTTTGCAGGCTGCTAATACATTTGGGTGCGAGAATTCCTAATTCTCGCAAGCTGCCTTAAGCCAGGGTGCGAACTTCTCGCATTGTGTTGAATAGATAGGGTGCAAACTCTTCCTAAAGCATGGAAAAAGATGAATTCTCGATGTTTCTAGAAGGGAATCTTCTAGAAGGATGGGTTGGCATTCGAATGGTTATCCTTGTACTGGATTCCCAGATATTGTGGGATCATTCTTATCCAAGTAACTCATTCATTCGCTTCTATATATTGAGGGAAATCTCATGGAAAAGGTTAAACAAGATTCATTGGAGAATTGGTGAAAGAATTGTGTGAAGGACTGAAGCTTGAACAACAACTTGTAGACTCTAGCAAGTCTATCAAGAGGATTTGATCTTCTTCATACAAGGATTGAGAAAGTGTGTGTGTGGGAGCCAAGAGCCATAAAAATGAAGTTTGCGACATCAAGGCTCAAGTTGTAATATTTACTTTCCATTAATATGATACAATGGCATGTCCCTTTCCCATAAAGCTATTTCCACTTTATTGTGTAATTCTTTGATCATACACATAGGTTGACAGTTGAATATATTGTGCTATCTTCACTTTGGTTGGTTTTTGTTGTCTTGGTCTTGACCTCACGAGAGCATCGGAGCGAAGCAGGAGAAACAGAGACCCTAGGAAGCGATATAAAGGTATGTTACTTGTTCCTTCCTACTAGTTGATTCAATGGTCAAAACTTAGGGAAAGAGTCATGTCTTTTCCTATTTGTTTCTATATCTAGGCGGATCTAGGGAGATCATTTAGTGTCTGCACCTACCAATTAGTCTGATAACAAAATTGGTGACTCCACTGGGGAAAATCCCATTGGCATTTGTGTCTTTTGGTGTTTGTTCTATGGCCATTTTCTCTGGTTTTACTTTTATCCTGTCCTATCAATCTCTGAGTCTTCAGGATATCCTGATAGACCCTCTGGGTCCAAAGGCCTTTTCAAAATTTTCTTCATTTTCCAAAATTTTGACTATGTTCAGACAGTCTCGCACTGCACTTCATTGTAGCTTGCGAGAATTGGTAGGGTTCTCTTTCTACCTTTAGGGTTCAGTTCGAGGTTCTTGCACCTTACTCAAGGGTCACCTGCGAGAATCAGTGATTCTCGCATTGTGTAGTATTGCCAGCCTGCGAACTCAATTTTTCAAAAATTTGGATTTGAGTTCTGGCATCTTCAACTACCCAGATCAGTTTAATTGCCTCATAAGAGTTTCTTGGACCATTGATTGATTTCTTTCTTGTCTTCGTTTGCGTGCATGAACAGTCTTAGGATTTTGAGGCTCTTCTTGTTATTTTTGTCTTGACTTTTTCTTCTTGAATTTTCTTGGCATAACCATACTCTCTGATTTCGGGATCTGAGTGTGTGTGATTAGTTAAGAACCGGTGATCGGTTTAAAGTTGAAGTTCCTTGGTCTTTATCATTTGCTTATTGTTTGAAAGATATTTTTTCTTGTGCACTTGAAAAGACTATATTGGTTTGCTTTTTATTTTTGTTTTCATTGAAAGAGTTGATTTGGTTTTTGTCATTGCTTGTTCATTGGTTTTTTTATTTTTAGCACTCTCACTATTGTGGTGTGAGTCCTTTTTGAAAAGTGAACAAAAGTTTTTCCTTCAAAAAATCATTTTCGTTTTCGAAAAACATTGAAAATCAATTGTTGAAGTTATTGAAAAAGACACAATAGAGAATTGTTGTTTATTTGTGATTTATTGCATCTACATTTTAAAGGAAATTTTGCATTCTAGTTCACGGTTGATCTGGAAAATTTTCTCTCTCCCATACATAGGATTCATTGAATGCAAAGTGATCTATTTCATTCTCATCCATGCATTGTTGGGTAAGAGTCATACAACATAAGTTTCATCTCCGTTGCCTTTGAGTAAACAAAAACTCTTAATAACACTGTGCAATTGTAAAATTTATCTAGTAACTCTTTTCTAGGGCTCTATTACACCAACATTTAGCTAGGCTAGCGCTTTGGAGTAGGAAGAGAGATACACTCTCCAAAAGCACAAAACACACAATAGCATCTTGTGTTAGGGAGTGTTAAATTCCATTTGCAACATCTTGTCCTGGGAAGCCCTTCTCACACAAGGGTCAAGCACGAGGTCACATTGATATTAGCAGAGTTACTCACCCTACTTTGTTGGTATCAGTGTAGATATTGCACGTATTACGAGGATCACTCGGAGGTATACCCACAATGATGAGTGGAAGCCTTTTGAGTTGATTTTGGGCTAGATACCCTACCCTTGCATGTGGATCGGACTGCCGACTGTTCCCCCAGGCTTTATTGTTGTTGGTGGTGACCTTAGTGGCCTATCTTTCCAGGTTCTTACCCGAGGTGACTGTGGAGGGGAAAGTCTTCACGGTACCTGGACTTTACATTGACCAAACTCACTCGAGCTCCTTGAAGGGTATACCCATGATTATGTGTGGGAGATTGCACCAGGGTGTAAGTCTGTTAAGTAGGTCGTCAACATAACTTTTCCACCCTAGCCCAACCCCTTCTCATCTCGTTGCTGCGACGTTGGATTTCATCACCAACTAGTGGCTTCGAAATTAGAAGGTCTTGTTTGCTTTGTGTTGCTTCCTAGATTTTGTTTACTAGCGCTTGTTGTTTGTTTCTTGAAGTTGACCATAGGATTTTCTTCACAAATTCCATTGCTCATTTACAATAGCTCCTCCACGTCGTTCACGTAGAATGTAGGGTTTATCTCCAGAGCATCTGGAAGGTTCTCTTCCCTTGCCCACAAACACACCTGGAGGCTCTCCTCGACAGAGTAAAGTCCCAGTCGTCACCACACCACAGGTGGAATGCACTGACACTCTAGAACATTTTCGCATTACAAATACTTGAGAGGACTTTCGACTTCACCCTGATTCTGAGAGATGTTTTATGCGAGAAAACTCTTCCGGAGACTTAATTCTTGTTTATTCTGGATCTCCGTTTGGACCCTTTCTCGATATAGAAGGCCAAGATCTTTTTTGTTCTACAGGTGTTTTTCGACGAGACCTTTTTGGTCCAGGTTCCCCTGTGATTTCTAAAATCAATCCACCTGTGATTTCCGAAATCTCTAGTATAGATACAGTACCGATGACTACCGCTTATCACTTTACCGTCCCTACCGAAATGGCCCATCTCACAAATACTTCGAGTGTTCCAACTAGGTTTCCTGCAGTTAGTCTTTCTCCCATCAACACACCGTGAATGCCCAATGTCAATCCAACACTACCACCTAGATACCATGCGTTGAATGCTTCCATTCCTACTCCTGCGCAAACTCCATCCAACTCTCCTAGTGGTCCTTCTTCTTCTGGGAACTTTCTTCCTGGTTTTGTCCCAACACTCCCTCAATTTCCTTTTGGAGGACCTTCTTCATCTTCTACTAACAATCCTAATCCTAGTGGCACTATTCTGTCATTCACTCTCACTTATCAGTTTCCGGTTGGTGGACAATATCATCAAGGTAGTATAACTCAACCTCCTCTAAGTTAGCAAGTGAAAATTGGAACATTGCCATCAATTGGCACACCAGCTTCAATGGAAGGGGAAACCCCACCTTATGGGAAAAACATACCTCATCCTTGGCCCAGTATTGGAATTAGTTGATACATAATCCTCCTCAAACGTCTGGGGGGCATCATTTTTTCGCTACGTCCGTAACACCCCCTAGTATGGGCCAACCATATCCCGGTTCGTTTAATCCCATTTGGGGGGGAAATGATCAAACTCAATCCTTTGTTCTAGGGTATAATCCAATGAGGTACTATCCTGTCCAACCACCACCGAACATGCCTGGATCTTCACATTATATGCAGACTTCTTATGATTCTACTGGTTTGTCGACAGGGCTTCCTCCCCAAAGCCACCAGTACCTGTAGGTGAATTGACAGTTACCCTTTCTCGCCACTTTGGATCTTCCATATTTGTCAAGGATTTTAAATGATCCTATCCGTCACTCTCCCCAATGGCCTGTTATACCAGCCAAACTTCCTTCGGACATTCCTAAATTCGACGGAAAAGTGGGAGAGGAGCCAAACAATCACGTTATGACTTTTCACCTCTGGTGTTCATCCAACTCGTTGACGGATGACTCTATTCGTTTACGTCTTTTTCAATGAACCCTTACCGGTTCTGCTGCGAAGTGGTATATCAAATTTCCATGAGGTTTCTTCTCTGACTTCAACACCCTAGCTATGGCTTTCCTTACACATTACTAGTTACCGATCCTTTATGACACGGGCACCGAGATTTTGACTTCCTTCAAACAGACTAAAGGCACTCATATATCTAATCACATCCATGAGTGGCGAAGGAGATGATGTCTCATTAAACTTGAGCTCCCTGATCAGTTACTGGCAGAATGGTTTACAAAATCGTTTGTGAACGAAATCGATAAGGACATTTCCATGGGTGGCATAGTCACTAGAGAACAGGCTATAAGTCGTGCTCAATATCTTGACCTCGTTTATTCACAAATGAGAACCCTTTACGATTTATTACCTGAATTACCTCATCCTAATTCTGCCAGCACTTCAATTACTCCAGCTGCCTCGCATGCAACTGACGATGTGATTGGTACTGCCCAAGCCCAATCACATTCCACTTCAAGTAAAAACCCTAAATCTGCTACTTCTAATGTTCAAAATGCTCTATCTACTTCCCCTCTCACCGGCAAGACTTCTGAGGTAAATGTCGTTCAATCTACCCCAACCGGTAAAAACAAATCTAAAAAGGGGAGAGGTAAGAATAAGGAGGGAAAAAATAATTCTCCAGCAGATCAAACCAAAACTACCCCTATTGACCATCGGGATAAGCACAAACCATGATACCCTTGCCTTATCTGTGGTGATGATAACTACACGAAGGATTTTCCACGACATGCCGAGGTTACTAAGTTCCTTCAAGGAGCTCCAAAACCATCTACATCGGTTGTCTTGTCCCAACCCTTCCCGTCTCAACAATAGGCTCAGTTGGTCATCCATGACCAACCCTCATCTTCTACCACCTCTTATGTTTTGATGTGTACTGGTGATTCTAAGAAGAACAACGCTGCGCTCACTACTCGAGCCAAATATTATTCTCCCTCTAAGGAGAAGGTTGACAATTTACCCCCTTCCTTGGTACAACCCTCTCCCACAACTCCACCTACCAACGGTCCTCTTCATATCGAACGACCGAGTCTTGACACAGTTCTACAACCCCCCCCAAAGGGCGTCATTCAGAAATCGGCTTTCAATCCTCATGCTCGTGCAACCCAGAACTACAACATTGTTGAATATCTTTCCCAAGCACCTTCTACGATGTCAGCCCCTGAAGTCCTTCAAACTTTTCCTGGACAACGAAAGGAACTGTTGAAAACTATCAGTGGAATTGATCCAATGGATACAAATTTAATAATCTTTGACTTGGAAGATCAAATTCCAAGACTACCCCCTCAACTTGCATTCCAGATACAAGTGGTTGTCTCTGAAAAAAACATTTTCCAAACCGTTATTGACGAGGGTGCCTCGACATGTGTCATGTCTCTCGCTTGCTGGAAATCCATTGGCTCTCCTTCTTTGAGTGACTCCTAGAACACTCTTAAATCCTTCAATGGCTCCATTTTTAAGCCCTACAATGTTCTTCCTTCATTTCCCATCACATTAGAAGGAAAAATGGTCCAATTTGAAGTGGAAGCCTTCGACGCTCCCCTTGATTGAAATCTTCTACTTGGACGCAGCTGGATCGATTCCATGTGCACAGTTGTGTCGACCCTTTTTCGTGTGTTACGTTTCCCACACCAAGGTAAGGTTGTCACTGTCGATCAACTAGCCTTCTTCAATTCCAATACCCGTAATGGCAACGTACCGTTTATTGCTAAAATCTCGCCGGGTTATGAGAACGTCAGTGTAGGCCTTCTCAAGGACTCTTCGTTAATGGGTACTTTCCCTATTCCACCACCCGAAGTTCCTTTCTCGTCTGTTTCTTCTATCAATATGATATCCACTTTGCCTCACAAACTTCCTGTGTCTCATGACCCGTGGATAGTCCCTGACCCCAGAGATCATCTTCGTTTCGGTGACGAAATGTCGTTAAGTCCAGCTAAATCCACCTATTAGGCCATTCAATCGGAAACACCTTCTAACCCCTCTCTTGATGAGTTGTCTCCTGATCCTTTTCGTGTTATTTTTCCCACTGACGAGATGATCATGTCTGTCATGGAGGACACCCCTTGGGATGATGGGCATCATCATTCCATCCTCTTTCTAGAGAAATATACTCTTGAGAACTACCAACGGATTTCAACCCCATCGACCGTTGTCGTCATCTCGACCGTTCCCGAGTCTACACACATGTTTTTGCTGAAGGGAACTTAAGCAATATCTCACCCATGATTCCCATTGACATATCCATCAAACCTGGAATCGTCGAAAATGTCCATATGGGAGCTTCATGTTCCCCTGATGAAATAGTCACCTATACATGCCTGTTCAAAGAGTTTCGTGACATTTTCTCTTGGAGCTATGAAGAAATGCCAGGTATCAACCCTGTGATTGTGATACATGAGATTAAGACATATCCTGACGCTAAACCCATCTGGAAATGCCTTCGTCTAGTTCACCCACGTAAAGCAGCTACTATAAAAATCGAAGTCGAGAAACTTCTGAAAGACGGTTTTATTTATCCGGTGGCTCTCACAGACTAGGTTTCCAATCTTGTCCCGATTGACAAGAAACAAGGTACAATTCGTGTATGCGTTGATTATAGGGATATTAACAAAGCTTGTCCAAAAGACAACTTTCCTACCCCCTTTGTCGATCATATTGTCGATGACTATGCCGGAAGTCAAATCTTCTCTCTCATGGATGGTTTCTCCGAATATAATCAAATCAACATTGTTCCCAAGGATCAACACAAGACTGCCTTTATTTGTCCTTAGGGTACTTTTTCCTATCGAAAACTTCTTTTTGGTCTTAGGAACGTTGGCGCAACTTTTCAATGCACTATGTCTTATGATTTTCATGATATCAAGCACATTGTTCAACCCTATTTGGATGATTTACCCTCTCATTCAATGCACAGAGTTGATCATCCAACCCACCTCCGAGCCATTTTCGTTCGTTGTCGGTTCTACCATATACGTTTGAATCCTCACAAGTGCGTTTTCTGTGTGGAATCTGGTCATCTTCTAGGTTTCATCGTTTTGTTTCAAGGGATCTGGGTGGATCCTTTAAAGGTTGAGGCGATCCTTAATCTCCCTCCTCCTTCTACACTTCGCCAATTACAAAGTTTGCAAGGGAAAACAAACTTTCTTCATCATTTTATCCCAAATTATGCCGAGTTAACTCATGGTTTTATGAGACTATTAAAGAAGGATTCAGAGTTCGTCTGGGATACCATTGCCAACAACTCTTTTGAGGCTTTGAAATTGTCCCTCACACGCGCTCTGCTTCTTTTCCCCCCCGATTACAGTCATGATTATTTCTTGTATCTTGCTGCCTCGGAGTACACTATTGGTATGGTTCTCGTTCAAGAGGATGATTCTCACGACGAACATGTTATTTACTACTTGAGTCGAAGTCTCACGCCGACTGAAATAAAGTATCAACATGTCGAGAAACTGTCCTTGGCTGTCGTCCAAGCCGTCCAACACTTCTGGAACTATATCCTCTCATGCAAGACTATGGTGATTTCTCATTGCAACCCTATGCAACACATTCTGACACGTCAATTGCTAGGGGGAAAATACTCCAAATGGATTGTGACACTCTAGGAGATTGACTTGGAATTCAAACGTGCCAAGTCTAAGAAGTCCTTATTTTTTGCTGAGTTGATATGTGACTTTCCCCATTCGGCAATGGAAAATGTAGCAGTTGATTCATTACTCGATGAATATCTTTTCCTTATTAGCACTGATGATCTTTGGTATGGGGATATCATTATATATATCTCCAAACCCAGACTTTTCGGCCAACTTTGTCCAGTACGGAACGACGTCGAATACGCTATCAAGCTCGTCAATACATTATCCTCGAGGACACTCTTTATCGTCAGAGAATTGACTATGTTTTTTGACATTGTATAACATTCGATGAAGATGAGAGAGATCTGAATGAATTCCATTCTAGAGCATGTGGTGGTCATATGTCTGGGTATGCTACTGCCCAGAATATTTTACGTGCAAGGTATTTTTGGCCTTCTTTGTTTAACGACTGCATCATCGTCGTTCAAAAATGCCATGCCTGCCAGACCTATAATAACAAGATCCAGTCACATCCCACTCCTCTTCACCCTTTGGTCTCATTTGGTCCCTTTGCGAAATGGGGCATCGATTTCATGACATGTCACCCTCACTTGGCTGGGGGGCATGGTTACATTATTGTAGCTGTTGATTACTTTATGAAATGGGCCGAGGCGATGCCGACATTTGACAACACTGGAAAGACCGTAGCATTGTTCCTTTTTGATCATGTCATAGCTCGTTTTGGTGTTCCCCAAGATATCATCACTGATCACGGTAGCCACTTTAGGAATTTTATGATGTCTGAACTTACCAAAACATTGGGTCTTCGCCATGATAACTCAACGCCCTATTATCCACAAGACAATGGCCAAGTCGAAGCGATTAACAAAGTTCTCATAACTATGTTCCGACGAATGATAGGGATTCATAAAACAAGTTGGAACACAATGTTGTTTTTGGCATTGTGGGCGTACAGGACATCTGTCAAGTCCGCTACTGGGTTTACACCTTTTCGGTTAGTCTATGGTGTGGAATCCATTCTCCCTATCGAATGTGAGATACCCTCTTTAAAACTAGCTGTTGAACTCCTACCCAACACTTCTGCTGAAGAAGAATGTCTATTGTATCTAATGTGATTAGATGAAACTCGACGTGATGCCACTCTAGTAATAGAAGCCCAGAAGAAGCATGTCAAGGCCCAATATGACAAGCATGTCAAGCCTCGCATTTTCTCTGAAGGTGATCTTGTTCTTCTCTATGAACAAGATCGAGATATGTTAGGAGCTGAGAAATTCAAACCTATGTGGCGAGGTCCTTATATCATTCGACGAGTTTTGGAAAAAGGAGCTTATGAGTTGGTAGATTATGATGGTATCCCTTTGAGTGAACCCAGGAATGGGTTGTACTTGAAGAATTACTATGCATAAAATCAGCTGTGCACTAGTACTTGTATTTTTATTGTATCATACTTTCTATGTGTTACTATAGCTTGCTTTTGTCGTTATCTGGTCTCTGCCCTTATGTGACATTGTGTTTGATTTCTAGATGTCAGAGTCTTCGCTATCCTATGTTGGCTTCGCTAATGGTGCTATCCGTAGTACTCAGAACCTTGCTTCCGTTGCGTGGGAAATTTATGCCCCTACAAACGAACTTGTCTCCTTACGAGGTGTGTGCCTCGGCCGTGCGACCAACAACATTGCAGAGTATAGCGTCGTTATTGAGTTATTGTTTGATGCTATCTCGCTCAGAATTTGTCATTTGGTTGTGCGACTTGAATCACAGCTTGTAGTGCTACAGTTAAGTAATGTCTACTCTATTCAAAGTCCTACTTTGTTACGGGTGTATTTGCGAATTCGCCTCTTGGAACGTTATTTTGATCACATTGAATATCAACATATTCCTAGATGTCTAAATACATTAACAGATGCATTGGCTAATTATGTATTGGACAGAAATTTGAATCATTTATAAATCAATCACATCAATATTCACACATTATAAGGTAAACCGGTAGAATCCATCTGTATATATAATGATCAAAAGAGTTTTTACAAAAATTTTGTTCGAAGACCAAAATGTCAAAATCTGAAGCTCATAGATTCTACAAAGTGACATCATGGATGATGTTCATGGTAACACACGACTGCTCGAGCAACCCTACGGAGCAGTCGACTCATAGACCCTAACACTCCTATAGTATGATGCTAATCATGTCGTGGAACATCTTCCAGAGTCATGTCTGGAATATTTGTGGTCAAGCCCTCTAGATTTTGTTCCACCACTTGATAATCCTCAGCATATTGTGGCGCTGCCACTACCTCTCCTCACCGCTGAATGGGAGAACTACTAGGAGGTCTATAAGGTCCAACATCTGTGACATCAACAATGATTTTGTATTAGTCTTTGGACGAACATATAAAACAAAAACATTTGAATATGATTAAAATTCACAAAACATTTAAAAAGGAAAATGTGTGTACTTCTTACCAAGGTCCCCCCACTGAGAATCCTCTGGCAGTACTAAATCTAGATCTCCTCGGAAATCTAGCAAGTCATAAGCATAGTCATCAACCATCAACAACTGTGGTTGAAGCCAGTCAAAAAAAGTATCATCATACTTGATGATCGGTCCAACCATGTGTCGAGCCATAAGTTGACACCATCTCAATATCCTAGGATCCCTGGGAGCTGGTATATTCCACTCAACTTGCAGCCTCAATAATGGGACCCGCTCAAGGAAGAAGGATACCAACAAAGATCCGTACCTGAATTGTTTTAGGTTGCCTCATCTGCATTTGGTCAATTGTCCTTTTACGCTACGAAGCATTGCATCTGCCCAGTTGAACACCCAAGGTTCAGTACACTCAATAACATACTGGAAGTAACTCTGTAACTCCATGTGAGGAGCATAGCTCCTAGCCATATGAGATATGGTGAATAGGATAGTATGGAGGGTCAAATCTCGTACCCCCCAAATAACTACTTTTCCTTTCTTTCTCTCAGCCTCAGGAACGCAGTGTAAACGACAATACTCACTCATCTAGATCCCACCGCCTCTGCTACCAGTCAGACTCACATAGTACCCCCGTCGGGACAATCTAGTCAAAAAGTAAATGTCCTCAATGTCTAAGGATAGTGTGTGGACCCCCACATTAAATACCTGCTGATTAGGGTCCCACATATGCACTAGGTACTCTAATAGTATGACTTGGGCCATCATGCCTGAGATGCGAAAGTACTTCAGGAGTCCACAGTCTCTCAAAGTAGCTATAGTAGGTGGATGATTTTCAACCATTGAATTGTCTTCTTCTTGCTCCCTTTCACGCCATTCAAGCACCATTTTGATGGCCAATTACTTGCATAACGAACACAAAAAGAAGATTAGCAACTTTTTTCATGATTTGGTTCTTGTTCATTGGCTAAATTTTCAAAAATATTTTGAGCTTTGCGGTTCTCGCAGGTGCCCTGTGTGCACAGTGCAATAACCTTGCAGGCTGCCTTAGGCTCACCTGTGAGAATGCCCCATTCTCGCAGGTCCCGTGTTGCCTTCCTGCGAGAATGGAAGTGCGCAAGTAGGGCTTGCAAAATCAACCCAAAAATGAAATTTTAACCAATGAAATTGAAAAATTAAACCATGACAGTGTTAAGGAAAAAGAGCCTACCTTATTTTCATAGACATCTCGCTGAATGGTCTCTCATAGCTCCCGCAATTTGACACCGAACTTTGAGGGTAAAAGAGGGGTTTCTGAGCTCAAATAGTGGAAAGGTAAAAATGACGTGGTAAAAAGAGTATTTACTCCTTTTCATTTACTTTTACTATGGCATTTGGTTTTTTATGATTATTTGTCTATTAAAATCTAATCCCTAATGTCATGTTGACTGTAACCTTTGCAGGCGTGATGCTTTTGATGGTCAAATACAGGGATACAGACATATATTTTTCTTTGTCATAGCATGTTTTGATTTTTTTTAGGGTTTTTGTATAAAACCTCGAGCATGGTCTTTGTCCGTTCTTGCGCTCGAAAATACATGAGAACGCAATCGAGCATACTTTTATCACTTTTTCGGGCTCAACAAGGTTATACAAAAAAGGAACCCCCTTGGAGTCCTCTTTAAGCTCTTTTTAGACTCTCTAAACATGAAAATATTGTCGAGCGACCTTGCTATTTTCACGCTCGATAAAGTATTTGAAGTAAGCATTTGGTGAGTGATAATTTATCTCTTTTTCGGTCTCATCTAGACTATTTTACAAAAAAGGAACTGAGGGATTTCTCTTTTAAGTGTTTTTCCAAACTCTATAATCATGAAAAACCTTCGAGTTTTCTATCTTTGGACTCATTAAACAAACATCGACAGACCCGTAATGGGACCGAACCACTCCTTCTTAGGGTTCGTTAAACATACTCCGAGGGACTTGTCCGAAGGATGAGCTTACATTAACAAGCATATGTTATCCTCCTCAAGCTTGTGTAAAAATAAAGAGGTACTCGCCAGAAATGGTGGGGGAAAAATTTGGGAAAGGGATATGTTTTCATCTTTGTATTGATTGGCAGTAAGTGTCACTCTTGAACATGACACCTCCTATTCATTACATTTGAACCCGGTTTGGGAAATCCATTTGTCTCTCATTCAATTTGCTACAAGGTCATTCCTTGTGTCGCCTTTGAGTCAATTTTTCCAAATCATTGGTCATGTCATTCATATGTTCAAGAGAAGTCCATCTAAAACCTATATTGTGTCAGCCATCTGAAGTTATCCATTCTCTCTGTGTTAGTCTTCCCTATGTCCAGTTCAATTTACATCATACTCTGTTTCACCTTCAAAATCTGTTACTCATTTTGTGTCATTGATGGGGGATACATCAAGGCCCTCATGTGATGAGTTTTGTTCTGTCGACTTCAGCTCATTATCCAGAATCAAGACTTAGAAATTCTTTGGTACCTTGGAGCTTGTATGCCTCAATGGAAGGTTTCCTCACTTTCGACAGTGGGTTTACATCATTGACCCCTGATCGAAAGATTCCATCAGATGTTTGACTTCAACTCATTCATTCACACTCGATGGATTGTACTAGATTACCTTGGGAGTCATTGACATCAATGGTGATTTCCCTCGCACTTGTTAACGGTTTCATCAATGACCGGTAATCAAGTGGTTTCTGCCATGTTCGACATCAACACATGTAATCACATGGTTAGATTCGTACTTTGGGTGATGAGATTGAAGACCCTAGATATCATCTCTTTTGTCCAGGTTGCAATGGAGTATGTATAATTTGTGACACATAGATCCACTGTGTATGTATCGTGGCTATGTCATCTTAATTTGAAATTTCTCGCATAGATCCATAGTGTATTCCTAGTGGCTATGCTATATTTTGACGGTATGGATCCACAGTGTATGATTGGTGGCCATGACCTAGGTCTACAATTGTCATCAGTCTATGATCTGAGTATGGGAATGCCTACCTTAGAATTGGTATATATGATATTCTGCAGATGCTTGGTTGTTCGCAGCTTTCCGATTAGGTGTGCTCCTGGTTTCCAACACACACATGCAGCTTACAAAGTCTTTCGGCTGTCATTGGTTCCAACCTCATACTTTGGTGGGAATTATGTTACCCATGATTTTGGTCATCATGATGATGTATTGATGATGGTGTACTCAGGCTCTTCATAAGAAATTTCTCCTGAGAAAAGTTACTTTCATCTCTTCCCAGAAAATTCATTTTTGGAGAAGGTTCGCAGGCTACTAATACATTTGGGTGCGATAATGCCTAATTCTCGTAGGCTACCTTAAGCTAGGGTGTGAACTTCTCACACTGTGTTGAATAGATAGGGTGCGAACTCTTCCTAAAGCATGGAAAAAGATGAATTCTCGATGTTTCTAGAAGGGAATCTTCTAGAAGGATGGGTTGGAATTCGAATGGTTATCCTTGTACTGGATTCCTAGATATTGTGGGATCATTCTTATCCAAGTAACTAATTCATTCTCTCCTATATATTGAGGGAATTCTCATGGAAACGGTTAAGCAAATTCATTGGAGAATTGGTGAAAGAATCATGTGAAGGAATGAAGCTTGAACAACAGCTTCTAGACTCTAGCAAGTCTATCAAGAGGATTTGATCATCTTCATACAAGGATTGAGCAGGTGTGTGTGTGGGAGCCAAGATCCATCGAAAGGAAGTTTGTGAAATCAAGGCTCAGGTTGTAATATTTACTTTCCATTAATATTATACAATAGCATGTCCGTTTCCCATAAATCTATTTCCACTTTATTGTGTAATTCCTTGATCATACACATAGGTTGACAGTTGAATATATTGTGCTATCTTCACTTTGGTTGGTTTGTGTTGTCTTGGTCTTGACCTCACGAGAGCACCGGAGTGAAGCAGGAGAAACAAAGACCCTAGGAAGTGATATAAAGGTATGTTACTTGTTCCTTCCTACTAGTTGATTCAATGGTCAAAACTTAGGGAAAGAGTCATGTAATGTCCTATTTTGTTGTAGATCCAGGTGGATCTAGGGAGATCAGTTAGTGTCCACACCTACCGATTAGTCCGATAACAGTTTTCCTTATTTTTTTTTGCATGTTTCTTTCCTACCACCTGTTCTTCTCCAAAAATAGGCCTACGCCCAAAATAGACTTCCTTATCAAAATAGGCTTGTGCCCAACATGCCCCCAACACTGACATGTCACTCATTCCGAACCACTTAGTTAGTGTGCACTTCTTGAATATCATCTGCCAAGCTGTGAAATTTTCCTTCTAATTCTTCCCCTTTTTCTCTAGCTTGCATAGATTTTGCTATGAGCTCTTCTATCCTATGCATTGTGATAAGTTACTTGAGAGACTTTGTGCTCTTAGCATGATCCTGATCCATTCTTGTCTTTTCCTTCTCAATTTTTGCAATTATTTGTGCTTCTTTCTCTTGGAGAGATTCTAACCAGGCTTGCCTTTTCTTCTTGTTATTCTGCACAATCTTTAATTATGTATGCATGGTCTTCATCTCGTGTGTACCCTTCACTCACTCTGTAATGCTCATGGAATTTTTTTTATGCCTCAGCTCCTGGATTGTACTGTTGATTTCCTCCTATTTTTGGTCTAGTTGTTGGACCCTATCATCTTCCTCCAACTTCATCCATAGTTGCGCAGTCCTATAAAAACGTTGTATGACATTTTCAGTTTCTTTCTCCATCATTTCCACTTGCATGGTTTCTTGTTGTTCTCTTTCCACCATAACTTCAGGAGGAGTAGTTGGGGTTAATTTTTATTTAAGTTCCTCGATATCCTTCTTGTAGTCCTCAACATTCTGCGTGATGATTTGGATTTGTTCTTCCACATTGCTCATGGCTACATCTGTGTTGTCTGGAATTATTATGAATATTTCCTTCAAGTTCTTCTCTAAGTTGTCTGCGCGTTGCTTCTCCTCTTTTGTCTCCAATTTTACCTGCTTGACCACCAGTTATAGGGCTTTCTTTCCATTTCTAGTTTCTTTCATTTTCTTCGTGTTTGTTCTTACTCACGATTGAAATTACTGTGCAATAGTGACTTGTAATTTGTATAGTGCCTTTGCTAGTATTTTAGATAATACCAAATACACCTGTGCCATGTCTTTGAGTGGTATCTAGGCTATGGTCTCATCAACTTGTAGCATATATATTGCTATTTGGAAGCTCGAACTTTCTTGCGCTATGGTATGGATGATGTCTTCTTCATTCGACACGGCCATGTCCTCTTCTTCTGTCACTCGGGGGATCAATTATGTTCTCCTTTTCTGCCTTAATACTTCTTGTATCTTCTCTAAAACCTGCTTAATATCGTCCAAATTGTTCTGTATCCTTCATATTTGGCTTCTGGCCTCTCCAAACTTCTTTGTTGTGTGATCCTGTACTCTCTTTGTGACAAGATCAACATCATTCTCGATGATTCTATATTTTGGGATTTGTTTGTGGGCCTTGGCCTTCTTGCACGACCCTCATGTATGTATAATTGATTTTTGGGTGGCCCTGTTTCTTGTGGAGTAGTTGTCAAAGGGGTTTCCTGCATCATTGTGTCCCCCCTTCCTTGTTCTTCTTGCATTGGGGCATTGTCCTTCTTTCCTATATGGGCATCCTTCTTTGGAACACTTCCCTTCTTCTATTGCACTGGATTTTGAACTATCTTCACATGTTGCATGAGTTTATTTGTCACTGTGTTGCCTCCTACAAGTGTCTTGGATGACCCTATTGTTGACGATTAAAATTGTAACGATGAATTTCGCCCACAAAGTATTGCTAAAGCCCTATTATTTAACTATGCTAATAATATCATACTAGTAGGTGGGACCCCCTTGTAGACTAGAGGTGCAAGAATAAACATATTATACATGTTTTGCTACTATTTTTTATGCTTCGTACACAGTCCTACATGGTTGACAATGCAGTCTTGGTTTCATTTTGACATGGTAACAAGTGGATGAAGCATTTTTGTGGAATGTATTTTATGATCCAAAACATTTTTTATGGTTATGAGGATCATGTTATTTACAGTTTCTATGATTTAACCATGTCACTAATCATTGTGATCGATTACCTAGCCACATATATGCCAGATATATTTTAGTGATATCATAATCAAAACAAAGAAATAAAAACCTATGAAAAAATCCTAAAGGGAAAGGAGTTATATGTTGAGCTATGATAAAGGATTATATGAAAATGGAAAAGTTAAAACATATTAGTGTTAGTCCTAACTATTATGCTATTGTTGGTTAGTGGGCTATGCGAATTTTGTTAGATTTAAATGGGGCGCATATACCATTGCAATATGTATGATGGCATAGAATTATGGCAAGGGTTAACATGTAAATGATATTGGGTGGCACACTATGCAAGGGATATCGTCGCATATTTCAAATGTTTTGGCATTGAATACATGGTTTAATTGATTGGTGAATGTAATTCTTGTTGGGTTGTCTCGTACTTCGAATTTAACAGGCCAGGTGATGGAAGCGACATGCATTTATTGTACATCACTCCATACTCCCCCTATCGACAGTCACCCTATCATTGTTCCTTTGTTGCATTCTGTGATCTTTTGGTTGTGAAGCTCTGCATTTTAGTCTCTTGGAAGGAAGAAGGCTCAACCAACTCTCCATTGAAGAGTTTTTCTATAGGTATGATTCTTTTTCTCTCCATCCATGAAGTATTCTCTATTGTATGAACAAATGATGGTTCATTGATGCTTGGATTCTGTGTGTTCCTGAGAATTTTGACTGTGTGGATGTGTGTTATATCTCTCTGTGATGACTATAAAATGTTTCATATTGCAAGAAAAATAATTGTTTTTTTTTTTAATTTGTGCATTGATTGGTTGCTCGGTTAGTTTAGTATTGTGATGGGTCTCTGTGGAATAATAAGTGAATAGTGGTACATATGTCTTTGTGTTGATGATCGAGGGTTTCATTCTGTGTATTACTGTCCGTTATTCCGTTCCCTCATAGTCATGATTGTAACCCTTACCCAGTCACAGAGGGATTGCCAATAGTTGTTGTGTTATTTCTTCAAACCCTGAGTCATGGTCGTTGGCCCATTCTTATTGCCTTTTCACCTAAGTATTCCAAGATCCAGTCTTGGGTGGCCCTAACATTAATATATTCTTTTCTGGTTGTGGGTTGATACAATTTATATCTCGACGTTATGTCAAAATAATGTTTGCGTCCTCAATGGTGTTTCTGTCAAGTTCTTTGGATCTTAAGTAATGGGTAGAGATGTTATATATATTTGTTTCTTTTAATAGCTGCCACTGTTCAATTAAAATTAGTCTCTCCTCTGCAAGTGTTAAATGCGTCATGTGGACTGGGTTATTATCCACCTGCTTTTTCTCTCCTCAAGTATTAATCATTGGTCTCGTCCAGTAGTTGGAGTAATAACAAGATTGTGTGGCTCATTGTTGTATCTTTTTCGTTAGGTGTTCTTCCTGTGGTTGATAAGTATCAGAATAACTCTAGCTCTCTATGTTATGGTTAAAATATGAATGTGCTCTTATTGTCTCCCTACATTTGATTGTGATAGAGGCAGATTTAATTTACCTTCTAGGTTGTCAAATATTGGTTTATCAATGAAATGGTTACAGAGGTTTTTCGTCGAGTCTCTGTCTCGTCCTTCTATGATAAAATTGGTTGAACAATTACAAATGGAAACAAGTGCTTACATACAGTCGAGAGCTGTCTTATTTCATTATGGTGTCACTCACTATGTTTTTACCAGTGTGGTATTGATTGCAATTGTAAACACCTGTGTGTTTTTTCTAGGCCCGATCAGGGTTATGGGCAGTTTTAAAAATGATGCCTATGTGTAATTGGTTATGTTCGCTTCATATCTTATATTGGATCAACATATAGGTTACCAATGGTTTTAAAAGGAAGTTATATCCATAGTGATAAGGCTCGGGTTTTATGTTTTGGTTGTCTGTTGTTTCATTGGAAGATCTTGTCGATTGATATGATGAAGACTGTGTGTAATCGAGCATATTTTGGAAGTCTCTTTGTATTTGAAAAAAGACCTATGTATATTTTAAATTGATAGATAGGGAATATTCACTATTTATGGATAATCAGGGATAGATGTTGAGCATATTGTTGATTATTTGAAAAGAAAAAGGATCAACGCTTGGTTAAATATGATTGTTGAATGGGAAGGTTGTTTTGTTTATAAGTTATGATTGCGCACAATGTTATGAATTGAGAAATTATGGGAATGTTAATTATTAGAACATCAGACAGTTTGATATAAAATTGAGAAACAATGAATGTTGGTGCTTTTTGGATTGATTCTAATACAGAGTTATGATTATTGATTATTTAATTCATTTTATGAACAATATCCATTATTTTCCCTGTCATTCTCTCACTTTTTCACACATTATGAATCCCCTCATAATTCCAAATTCACTTTCCATGCCTTGTTCTTAAAATTAAATTAAAATTAAATGGAAACTCTGTATTACAACAATTAAAGTATGACACATAGATGGGTTACAATTGATATGTTTTGTTATAGTAGCACAATTAATTGTTTAATGATTTGTTGAGTAGTAATCATGTTTTACTTCCTTTAATTTTATCACTTTTCCACTCAATACAACCCCCTCAGATATCCCAGAACCCTTATTCGCCCCCTGCTCATTGACAAGTATTAAACGTTTTTTATGGATTGGATTGCATGGGTCTGATGTGTTTGTTGAGCCAAATTTTGTTTCATATTTAAAGAGATGTCATGTATGGTTTGTTTTAGAAGCTAGTTGCTAATAAAAATTGCATAAAAGATGAGCTTCTTCAGCAGAGGAAGCCATGGATGAAATAACAGGGGCAAAGGGAATTGGAAAAGAGGCCCTAGATGGCCTAGATTTTTGATACATTTTGATGCAAATCCAAAAGAGTTAAACCACTCTTCCAAGATGGATTTTTCAATTGAATTGGACAAGGGGTAGTCCAACCTAGGCTAGAAAGGCCTCCCTTCCAACCCCATCATGTCCCTGGTATCCCTGTCCCCCGTCATGTTTAATTACAACCTGAAGTCCCTATTGGGCCCTTCGTTTTTGAATTAGAAGCTACGCAAGAAGGACTAGAGTCCCAATTTTTGTTTAAACATGAGTTGTGCAAGCTACAAAAGAAGTTGGACAGTGGAGCGAGGAAATGTAACATAAATTGGTTGCGAAAAAGGATTACGCAACACCAACAAGGAAAAATAAGTTTCAACATAACAAGAAAGCATGAGAGCCCAAAGCCAAAAGATCCTAAACATATATGAGATGTATATGATTGTAGAATGGTTGTTCTCGGCTTGTTGTTGTTATTGTTATTGTTCTTGTTGTTGGCGGTTGTTGATAGGTTGGGTTTTAGTTGAGAAAAGGTTTTGTAAATGTAATCTATATACATTTTTGGGTAAATAGAGCTTTGCGACATGAGTCTGGAGACAAAATTCTGTAACAGAGCATTATTTTGTATCTCTGAGGTTGTATCTGATAAGTTCTAATGATAATATATAAAGAAGGATCCAAAATTTTGAAATAATTTGCGTCATTTTGTGTTTATGCTTGTGCTTTGTATATTTATAGTACTTATTTATGCTTCATAAGCTCCATATGATTTTTTTGGGTATGAATGTTTTTCACAGCTTAAGTGTCTTTAGTCCCTCTATGTATGAGCTCAGATTTGTTCTATAGTTGGCTTTTATTGCACAAGATCATGGTGAATATTGAAGGTTTTGGGAACCCACCTAATTATTCTCCTTTCCCTTCCCTATCCTTCTATCCTAGTTGCACTTCGAGTGAGAATTATTCTCTTCGGAGGATATGAAAATGCCAACTCTCTAGACTACACAATACCTTTTGTTGGTAACCTGAGAAGGACCCTGGTCTGATCAATTCCACACCAACAAAATGGTTATGTTGTTGGGACCTGCGTTAAAAGGGATCCTATAGGGAGAATGCTTCTGTGGATTCATAGATCTAATATTCACCAATGGTGGTAGATAAATTGATATGCCTTCATATGGAAAGAAGCGGAGCTGAGAGGAAAATATGTGAAAGATACACGAGAGATAGTCTTTTACTCATAAAGATCGAGCAACTAGTATGAGATATTTTGGGTTAATTTCTCGAAATAACTTTTCCACTAGATAAATAGGCTCTAAGAAGATTTTAAATTCGAAGAACAATTCAATAGGACCTGTACTTGGGATACATAAAATATTGCAACACTTCATCAGTTGGACAATCCAGTCATACGAGCGATTGATTTTTGGGTCAATACCACAATAGAAGGATACATTATTGAGTTTGTAGATGAGAATCACTGATATTTTTCATAATAAAAAAAGGATTTAAAGAAATACACAAGGGGAATACTATTGAGAGAAATCCCCCTGTGGATTAAAGTTTTCTTGATGGAAGAGGGGATAATGACTATGTCCCTGAATGAGATGGCAGCCTAAACACCCTCACTTGGGGTAGGGTGATTTTGGGGTGGAGTCATGGCCTGAGAGAGGGGAGAGGGTTCTTTGACAAATGGGGGAAACAACAAGAAATGGACCCAAGACATGAGTGAGACTTGAAAAGAGTCACCATAGTTGAGAAGTGGTCGGGCGGTAAGATAAAGAAAGAATCAAAAAAGTCTGAGAAGTTGTGGAAAGGAGTCGGACCAGGAGAAGTAGAGGAAGGATAGATGGAAGAGTTGTGGAATATGAGAAGACCGAAAAGACTGGCCAGTGAAAGATTAAGCAAGAGAGAAGCGTAGAGAGAAAGAAGTCCCCAAGAGGGTGGACAATAAGGAGAAGGTGTAGAAGCAAGGGAGAAGAAAGATGACATGGATCTTGAAGAGGAATGAGAAGATTCATCCTTGATGCCAAGAAATTGCAGGAGTTCAACTAAAGAGACCACTCCATAGGAAGATAACAAGACCCCTGAGATCAAAGAAACTCACCTCGAAGCCAGTGGTGCCAACCCCGAATCACCCATACCCCAAGTGTCTTCTATACAAGTGATAACTTTGATACTACCTCCTTATGTTAATTTTGTTCCAGTACATCTAGTTAGTCACTCACAACCGGGAAGTGTGAGTATAGGGAGAACATTGGGATCCCCAGGTAGGTCGCAACCATGACCGTTAATTTTTATTTTTATAGGATCAACAAGATCAACAATGGCTAGTAACGTGGGAGTTTTGATTGCTCAATACCTAGAATTATGGGGTAAGGGAGACGAAGATGTTGAGAAGAATTGGTTCTTGTGTGAAGCAATCTGGAGGTCCAAAGGGACTCCAGATGTGAATAAATTGGTTGAGTTCCAGAATAACTCGAGAGGTCATGATCTCAAATGGTACACGAAGTTTATTGATCCATGAGTGTCGGGAATGCAAGGTTAAGCATTCACACTTGACCAGGTATGGACAAGGTTCACAACAGATTTTAAGCTACCTTAGTCATAACAACAAGCTCTGTCTAAGTTGCTTGAGATTCAACAAAGGGAAGCTTGAATCAACCTAGGAATATGTTAACTCCCAAAATGAAACCGTCCTTTTGGTTGAATTTTGTAGTGGATAGCATGGCCATCGGTAGTGGTCTCAAGATATTTTTGAGTTTTTATAGCTAAAACATTTTAGGTTTTGGTGTGTCCTAAAGAAATAATTTGACCCATAAAGTCTTCTTTCCAAAATTTTCATTTTTACTTTCCTCAGCTAACCTTTGTCTGAAAATTGATTGTGCACTGTGGAAAGTGTCCACTTTCAACAGCTAAGGAGCTCTTTTCTTCAGTCGATGCACTGTTGAAAGTGACAAATTTCATAAGCTTGGACAATCAGTTCGCGGGTGGCGCGCTATGGAAAGTACATGCTTACCACAACTAAGGAGCGGTTTCAATTAATATGGTGCGATGTTGAAAGTCCATACTTTCCATAGCTAACAGGGATTTTGCACAGAGTCACGCGTTGGTGAAAGTGGCAAGCAAGCAGTGATCTCCACGTATGAAAGTAATGATGATATGATCACCCCACGTCACAGTAAATCCAAGGCATGCGCTGACAAGAGTGGGAAATGATAGAAACTCGATCATACATGTCAGGATATGACTGTAATTCGAATCCGGCCCAGAACTCACGCACAGCACTCATGGCATCCGAGATGGTAGGTTCATGTTCGGTGATGCAGGTACAGAGGAGGTACTGCCGGCCTGACAACATCAAATCAAACTATGGTTTTCATATCACAAATTGCTCCCGGAATACTGTGGAAATGTTCATTTGTTTCAAAACAGAGCCGAAGCCCGAACTTCTTTCAACAGCGCAGAACCTCGACTCGACTGGCAGCTATAGGGGTTCTAATTGTCATAGTTTTTGAGCTGCAGAATGGTGAGAAAACGCAGTGGCGCTTTACTCAAGCAATAATTGGATAAATTATCCTTTTTACAATCACATCCCGAGGTCCAAAGGCATTTTGCAAATGTAGGGTGTATGGAATTCATAGAAAAGTTACAAGTTAGGTGCCACCAGGCCACAGCTGAAGCCTTCGCCAAGACTTTCGATGGCAATAAAGCTCGCATCGGGTCCATGGAAATCATAGTGAATGAGGCTGTCATCGCTGCAGCTATAGGATTGCCAAGAATTGGTCAGAGCTGGTTTAAGACCACTGCTCCTAAAAACTTGGATTTCAGGGTCTATTTGAAGGAGGAGTACAGACACAAAGCTTGGAGAAAAGGTATGCTTGTTGCATATCTAGATGAAGAATGGCAAGAACTATTCAAAGGCATCCAATTGTACATTACAACAGAGGGAAGATATGACAAATTGATGATGTATCACTTTAAACTTTTGGATCACTTCACAGGCAAGACCCCCATCAATTTGCCTTATTTCTTATATCACAGTTTGACTAAGGTATGCAAGAGGATTAGAGCCCAACCCTTGAGCGTGAAAACTACTATATGTCACCTAGGCCTCATAAAATTGATTGTTCTGGAAGAATTGAAACAACAGGGGAGGAGTTGGGAGCACTTTCTGTTCTGGGAAGGTTTTGAAACTCAGAATCAGACTGCAAATTAACATATGGCTGGTGCAAATAAACAATCATCCCCTCAGAGCAGCTCAAGAAGAAGAAGGACCTTGCCAGGACCTTCAAGGACAGAATATCTGGAATGAAGCCTCACAGGTTGAAGAGAAAGTTGAACTTCGAGCAGACTACAGAGCAGAATTCAGGACATCCTACACAACAGAGTACAGGGAAGAACATCCTTAATTTTCCATATTCAGATTCAGAATCTGAGCAGCAAGACCAATGCCCTATCATTAAGAGTTCTGAGCAATCAGCTGACTGTGCACAGAAATATGAAACTTTCAATCAAACAGAACAGGGAGAATCATCAAAAAACCCTAAATCAAATAAATCTCAGAAGATTAAACATCTCAAGGAAGTAATTGCCCAGCAAGAGGTCTTGGAGCGGGTGATTAAAGATAGGTATAAAAAGTTATCTGATAATTTCGATAAGACAAATGTTGCGTTTGAAAGATTTGCCAAGGAAACTGTTGGAGAGAAGAAGAGGAAGAGAAATCTCACCAAAAACTACAACAACTTGTGGCGGCTTACCAAACGCCTCAAAAGGTAGATCATGAGGTTGAAACAAAAATTGAGGCAAAAACCTCACCCAGACCTGAAGGTTCTTGCTCAAGTTGTCGTCAATATGCAAGGTGAGAAATCGGATGCCCACTGATTTTGGTTTGAAATCAATTTCGAAGGTGAAAACTCTTTTTGTACGTTATCAAGACTTTCAACAGCACCAGGCTATTATTTCATTACCCGTTAGCTGTGGAAAGCGACAGCTTTCAACAGCTAACCCATGAAAAACTCAAATGGTTGCGTTGTTGAAAGCTGGGAAAGCAAATTTTGAGGCCGAAAATACAACAGTTCATTTCAAACAGGTTCTGAAGATATGCCAGTGTATCAGTGGACTATCAAAACGCATGCAAGAAGTTCAACATCAGGGATTCGAGAGATTTTTGGTTACACATTTAAAACCATTTCCTAAAAACTCGACCATAAACATTGGGAAATTGAACTGCTTAGTTTAGTTGTTGAAGACTTTAATTTCAAAGTTGTTGAAGACTTTAATTTCAAAGTTGTTTAGATAGAATAGAACTGTTTTTATTAAATACAGATCCATGTTTTTAGGATCTGTACAACCGTTTGTAAGGGCTATAAATGCCTGTCTTTGATATCAAACAGGGTTCGATTTTGGATAGAGTAATCTTCTATTGTACTCAGACTTTTTAATGCTAATACAAATCACAGGTTCCTTTCAATTTTGATGTCATCTTTCCATCTTGCTTTCTGCACTATTATCTGTGTTGTCAAGCTTTGAATGGCTTTTATCCCATTGTTTAGCTCATAGCCTGATAATAGATTTCTTGATTGTCTCTTAGACCCTACATTATACTGGTTTAGCTACAATCTGTTCTTCACCCATTTAAAAGTTATCTGCTGATTAATCAATCTTTGAGAGCATTGTCTATTTGTTTATCATTTCGATGTTTGAATGCCATAAGATGAATTGAGTTATCCCATTGATCCTTATTTACAAAATACAAACACATTCATTTCTTAAGTTACCAAACACCTTTGGTCTGCAACCACAAAGGGTTTCTTGGAGTAATAACAAATATATAAAGAAGTTTAAAGATGTTATAGGGAGTTATCCTAGAAGAATGGTTGGAGGACCCATTCTCTCATTATTGTCTTATCATGATTGATAAGGTGTACAAATGGATGAACTCCAAAGTGGTCCCCTTATGGTGAAAACCCTCA
>JZKD02S0811042.1:618159-636446 GCA_000966675.3 Picea glauca | reverse complement strand
GAAATGTATTGCGGCTATGGATGAGGGTGAATATTGTATTCTGAGAGAGGAGACTGTGAGAGAAAGAAGAGGAAGTTACAACGGGTTTTTGTTGTAGGTTGTATCCCTTCATTTGCTGGATAATAATAAAGGAATGACCTAGCAATTTCTCTGGTGGACGTAGCCCACACTGGGTGAACCATGTAAATCTGTGTCTCTCTTGTATTATGTGTCTTCTGTATTTTGTTTCTGCATTTGTTTTATTTTATTTCTTCGCGGTCCTGCTTTTCTAACAAGGATATCCGGGGAGCTTGAAAGTGATCAGATCCCCAACAGATGAAAATTTGGTGCACTTACAAGGGAAAATATCAGCACTTACAGAAACGATTCAAGAATTAAAGATACCTAAACCAGGATGACAATAGGTCTGGTGTACTGGATGTTACATAAAATGACATATGGTGAACGAATGTCCATGAAAGAGGGGAATGGGACCTTCTCAGAATCTGATGGGACCCTCACCAGGACCCATGGGAGGAGTTGTGCAAGTATTTGTGAATTTATCATTCCATAACCCCACCCCATATCATTCTTTTATGGGTAGACAAGCAGTGCCAGCAGTTGAGTATTGCGAGATTTTATGAATCCATGGGCATGGACCGAGAAAGTGCCCCATTATTCATAAGTATTCAATAGTACCAAATATTGTACACTATGAGTTTTGTGCATCTACCACACATAATACTAATTAGTGTAGAGTGTTGGATGCACTTGTAGATAGGTTGGATCGAACAACATTAGGTAAATGAAACGCCTCAAGGACTGATAAGAGGTCGAAGAGGTGGAGCTAGAGGAGACTTCAGAGGAGGAAGAATCAGAGGAAGAGGACCAAGAATATGTTACAACTATTATGAGAAAGTCCATATGGCTAGAGACTATCCTCATACGAGGTAGCCATGCTTCTCTCATTGCAGAACCAATGGGTACGCAACTGAAGACTACCCATAGCTAATTGCAAAATGGAAAGATCAGGTACATCAATGAGGAGCTAATCTCATCAGTTCAAAAATCAAGAGAGTTATGACAGGAAAAATTCCCAACCTTAATATCTTCACTCGAGGAGGGGAAAAGACTGGAGTTGATGCTGATAATTTACCTTAGATCTAGAAAGAAACACCTAAGGAAGACATGTATGATCCTCTGAAACATAAGTTGTTCTTTAAAAATTCCATATAAGTATTTCAGAATATCCCTAGCCTTAAGATGAAAGAGAAACCCCCTCAACCTATTGTTTACCCTAAGATTGTGCAAGTCCCTGCTTCACCCCCTGCACCCAGAAACCCTATAGTCACGCTGAGACAACTTGAGCAACCACAAAATGTAGTCGACCTTTGGTTTTAGTTATTTTCTAATATTCTTGGGAATGACTAGTTAACAGAAAAGTTGTGAAATGCGCTATACTTAGTTTTAGGGAATGAAGAACCCACATAAGAAATAATAAGGACTAATATTCTTGAGAAGATTACTCATAGAGTGCAGAGAAGGAAAGTATGAACTAGAAAAGAGTTTATACTAGTAGCCTAGCTAGACTATTTTGAGATTAAGGATGTTATGTTAGACCTAGGATATGATGTTAACATACTACCTAAAAAGACTTGGGAAGCCTTAGGAAAACCCCAGTTGACATATTCCCCAATTTAGTTAAGAATGGCCGATCAATATTGTATTTTCCCAATAGGAAGACTGGAGAATGTGGAAATAGATGTTGTGGGAGTGGGAGTGAATACTGTAGCTGATTTTGAGCTGATCACAATCATGGGAGATAAGGACCCTTATCCTGCACTGCTTGGTATTGATTGAACTAAATAAATACACTATCACATTTTATGTAGATGGAATAAAAGTGGTTCAACCCTTGGATACGTATGTAGGCCCCTGATATATGGAGCCAACAGACAACAATATGGAGGGAGATGACTTGGATCAATTGTACATTTTAAAAACAACAACAAGAGAATATTACATAAATCATATTATTGATGGGTCAATAAGTTGGAGGAGTATACAATCAGTGGATGAAGATTTAGAACTGGCATTTGGCAGTTGGTAGCAAGGCTCATAAGAAATATTCTCAAGAATATGTGCAACTATGAGGGAAACTATATGGGTTGGAATTGAGGTCAAAGAACACCCAGTATATGATGGAACCTCAGGACTTCATAGTTTTCTGCTCAACATGGAAGAAAACGTAGTGGAGGATCAAAGGATCTCAGTATTGGATTTATCCCTCCAGGACACCCTTGCCAGATGTTGGGCCAATCACAAAGAATTACTCAAAAATTTGGACGATGTGAAACAAGCTATCAAATATAGATTTCAAGATAAGGAGTAGTTGGAATTAGAGATCTGGATGGATTTCCAGGTTGCACGACTGTTCAATGGAGACTCTACTCCTAAATAACATATTGAACAATGCATGACACCGTGGAAAGTTGCGGAAATACCATCTTTCTTCCAAGTTCAAGTATTTCCCCACTCACTAGGTCTAATACCAAAAAATTGGTTTAGGCATGAAGAAACCAGAAGACAGGCCAATGACTGGAAAATATTGGCAAATCCTTTTTGCAAGGACTTCTCATTTACAAGTAAGTATCCTGAGCTTGAAGTAGTCTTGCAAAGAATTGAATAATTTCCTTTTACAGACAATAGTAAACATAAATCAGAACTAGTGGTATGTGAAAAGCATAGGTGAGAACTTCAAAATAATCTTCACCTAAAATTGTACAAGACACCTATATAATGCTATATGATTGAGAGGGATTTGGAAATCCCAGATGATTTGTAAGAACTGAGAAATTTAGCCATTAAATAGATAGAAGGGAACAAAGAAATACAAAACATTATACCTAGTCAGACTGATGGTTCTTATAATCGCCCATTGAAGTTGCGCAAATTCAATATAGGGACCACAGAGCAATCTAAGATAGTTGTCGTGGGATATTATTGGGATGAGCAAACTAGTCAAGAAATACAGAGTTTGTTTTGATAATATGAGGATTTGTTCCCAAAGACATTTTAAGATTTAAAAGGGATTAAAGGAGTTATTGGAGAGATGAAAATTGAATTAAAACCAGGATCAATGTCTGTGAGGCATATACCATATTTCCTTAACCCTAGAGTGAAAGAGAAGTTTAAGAGGGAAATAGAAAAGATGCTAGAAGTAGGTATTATTTTTGCAATGGAAGAAGCAGAATGGGTCAGCCCAATAGTCATCCAGAGAAAGAAAGGCACATAGGATATTAGGGTCTATGTAGACTATAGAAGCCTTAAAACTTCCTTTGTGCTTGACCCTTTTCCAACACCTTTTACTAATGAGGTTCTAGAATAGGTTGCGGGGAAAGAATATTACTCATTTACAGAATGATTTTTGGGGTATCACCAAGAAAGGATGGTTGAGGAGGAAAAAAACAAGACCACAATAGAATGGGGATCATTTGCATACAATGTGATGCCATTCAGCCTAAAGAACTCCCCTACAGTTTTCTCGAAGATTGTAATAGCAACTTTACGAGAATTTATTCACAAGTTTATAGAAGTTTATATGGATGATTGAATGGTATATAGCCTTCTCAAGAAACATGCGCTACTACATTTGATGTTTGAGAGATTTAGAGAATTGTATATATCATTGAGCCTCCAAAAGTGTATCTTCTACATGCCACATAGAAATTTGTCGTGCCACATAGTATGTCAAGAGGGAGTACTAGTAGAACCAGCCAAAGTTGTGGTTATTGTGAATATGCTGCCACCTATGAGTACTAAGTAGTTGCGCTCAATGCTGGGGCACACATGGTACTACCGCAGGCTCCTCAAAATATATGAAAATATCACTGCACTCCTGGGAAATCTACTAAAGAAGGATGAAGTGTTCCAATGGAAACCAGAATGTGATAAAGTGTTCGAGACCCTAAAGGAGAAGATCAACACAACATCTATTCTGATATTTCCAAATTGGGAAAACAAATTTCACGTCAACATAGATCCTTTAGGTATTTCCTTGGGAGCCATCTTAGAACAACCAAGATATGGAGCCATGGATTATCCTATCAATTTTGTGAGTAGGAAGTTGTCATAGGCTGAGTGCAACTATACAACGGCATAAAGGGAAGGTTTAGCTATGATTTACGCATTACAAAAGTTTAGACATTATTTGCTAGGTTCTCATTTTTCGGCATGAAGAAACCAGAAGACAGGCCAATGACTGGCAAATATTGGCAGATCACTTTTGCAAGGACTTCTCATTTACAAGTAAGTATCTTGCAAAGAATTAAATAATTTTTTTTTACAGACAATAGTAAACATAAATCAGAACTAGTGGTATGTGCAAAGCATAGCTGATAACTTCAGAATAATCTTCACCTAAACTTGTACAAGACACCTATATAATGCTATATGATTGAGAGGGATTTGGAAAGTCCAGATGATTTATAAGAACTGAGAAATTTAGCCATTAAAGATATAGAAGGGAACAAAGAAATACAGAAGATTATACCTAGTCATACTTATGGTTCTTATAATCACCCATTGAAGTTGCGCAAATTCAATATAGGGACCACAGAGCAATCTAAGATAGTTGTCGTGGGATATTATTGGGATGAGCAAACTAGTCAAGAAATATAGAATTTGTTGCGATAATATGAGGATTTGTTCGCAAAGACATTTTAAGATTTAAAAGGGATTAAAGGAGTTATTGAAGAGATGAAAATTGAATTAAAACCAGGATCAAAGTCTGTGAGGCATATACCATATTTCCTTAACCCCTGAGTGAAAGAGAAGGTTAAGAGGGAAATAGACAAGATGCTAGAAGTAGGAATTATTTTTGCAATGGAAGAAGAAGAATGGGTCAGCCCAATAGTCATTGAGAGAAAGAAAGGCACATAGGATATTAGGGTCTATGTATACTATATAAGCCTTAACACTTCTTGTGTGCATGACCCTTTTCCAACACCTTTTATTGTTGAAGAGGACAAAAATAATACCACAATAGAATGGGGGTCATTTTCATACAATGTGATGCCATTCGGCCTAAAGAACTCCCCTGCAGTTTTCTCGAAGATTGTAATAGAAACTTTACGAGAATTTATTCACAAGTTTATAGAAGTTTATATGGATGATTGAATGGTATATAGCCTACTCAAGGAACATGCGCTACTACGTTTGAAGTTTGACAGATTTAGAGAATTGTAGATATCATTGAGCCTCCGAAAGTGCATCTTCTACATGCCACATGGAAATTTGTTTGGCCACATAGTATATCAAGAGGGAGTACTGGTAGAACCAACCAAAGTTGTGGTTATTGTGAACATTCCGCCACCTACGAGTGCTAAGTAGTTTCCCTCTATGCTAGGGCACACAGGGTACTTCCGCAGGTTCATTAGAAGATATTAAAATATCATTGCACTGCTGGGAAATCTACTCAAGAAGGCTAAAGTGTTCCAATGGAAACTAGAATGTGATAAAGCGTTCGAGACCCTAAAGGAGAAGATCAACACAACATCTATTCTGAATTTTCCAAATGGGGAAAACAATTTTCACGTCCACATAGATTCTTTAGGTATTGACTTGGGAGCCATTTTAGAACAACCAAGAGATGGAGCCATGGATCATCCTATCAATTTTGCGAGTAGGAAGTTGTCATAGGCTGAGTGCAACTATACAACGACATAAAGGGAAGGTTTAGCTATGATTTACACATTACAGAAGTTTACAGAAACCGAAAGACAGGCCAATGACTGGCAAACATTGGCAGATCACTTTTGCAAGGACTTCTCATTTACAAGTAAGTATCCTGAGCTTGAAGTAGTCTTGCAAAGAATTAAATAATTTCCTTTTACAGACAATAGTAAACATAAATCAGAACTAGTGGTATGTGCAAAGCATAGCTGAGAACTTCAGAACAATCTTCACCTAAACTTGTACAAGACACCTATATAATGCTATATGATTCAAAGGGATTTGGAAAGCCCAGATGATTTATAAGAACTGAGAAATTTAGCCATTAGAGAGATAGAAGGGAACAAAGAAATACAGAACATTATACCTAGTCAAACTGATGGTTCTTATAATCACCCATTGAAGTTGAGCAAATTCAATATAGGGACCACAAAGCAATCTAAGATAGTTGTCGTGGGATATTATTGGGATGAGCAAACTAGTCAAGAAATACAGAGTTTGTTGAGATAATATGAGGATTTGTTCGCAAAGACATTTTCATATTTAAAAGGGATTAAAGGAGTTATTGGAGAGATGAAAATTGAATTAAAACCATGATCAAATTCTATGAGGCATATACCATATTTCCTTAACCCTAGAGTGAAAGAGAAGGTTAAGAGGGAAATAGACAAGATGCTAGAATTAGGAATTATTTTTGCAATGGAAGAAGCAGAATGGGTCAGCCCAGTAGTCATCCAGAGAAAGAAAGGCACATAGGATATTAGGGTCTATGTAGACTATAGAAGCCTTAAAACTTCCTGTGTGCATGGCCCTTTTCCAACACCTTTTACTGATGAGGTTCTAGAACAAGTTGCAGGGAAAGAATATCACTTATTTACAGAATGATTTTTGGGGTATCGCCAAGTAAGGATAGTTGAAGAGGACAAAAAGAAGACCACAATAGAATGGGGGTCATTTTCATACAATGTGATGCCATTCAGCCTAAAGAACTCCCCTGCAGTTTTCTCGAAGATTGTAATAGCAACTTTACGAGAATTTATTCGCAAGTTTATAGAAGTTTATATGGATAATTGAATGGTATATAGCCTTCTCAAGGAACATGCGCTACTATGTTTGATGTTTGACAGATTTAGAGAATTGTAGATATCATTGAGCCTCCAAAAGTGTATCTTCTACATGCCACATGGAAATTTGTTGGGCCACATAGTATGTCAAGAGGGAGTACTGGTAGAACCAACCAAAGTTGCGGTTATTGTGAAAATGCCACCACCTACGAGTGCTAAGTAGTTGCGCTCTATGTTGGGGCACACAGGGTACTACCCCAGGTTCATCAGAAGATATGAAAATATCATTGCACTGCTGGGAAATCTACTAAAGAAGTCTAAAGTGTTCCAATGGAAACCAGAATGTGATAAAGCGTTCGAGACCCTAAAGGAGAAGATCAACACAACATCTATTTTGATATTTCCAAATTGGGAAAACAAATTTCACGTCGACATAGATTCTTTAGGTATTGCCTTGGGAGCCATCTTAGAAAAACCAAGAAATGGAGCCATGGATCATCCTATCAATTTTGCGAGTAGGAAGTTGTCATAGGTTGAGCGCAACTATACAACGACATAAAGGGAAGGTTTAGCTATGATTTATGCATTACAGAAGTTTAGACATTATTTGTTAGGTTCTCATTTTTAGGCATGAAGAAACCAAAAGACAGGCCAATGACTGGCAAACATTGGAAAATCACTTTTGCAAGGACTTCTTATTTACCAGTAAGTATCCTGAGCTTGAAGTAGTCTTGCAAAGAATTAAATAATTTCCTTTTACAGACAATAGTAAACATAAATCATAACTACTGGTATGTGCAAAGCATAGATGAGAACTTTAGAATAATCTTCACCTAAACTTGTACAAGACACCTATATAATGCTATATGATTGAGAGGGATTTGGAAAGTCCAGATGATTTATAAGAACTGAGAAATTTATCCATTAAAGAAATAGAAGGGAACAAAGAAATCCAAAACATTATACCTATTCAGACTAATGGTTCTTATAATCTCCCATTGAAGTTGCACAAATTGAATATAGGGACCACAGAGCAATCTAAGATAGTTGTCATGGGATATTATTGGGATGAGCAAACTAATCAAGAAATAAAATGTTTGTTGCGATAATATGAGGATTTGTTCCCAAAGACATTTTCAGATTTAAAAGCAATTAAAGGAGTTATTGGAGAGATGAAAATTGAATTAAAACCAGGATCAATGTCTGTGAGGCATATACCATATTTCCTTAACCCCTAAGTGAAAGAGAAGGTTAAGAGGGAAATAGACAAGATGCTAGAAGTAGGAATTATTTTTTCAATGGAAGAAGTAGAATGGGTCAGCCCAATAGTCATCCAGAGAAAGAAAGGCATGTAGGATATTAGGGTCTATGTAGACTATATAAGCCTTAACACTTCCTGTGTGCATGACCCTTTTCCAACACCTTTTACTAATGAGGTTCTAGAACAGGTTGTGGGGAAAGAATATTACTCATTTACAGAATGATTTTTGGGGTATCACCAAGTAAGGATTGTTGAAGAGGACAAAAATAAGACCACAATAGAATGGGGGTCATTTGCATACAATGTGATGCCATTCGGCCTAGAGAACTCCCCTGCAGTTTTCTCGAAGATTGTAATAGCAACTTTACGAGAATTTATTCACAAGTTTATAGAAGTTTATATGGATGATTGAATGGTATATAGCCTTCTCAAGGAACATGCGCTACTACATTTTATGTTTGACATATTTAGAGAATTGTATATATCATTGAGCCTCCGAAAATGTATCTTCTACATGCCACATGGAAATTTGTTGGGGCACATAGTATGTCAAGAGGGAGTACTGGTAGAACCAGCCAAAGTTGCAGTTATTGTGAACATGCCACCTCCTACGAGTGCTAAGTAGTTGCGCTCTACGCTGGGTCACACAGGGTACTACAACAATTTCATTAGAAGATATGAAAATATCATTGCATTGTTGGGAAATCTACTAAAGAAGGCTGAAGTGTTCCAATAGAAACCAGAATGTGATAAAGCATTTGAGACCCTAAAGGAGAAGATCAACACAACATCTATTCTGATATTTCCAAATTGGGAAAAAAAAATTCATGTCCACATAGATTCTTTAGGTATTGCATTGGGAGCCATCTTAGAACAACCAAGAGATGGAGCCATGGATAATCCTATCAATTTTGTGAGTAGGAAGTTTTCATAGGCTAAGCGCAACTATACAAAGACATAAAGGGAAGGTTTAGCTATGATTTACGCATTACAGAAGTTTAGACATTGTTTGTTAGGTTCTCATTTTTAGGCATGAAAAAACCAGAAGACAGGCCAATGACTGGCAAACATTGGCAGATCACTTTCGCAAGGACTTCTCATTTACAGGTAAGTATCCTGAGCTTGAAGTAGTCTTGCAAAGAATTAAATAATTTCCTTTTACATACAATAGTCAACATAAATCAGAACTACTGGTATGTGCAAAGCATAGCTGAGAACTTCAGAATAATATTCACCTAAACTTGTACAAGACACCTATATAATGCTATATGATTGAGAGAGATTTGGAAAGCCCAGATGATTTATAAGAACTGAGAAATTTAGCCATTAAAGAGATAGAAGGGAACAAAGAAATCCAAAACATTATACCTAGTCAGACTGATGGTTCTTATAATCACCCATTGAAGTTGTGCAAATTCAATATAGGGACCACAGAGAAATCTAAGATAGTTGTCATGGGATATTATTGGGATGAGCAAGCTAGTCAAGAAATACAGAGTTTGTTGTGATAATATGAGGATTTCTTCCCAAAAACATTTTCATACTTAAAAGGGATTAAAGGAGTTATTGGAGAGATGAAAACTGAATTAAAACCAGGATCAAAGTCTGTGAGGCATATACCATATTTCCTTAACCCCTGAGTGAAAGAGAAGGTTAAGAGGGAAATAGACAAGATGCTAGAAGTAGGAATTATTTTTGCAATGGAAGAAGAAGAATGGGTCAGCCCAATAGTCATCCAGAGAAAGAGAGGCACATAGGATATTAGGGTCTATGTAGACTATAGAAGCCTTAACACTTCCTGTGTGCATGACCCTTTTCCAAGACCTTTTACTGATGAGGTTCTAGAACAGGTTACGGGAAAAGAATATTACTCATTTACAGAATGATTTTTGGGGTATCGCCAGGTAAGGATTGTTGAAGAGGACAAAAGGAAGACCACAATAGAATTGGGGTCATTCGCATACAATGTGATGCCATTCGGCCTAAAGAACTCCCCTGCATTTTTCTCGAAGATTGTAATAGAAACTTTACGAGAATTTATTCACAAGTTTATAGAAGTTTATATGGATGATTGAATGGTATATAGCCTTCTCAAGGAACATGCGCTACTACGTTTGATGTTTGACAAATTTAGAGAATTGTAGATATCATTGAGCCTCCGAAAGTGTATCTTCTACATGCCATATGGAAATTTTTTGGGCCACATAGTATGTCAAGAGGGAGTACTATTAGAACCAACCAAATTTGTGGTTATTGTGAACATGACGCCACCTACGAGTGCTAAGTAGTTGAGCTCTATGCTGGGGCACACAGGGTACTACAACAGGTTCATCAAAAGATATGAAAATATCATTGCACTGCTGGGAAATATACTAAAGAAGGTTGAAGTGTTCCAATGGAAACCAGAATGTGATAAAATGTTCGAGACCCTAAAGGAGAAGATCAACATAACATCTATTCTGATATTTCCAAATTGGGAAAACAAATTTCAGGTCCACATAGATTCTTTAGGTATTTCCTTGGGAGCCATCTTAGAACAACCAAGAGATGGAGCCATGGATCATCCTATCAATTTTGCGAGTAGGAAGTTGTCATAGGATGAGCACAACTATACAATGACATAAAGGGAAGGTTTAGCTATGATTTACGTATTACAGAAGTTTAGACATTATTTGTTAGGTTCTCATTTTTAGGCATGAAGAAACCAGAAGATAGGCCAATGACTGGCAAACATTGGTAGATCACTTTTGCAAGGACTTCTCATTTACAAGTAAGTATTCTGAGCTTGAAGTAGTCTTGCAAAGAATTAAATAATTTCCTTTTACAAACAATAGTAAACACAAATCAAAACTACTGGTATGTGCAAAGCATAGCTGAGAACTTCAGAATAATCTTCACCTAAACTTGTACAAGACACCTATATAATGCTATATGATTGAGAGGGATTTGGAAAGCCCATATGATTTATAAGAATTGAGAAATTTAGCCATTAAAGAGATAGAAGGGAACAAAGAAATCCAAAACATTATACCTAGTCAGACTGATGGTTCTTATAATCACCCATTGAAGTTGCGCAAATTCAATATAGGGACCACAGATAAATCTATGATAGTTGTCGTGGGATATTATTGGGATGAGCAAACTAGTCAAGAAATACAGAGTTTGTTGCGATAATATGAGGATTTGTTCCCGAAGACATTTTCAGATTTAAAAGGGATGAAAGGAGTTATTGGAGAGATGAAAATTGAATTAAAGCCAGGATCAAAGTCTGTGAGGCATATACCATATTTCCTTAATCCCAGAGTGAAAGAGAAGGTTAAGAGGGAAATAGACAAGATGCTAGAAGTAGGAATTATTTTTTCAATGGAATAAGTAGAATGGGTTAGCCCAATAGTCATCCATAGAAATAAAGGCACATAGGATATTAGGGTCTATGTAGACTATAGAAGCCTTAACACTTCCTGTGTGCATGACCCTTTTCCAACACCTTTTACTGATGAGGTTCTAGAACAGGTTCTGGGGAAAGAATATTACTCATTTACATAATGATTTTTGGGGTATCACCAAGTAAGGATTGTTGAAGAGGACAAAAAGAATACCACAATAGAATGGGGGTCATTTGCATAGAATGTGATGCCATTCGGCCTAAAGAACGCCCCTACAGTTTTCTCAAAGATTGTACTCACAAATTTATGACAATTTTATCACAAGTTCATAGAATGTTATATGGATGATTGAATGGTATATAGCCTTCTCAAGGAACATGCGCTACTATGTTTGATGTTTGACAGATTTAGAGAATTGTAGATATCATTGAGCCTCCGAAAGTGTATCTTCTACATGCCACATGGAAATTTGTTGGGCCACATAGTATGTCAAGAGGGAGTACTGGTAGAACCAGCCAAAGTTGTGGTTATTGTGAACATGCTGCCACCTATGAGTGCTAAGTAGTTGCATTGTACACTGGGGCACACAGGGTACTACTGCAGGTTCATCAGAAGATATGAAAATATCATTGCACTGCCGGGAAATCTACTAAAGAATGTTGAAGTGTTCCAATGGAAACCAGAATGTGATAAAGCATTCGAGACCCTAAAGGAGAAGATGAACAAAACATTTATTTTGATATTTCCAAATTGGGAAAACAAATTTCATGTCCACGTAGATTCTTTAGGTATTTCCTTGGGAGCCATCTTAGAACAACCAAGAGATGGAGCCATGGATCATCCTATCAATTTTGTGAGTAGGAAGTTGTCATAGGCTGAGTGCAACTATACAACGACATAAAGGGAAGGTTTAGCTATGATTTACGTGTTACAGAAGTTTAGACATTATTTGTTAGGTTCTCATTTTAAGTTCTTTACTTATCATTCTGAATTAAAATATCTATTTAATAAACCTGTGTTGGAAGGGAGAATTTGTATATGGTTGTTATTTTTTCAGGAATTTCTTTTTGAAGTGACCATTAAGCCTAGAAGATGTATTGTAGGGCCTAGTCACCTGTCTAGATTAGAGTCGAGGGAAAGTGGCGGAGCAGTCAATAATCATCTCCCAGATGTATAACTATTTTGGTTTGAGGCCATACCAGAGTACCTGGAAGACATAAGAGTCTTCTTAAGTACAAGAGCCTGCCCAGAAATGCCATATGGTGGTAGAGCAGCGGACTATCAATTGATTGCTGGGCAATTGAATAAATTTGAACTAGATAGTATCCTCAGGAGATGTGTTATGGATCATGAAAGGAAAGATATATTGTGAGAGTGCCACAATGGAGTTGCAGGAGGTCATGTGGGGGGAAAGTCCACAACACATAAAGTCCTCCAAGATGGACTATGGTGGACCATTCTCTTCAAATATGCAAAGGCATATGCTAGATCATGTGATGTGTGTCAAAGAGTGGGTAAGCCATCACAAAAAGATGAATTTCCACTTCAACCAGTTTGAGCCTTACAAGCATTTGAGAAATGGGCAGTTTAATTCATTGGGCCGATCAACCCCACAACTAAGCTTTCAAAGGATAGGTACATTATTAATGCAACTAACTACCTTACACATTGGGTTGAGGCAACAATTGTTTAGGACTATTCGACCAATACCGCTGCTAGGTTCATTTTTGAAAATATTATCACTCGGTTTGGATGTCCTAGGAGTCTGACTAGTGATCAGGGAGATCATTTTATCGATAGTACTATAGCCAAGCTTACAATAGAGTTCCTGATCCAAAATCATAAAAGTAGCCCCTACCACTTGCAAGCCAATGAAACAATAGAATCATTTAACAAGATTTTGGAGAGAGGGTTAACAAAGTTTTTTTGCACAAACAAGGAAGACTGGGATGATAGAGTTCCAACAGTTTTATGGACTTATATGAAAAACACAAAGAAACTCCACAAGTTCACTCCATTTCAGCTAGTTTATGGGAAATAGGTTTTGGTTCTTGAAGAATTCATTACTCCAAGTTTGTACATTTCACAGATCACACACATGTCGTAGGAATAATCAGTTGCACAGAGTCTCATGGAGCTACAAGAACTTGAAGAGACCAGGTTTTTAGCATACTTCCATAAGTTAGTTGAGAAAGAAAGGCAGAAATCTTGGCATGACAGACACATTAAGACTAAAGTATTTGTGCAAGGAGACAAGGTCCTACTCTATGATAGTCCAAACCAGAAGCATCCAAGAAAGTTGTGCATGAATTGGTTGGGACCATTTATAGTTGCAGATATTTGACCTTCTGGAGTAGTCAAACTTGCACAACTAGATGGTATGTTGTGGCCAGGATGGGTGAATGACACTCGCCTAAAACCCTATATGTCTCAAAATTGAACTAAAGGAATGTTTCTCTAGTCTGAAGGAGCATGTATAGTAGTTAGATTTGATTTTTTCTACAATTTCTGTAAATTCAGTTAATAAAGTCGATGTGTGCAGTGTTGTGCCGTGATATGTATTTAATTTCTTTTTTTGTTTAAGTGTTGTTTGATACAGAACTGCTTACTCAGCAATGTAGGATCAGAAGCATCAAGAACATATTAATGATAGTAATTAATATGATGAGGACCCCTTTGTGGTCGGAGGGAGAGAGAATCTGAACACAATCTAAGTCCATGTGTCGCACGAACCCAGTCCAGTCACAACCTTTATTACTGCTACAGTACCCCATCTCAATTTGGTTAAGCCATAAAGCTTCCATATACGAAGATGTCATCGGTATTTGTGTCTAGATTCTCATCCACCAAACAAAAATGTCTAAAATCGGCCATGTCTGTATCCAACTTGCACAGTAAATTCTTGAGTCAGCCAATAGGATTTACCCCATTAACCAGTCCCATCGAAAATCTTAGATCCAAGTTGCATCTATAGGGTAATGACAAAAAACAATTATTACTGAACTTTCTAGCTAAGCCCGAGTGTAAGGCTTTGAGAATCAGTGGTAGGACACATTGTTTCCTAGAAGGAACTTAGATATTTACGAATTATGTAGAGTGAGAAATCTTGTGTAATCCCTTGACCCTTAGTCGTGATCCCCAATCCTTGTTTTGTCGTGGAATTTGTTGATAGTTCAAACTCACAATGTTGAGAGATATAGGGAGTCGAAGTGACATTTCCAAGGATGCAGTACTAGATGAGCCTTGTGACGCTCGATTTGAGGTCATGGGTGATCTCAAGGGGAAGGTGGAGCAAGTAAATCTCCTCGACCTCAACTTAATAGACCAAGTCTTGTTCCCCCAGATGAACATAGAAGTTTTCTGGAGTATCACTCCAAATGAGTTGGGAGGCATGCAGTTTGTGCCAAAGTCTGAATTTATTAACTTGTTCAACTCAACCATCATGAACCTTAGGGAATTACCAGTGTTCGAAACCACTGGTGAAGTTGCGAGGTGTACCAAGTTCCTGATCAGTAGGGTGCATGACAAAAGTCTATGGTTGGATAGGAGATATCTAATCCATGCAGAATACATCCACCATCTTATTGGACTCTCCCTCGAGGGTGAGGATGTGTCCAAAGGATTCCAGGATCCTAGCAAGTATGACAAGAAGAAAGGGGAACCCAACCTATATCCAAGATCGACCCCATACTACATGAGATGGTCAGGACTGGCTGCTACATCATATATAACAAAGTCATGAGGTCCTACTACAAGGGAGAATGCACACTGGATGCTTTATTAGTGGCAGATTTTTGTGCCAATGGAGTTGTCTTCAACTGGTGTAGCTACCTATTGCAGGAACTACATGTGGCTTGCGAGGAATCCCATGAGAAAGGTGGTACCTTCACCTATGGATACTTGTTGCTTTTGTTTGCAATTCTCAAGTGGATGCCACCCGTTAGAAGACCTTTGGCACTAACAAATAAGGGGCACCTAGCAAAAATGTTTGAGCCCTGGAATTCAAGGGAAGACTTGAAGAACACCACCTTCAATAACACGTCATTCTCCAAGTGGTACAATGGTATTATTGAAGTAACATAGAGGTTGTGTATTCTACATGAGCTCCTTAACTGCAATACAAGGAACATAGCCTTCAGCATGAATTGACACCATACATTTGTGTGGCCGAGGTATGCCAATAGGGAGGAATTCCATTCATGGATGTTGTCATTCTATTTGGACGAAGAGGCCTTTGACAAGGAAATGATTTTGTGGCCTAGAGTTAAATGCAACCTGTGCAAGTTGGGGATTCACTATGTTTTTCCCATCAAGTTGCTGAAGAAGAAAGGTAAAGAAGTAGGGGTAGGACCGAGCTCACACCTAGAGCCACAGAAGAAATAATCTTCGACACAGACAAACTCCAAAGAAGAGGAGGAGATGCAACCATTGGAGTGAAAGAAGAGGACATTATAGATGTTCCCGCAAATGCCAGAGCAAGTTGTGTTTACAAGTAAGGATTTCAATGAAATCCTTACGTTGCATTAATTACAAAACTAATGGCCAAGAAAATCAAGGTGAGGATCTCACCGAGCAAGGTTTTGAACTCCCAACCCATCTCATCCACCGTCCCCTGCACTTTCTTAGCGGTTCAAGTAGCCCCTATCATACCTATCTAGGATGAACCTTAGCCAGAGACCTATCCATCCACCATCATCACAAAGAACCTTCCTCGAATTTCTCGAGCCTTCTAGAAAGGAATCTTCTAGAAGGATGAGTTGGCATTCGAATGGTTATCTAAGTACTGGATTTCCTAATATCTTGGGGTCATTTCCTATCCAAGTAACTAATCCATTCTCTCTTATAAATTGAGAGGAATGCTCATGGAAAGGATTAAGCAGCAAGCTAGTAAGAGAATTATTTGAGAATTAGTGCAATATTGTATGAAGGACTGATGCTACAGCAGCTAGAGACACCAGCAAGGTTATTAAAAGTGGTTGATTTTCTTCATGCATGAGCAAGTGTGTGTGTCAGAGCTAGGAGCCATCGAAAGGAGATCTACAACATCGAGGCTTAGGTTGTAAGTTTCACTTTCTATCAATTTAATATAGTAATATGTCCCTTTCCCATAAATATGATGTCACTTTATTACATAACTCCTTGATCATATGTATAGATTAGCTATTGAATATATTGAATTGTCTTCGCTTCGATTGGTTTGTACTGTTGTGGTCTTGATGGTGCAAGAGCATTGGAGAGAAATTGGTACAACAAAGACCCAAGGAAGCATTTATAAGGTATGTACATGATCCTTGCCTCCTAGTTCATTCAATAGTATAAATCTAGGGAAAGAGTATTATTCTGTCCTGCTTTGTTCTAGATCCAGGTGGATCTAGGGAGATCGGTTTGTGTCCGCACTTACGGATTAATCCTGAAACAAAAACTATTGCAGAATCGTAGTTGGTTCCCAAGTGGAATCTGTTGGAGTTTTATCTTTCCACTGGAATAACACTTGCTTTATAGTTCTATGATGTAGGCGATGCTCACGCTATTCCAAAACTGCTTGTGCATGTAGCCAAATGGATCCTTCTTCGTCTAACTTGGGAAGGTTGGTTTGAATTTGGAACTTAGTTCCAATCACCTTCTCTAAGAATGAAACATGAAAAATAGGATGTAGCTTAGAATGACTGGGAAAATCTAACTAATAGGCCACCCATCCCACATGCTTGAGAACAGTATAAGGACCATAAAACTTAGGAGCTAGATTCTGACAATGCTCGACCTTGAGGGAATTTTGTTTGTAAGGTTGCATTTGAAGAAACACATGATCCCCTTCTGCAAATTGATATTCAGAGTGTCCTTGATCTACTTGTTTTTTCATGTGATTATGTGCCATGATCGAATTCTCTTTGAGGATGTTGTAACCCTAAATTGCACCAGACATGCATACTTGGCATCAAGCCATCTTACTTGCTATCTTTTCCAAGCCATCAATGAACAAATCTTCTAAAAAACCATTGTTTTGAAGGTGTATGCACCCTACACAGCCAATGCCCATGTACACATTCTTGTTTCACCACTATGGCCCTCGTACATTCACAAAAAAGTGTGAAAAGTGAAAATTCCAAAGGGATACGGGTTTTTGGGCCGTTACCTAACCATTTGAGGGCCCATAGCCATTCACCCCAACCGTTACTATCTTTTTTTACCTATAAAAGAATGTTTTGGGGCCCCATTCCAAAGAGAATCACGAGAGAATAGAAACTCTGCACATTTTAGTATTCCCCCTTTGCCCCAATATTTTGCAACCACATTGTGAGTTTGAGCTAGAATTCCTTTTTCCTCCATTGCAAGCCTTTTCCATTTCCGTAGAGAGAATTGAAGAGGAGAAGAAGACGTCGAAGCAGTTGGTGCATGGTGAACAGGAGCCCAGGACCAATTTCAAGGAGAATTTGTTGGTCTCATGTTGTAAACAAATTTGGTGAGATTAATATAAAGAAATACTTTTTTCGTCTTGCCAAATGATGTCTTAAATCTTTATGATTTGTTTACATTTTTTTGTTATGATGTCTAACCTACTAATCCTTATATAGAATGCATGATTGTAGTTTCTTGTTTGTATTTTGGTGAATGCAGGTTGGCCTTGGGAGGAGATCTGCAGTCAAGAAGAAACTAAACGCAAAGGGATCGACATCGGACATGGAGTTTAAGGTATGCCTACCATATCCCTATACTTTGTCTTTTATGTATGAATGTGGGGTAATGATGGGATAGTTGTTAAAAAGTAGAATACTTTAGACGGTTAGCTTTTACTTCACTTTAGAACCCTAGTGTAGTCCGTAGAGGGGTTTTCCCGCTATAACAGAATTGGCGACCATACTGGGG
>JZKD02S0811042.1:598549-609215 GCA_000966675.3 Picea glauca | reverse complement strand
TTGGCATCAAGCCATCTTACTTGCTATCTTTGCCAAGCCATCAATGAACAAATCTTCTAAAAAACCATTGTTTTGAAGGTGTATGCACCCTACACCACCAATGCCCATGTACACATGCTTGTTTCACCACTATGGCCCTCGTACACTCACAAAAAAGTGTGAAAAGTGAAAATTGCAAAGGGATACGGGTTTTCAGGCCATTACCTAACCATTTGACGGCCCATAGCCATTCACCCCAACCGTTACTATCTTTTTTTACCTATAAAAGAATGTGTTGGGGCCCCATTCCAAAGAGAATCATGAGAGAATAGAAACTCTGCCCATTTTAGTATTCCCCCTTTGCCCCAATATTTTGCAACCACATTGTGAGTTTGAGCTAGAATTCCTTTTTCCTCCATTGCAAGCCTTTTCCATTTCCCTAGAGAGAATTGAAGAGGAGAAGAAGATGTCGAAGCAGTTGGTGCATGGTGAAGAGGAGCCCAGGACCAATTTCAAGGAGAATTTGTTGGTCTCATGTTGTAAACAAATTTGGTGAGATTAATATAAAGAAATACTTTTTTCGTCTCACCAAATGATGTATTAAATCTTTATGATTTGTTTACATTTTTTTGTTATGATGTCTAACCTACTAATCCTTATATAGAATGCATGATTGTAGTTTCTTGTTTGTATTTTGGTGAATGCAGGTTGGCCTTGGGAGGAGATCTACAGTCAAGAAGAAACTAAATGCAAAGGGATCGACATCAGACATGGAGTTTAAGGTATGCCTACCATATCCCTATACTTTGTCTTTTATGTATGATTGTGGGGTAATGATGGGATAGTTGTTAAAAAGTAGAATACTTTAGACGGTTAGCTTTTACTTCACTTTAGAACCCTAGTGTAGTCCGTAGAGGCGTTTTCCCGCTATAACAGAATTGGCGACCATACTGAGGAAACCTCTAGTTTTTTTTGAGGATATTCTTTTGGGTGCTTTGAATCAATTTATTTATTGTTTTATGAGTTTCTGTAAGATTCTATGTCTTTAAGAGATTCTGGTCTTCCATACCAGTACTCCCTGCCTTTGTTTGACTATTGGTTTTCATCTTTTTTGAGAAGTTACAGATTTGTATGTGGCCTGTAGTGGGCCTGTACGCATGCATATGCACCCTGCCTTTGGGCAACCCGTGTACATACACATGCTGCTGAAGTGTTAGTAGCGTGCTTATGTTGAGGGATTTATTTTAAAAGAAGAGGCAGTCATCCTCTTCCCTGTCAAAAGTCACACTTCTTAGGGGTTTTATTTATCTATCCATGGTCTCTGTTATAGCAGTTTGTAGCCTAGGTTTCACTTCAACATATATTTCTTTTTATCAAAGATTTCTTATGTTTTCTTTATTAGGGTTTTTAGGAAAGTGTGTGAGTCTATTCTGATCTGCCTGTTTGGTATTGTCAGTGACTCCCTGGGATCTGCGATTGGGCCTGAAGTCATTTCTTGGTCTTGACTTGTCCTAATTTTTCCCTTTTTTTCTTTAGAAGAAGAAAAAATAATTCATTTTCAAATTTCTTGTTTTGAAGCATAAATCAATAAAAAAAAATATTCATTTCTTTGTTTGGTAAAAGTAGTTCAGGTTAGTTTCTTTATTTACCAAGGAAAAATAAAGTTTTCTTAAGTTCTTTATTTGAATTCTTAGGACATTAAGTAACTCGTAATCAAGCAAAATCTTGTTTTAAGTTTTTTCTTTTCAAAGATCTGAGAAAAGTAGTTACGAAAAAGTTTGGTTAAAGAGTTTAAATTAACAAATATTTATTTGTGAAGAATGAGTAGTTTGTTTTTAGTTTCATCTTATGCTTTTCTCTTTCATCTCTTAAAGAACATCATTGGTTTCACTTTCGTTCCCTTTGACTTCAGACAACAACTAAAATTAACAATTAATTAAAAGTTATTAGACTTTGTGTTTCTAGGGTCCATCAATTTAGTCTAGGCTAGAGCCTTGATTTAGGATTGGAGAGGAAACTCTTCAAGGCTACAAAAAAAAACATAGGAGTCTATGGTAGGGAGTGCCTAAAAGTCCAATAATTGTGAAATTTATCTAGCCCCCCCCTAACACAAGGGATAAACATGAGGTCGGATGCGTAAAGGTAGCGAAGATAACCCCTCCAAAGCTGGACCAAGCGTAGTGGAGAACACATATAGAGGGCTTATCTTGGGATTTTGTTGATCGCATTTGCCACGGAGATTCATGGGTATCGAATCTATTTGAGGTCCTCAGTCATCTTCTAGAAAACTTTCTTTTGATACCTTTGATAGGTTTTTGGATTAATACCCTGCTCATTGCGGTCCACCTGACTATCGACTGTACCCACCCAGTGACTATTCATGCGCTGGAAATCTAGTCGCCTTTATCTTAGCGACTTACATAGGTGACTGAGGGGGTATACTACGGTACCTGGGGCATACATCAGGCCATTATTTTCATATTATACCTGGAGTGTGCTTATGTATTCGAGTTTCACTTGCACCGGTAAGTTTCTCTATCATTGGCTAGTGTAACTGTTCTTCCAACTAGCTAGTGATCTTCTTGTCTTATCTCATAGGAGATTTTTCTAGTGTGTGTTGTTTTTTAACGTTAATAGAAATCCCTAGTGTGTCATTTATATTTTCACACCATGGAGGATCATGAGCTCCGCCGCTCGCAAAGGCTTCTTGGCCCACCACTAGTTAATCTGGATCCACCCCCACCACTACTAAGGCAAAGACTAGACTAGCAAGGGTCTTTTGAGGTGACTGAGCCACAGGAAATTGAGCCTGACCCATCTCTGAGAAGAGAACATTTGATTCTGTAGGAGCCAACCATTTCCAACCTCAGAGTAGAAGCTCTTAGTATGTATAACCCTCCGATCACTAATATATCGGTGCCCATTTTCATACAGGTTAAACCTTACGAGCGTCGGGTAGTGTCAGAAAACAATGGAGATAAATGCTACTACTTCTTCAAGGAAACCTCATATTCCCTCTACGACTATCACTATAGGGGTTTTTCTTCCTCCTAACCAACCGTCATCGGTCTGGACTACCATGGTCTTGACCACCTCTACCTCAAGCAATGGTATGATTTTGTCTATGGTGACGATCACTGCTCCTTTCACCCAAAGTGCGACAGGCCCTCCATTCTCATACGAGATGTCTGGCTTTGATACGAACTCTGTCCTTTCCTACTCCACTCTACAAAATTTAGTTCTAGGGGTAGGGATCTCGAACTCTCCTCTACAAGGATCCATGGGGGGCACTTCATCTCCTTATAATGTTTTCCCTTATGGAGGGGGTCATATACCTCCTTCATCCCCTTCGCTTGGTGACACTTACCAGCACTCTGCTGGGCCAAACATAAACTATAGTTCGTTTGAAGTAGGTAGTCAAGGAATTCCTTCTTATAGCATGTCGGTAGGTTCGACATTATTGGCCCTTGGTTATGGAAGTATGTGAAGATCAAGGAAGAAAAGGGAGAATGTGAACTGCACAGAAGACACAGTGATTGTTATTGGGTCGAAGTGAGAAAAAGAGCAGAAAATATGGAGCAAAGATCGAGAAAGAAATTCGTTCGAAGAGGATATTAGGGATGATATATAAGCAAGGAAGAAATATCATGGATAGTTCAACAAGTGAAAAAATCCACCGTTGGATGCTTTGGAGCATCCTGTGAGAGGAAAGGAAAAGACAGGCTGGCGAAGCCCTGAAAATATGGATCAAGTTGACCTAAGGTTTTAGACACCTAGGGTTTTGGTATCTAGGGTTTTGGACACCTAGGTTTCGGCTCAAGGCTATCAGTGAGCTATTGTAATGTATAAATAGAGGTCTAAAGGGCCTAGGTTGGGTGGTTATGTTGGGTTGGTATGATATTGCTATTGATCTATTTGTATTTTTTATGTGAGTGAGTATTGTATTAAGAGAGACAAGTGTTGAGAGTGAGAGCCTTATGGTATTGTAAGATCTTCAGCTGGGTGTAAAGATCAAGCTTGCAGCTAGGTGCGTAGGGAGGGGAGAGAAAGAGAGGAGACGAGAGAAGATCTGCTAGATAAGAGAACATATAAGAACTGTATGCTTTACCTTAATATATTATAGCACAGTTCTGTGGACGTAGGCCTAGAGAGAGGGTGAACCATGTATATTTTTTGTTGTTTGTGATTGGTGCTTTGTGTCTGTCATTGATATATTGTGATTCCATTACTGTTTTAGATATGATAAGTAGATGTGAAAAACATATCTAAGTTGATAAGTGATATATGAATGTTGTGTTATTCTTGTGTTAGATCCACTTGATATTTCTTTTGGTTGTAGACATATTTGTCCTGCAACCCCCTCATAATTGCTTCGAATGAGATTGCATTTGCTTCGCAGGTGTTGCCAAAAGGGTCAGTAGTTAGGGATTGTTGGTGCACTCTTGGAGCTGAACCCTGGGTCTTCCCCTGTGCCAAAAAATGGTTATGTTTCTAAGACATGAATCTTTTTGAGGGAATGTCAAGGTGGTTTCCATTGAATACATAGATTCAAAAGTGGATAGAGGATCAAGAGAAGGAATTCGTTGAAGCCCATAATAAGAACCCTAATATTATCACCGAGGATTGGCTAGAAAGATATATCTTCACCGATATACACGAGATATTCTTTGGAGGGTTCCATTAGGAGCTATATTAGTGGCTAGCTAGATTAGCAAATACCCATATTGAGATCCGATCTAGACCCACTGTAGTTTGGACATCGGAGTTGATAAATAAGTTCAAGAGAGTTGATAATTCTATATCACGAGAAGTATATCATTGGTTTGAAATTACTATTGGAGGGTACATCACATAGTTTGTTGTTTACAGAGTAGAATCACACAACCAAGACGAGAGATATTTCTTAAGGGACCTAGAGGGAAATTTTTGCATTTTCTGAAGCTAAGAATTAAGATGTTATTGCACGAGAAGAACATATTGAAGATACAATAGATTGGTCGGATCAATAAAGGATAATGTTCAAACATTCAGACAATGACAGTGAAACATAAGCTGGACATATGCGAAGTGGGAGAGTGTTCCAGGAAGTTCACCTTGCAAAACTATTTAAGCAGAACTACAAGGAGGAGGGTTTCTATAGTGGAGAAGAGGTAGAACTGATAGACGAAGAACATTCATAACCCTCTAGGGTAGAGGAAGGAAAATATGAAGATCTTTGCCGAAGAGAACCTGAAACCTCAGAAACTGCGCAGACCATCGAAGTCGAAGATATGAAGAAAGATAAGGAAAAGGATAAAAGAGAATACATCTAGTGTGTCAGATGCATATTAGAAGGCCATGATAAGAAACAATTCCCTTTATTCAATGAATACTTGGCTTCTGGAGCTCCAAGCCCCTTGAAGCAAGTCACCTTACCCTAGTGCGAGGTATGCAGAAACAAACGTTGTACTGATGAGTGCTATTATATGCAAAAGTATGCTCAGACACCTACAAATTTGTATTGTACATTTTGTAAGTCCGTAAGACATGATGATAGGGATTGTAGGGATTATGATATCGTGCATGAAAGTTCAAGATACATATTTAAGATTCAAGGTGAAGTACAGTAAGAAGGAAACACTATGTTGTATAACTCTCCTAGGAGAGGAAACTTCAATCCTCGTAGTGGATTTAGAGGAAGAGGAGTAGGAGGAGGAATGGGTTGAGGCCAAGAAAAAATCATTTGTTATAACTGTGTGCAACCAGGACACCTTGCAAGGGATTGTCAGAACCCTTGTACCACTTGTAGTTATTACAATGCGTTTGCCCATGTTATAGAAGATTGTCCTGTGCTTCTAGCTAAGATTCAAGAAAGACGAGGACCTCAACAAAACCCACAAGTGAAATTGATCTATGTTGAACCTCATGGAGAATACCCTAGATTTGATGTTATAAAAAGAGGATTCAATGTTACAGGAGATGACAAAATAACCCAATGGAATATCACAGAAGACTTAGGGATCATGAAAGATACAGAGAAGACACAAATGTTTGATGCAAGGAAAGAAAGACAGATGTTTGAGGAATCCAGGAAAGAATTTAGAGGAAACCAAGGCTCTGCATCAAAGAAAATACCAGAAGTGAGAGAATATGGAATGCCTCTCACATTTGATCAGTCTTCTTCGCCAAAAGAAGGAAAAGTGGTAAGAAAGCTCATGGAATGTTTATACACTTGTATTAATTTGATTCAGGATGAAAACATTGTACAAGAGCTACAAAATATAATCAGACAATATGAGATAAGAAAGATAGATCCCTTATTGAATAGGGAAGTACACCAAATTGGTAAGAAGAGAAGGACAACTAAGGAATTACATTTGAATGCTCATGTAAGAGAGTATGAGATAGACTATGTAGTCCTCGACTTAGGGTCGGAGGTCAATGTCATGATGAAGCAAACCAGGGCACTGATGGGAAAATCAAAGTTGATTTACTCCCCTATGAGGCTTAGGATATCTAACCTACAAGTTTCCATCCCATTTGGACGATTGGAGCATGTCCCTATGGAGATTGACAGAGTAAGAACATTTTCATATTTTGAGGTAATTGAAATAGTTGATGACAATTGTCCTTACCCTGTACTGTTAGGAATTGATTGGGCCTTCAATAGCTCTACTTTTTTTGAATTAAATAAAAGACGTATGAATTTTGAAAGAGATGTCCTTAGGGTCATTGCACCTTTAGATCCATATGAAGGTCAGCGGTACAGAAAACCTATCAGAGAAGAATATCACACATATGCACTAGAAAACATATATAAACTAATAGCTAGATAGCAGGATTACATTAATCCTACATATGATGGGAATCTAAGCTGGGGAAGTGACAACACATTCTCATCAAACTCAGAAGAAGCACTGGAGAATTGGAAAAACAAGATGTATGAAGTATCTACAAGGAGATGTGTTAGATTAACCAGAGAAGTTCATTGGATCGACACAATAGTAAGTAACTTACCCACATTTGATGGTTTGAATCCGTTAGAATCTTTCCTATCAGAATTTAAAGAAAGTGTACGAACAAAACAAAGGTTTTTGGCAATGGATGAGGCCTTGAAATCCACACCAGAAAGATGGTGGGGGACACAAAAAAGTAATATTACATATTGGATATAATGTCGTACTCTGATGATAGAGCAATTCTCAACACAAGTAGAAGGCTGTGAAGTTCGCTACACATGTCGAAACTGCCCAAAGGAGCATGTGAAAAGATGTGAGGAATATTGGAGAAACATTCCTCAAGAACAATGGGTACACAGATTCATCAACATGATGGACATGACACCTATCAATTGGTACCTTCAAGCATAACTACACCTCATCACTAAAGATTGGAAAGGTATGACTCAAAATTTTGTAACCACCTTCTTATTTGAAAGTCAATATACTTCAGTAGATCAAACACTGTAGGTTGTGATACAAAAATTATTCAAGGAGGTATCTAGCCTTCCCTTAGAACAAGAAGAGGATGAAAGGATCGTGCCTCTCCAGAAACTGCAAGGTTGTTACAAAATCAATGTCGATGAAGGCGATGATCTGAGGAAGGTGAAAATCGTAGAAATAGAGGGCCAAAGAGATGTGGAAGGACCAGGAGTTGAGATTCCATTCATTGGATAGCCAATCAAAATCAAGAAAGTCAATATTGGAACATAACAGACACCAAAGTTTGCAAATGTTGGATATTATTGGGATGTTGCTACCATTAATAAAATTAGAGAGTTACTGTATGAATATCATGACTTGTTTCCAACCAAGTTCACTGATATGAAGGGCATTAAAGGGCCTATGTGAGAGATGAGGATACATTTGAAGCCCATTGCTTGACTAGTCAAATAGAGACCTTACAGACTGAACCCTAAATATAAAGAGAAAGTGAAGATTGAGCTTGATAGAATGCTGGAAGTAGGAATTATAGAACCTGTCGAAGAGTCAGAGTGGATAAGCCCTATGGTGGTGCAAGACAAGAAAATAGGAGAAATCAGGATATGCATAGACCTCAGGAAGCTGAATGATGCTTATTTACATGACCCCTTCCCTACACCATTCACTGATGAAGTGTTAGATAATGTGGGAGGCCAATAAGTATATTCTTTTATAAATGGATTTTTAGGATACCATCAGATCCAAATTGCCAAGGAAGACCACCATAAGACCACATTTGCAACATAATGGGGATCCTACCAATATACAGTGATGCCATTTGGATTGAATAATGCCCCATCCATCTTTTCCAGGGTGGTGGTCGAAGCATTCAAGGAATTTCTGCATAAATTTTTAGAAGCATACTTTGATGATTGGACAATTTTTAGCTTATTGAAAAATCACATTGAATGTCTAAGGCTAATGTTGGATAAATGCAGGCAGTGTCAAATTGATTTGAACCTGAAGAAATGTATTTTTTTTCACCATTTGGCGTGTTTTTAGGTCATATTGTATGCAATAAAAGGATTGTTTGTAGATCCATCCAAGATTTCCATTATAGTTGATCTACCCCCTCCTAAGTCAGTCAAATAGTTGTGCATTCCATTGGGACACACATGCTACTAAATAAATTTCATTAAGGGCTATGCTCAGATTACAGTGCCCATGGAAAAGTTGTTGAAGAAAGATTGCCAATTTAGTTGGATAGAATAATGCGAATAGAGCTTTGACACACTGAAACAAAAAATCATTACTGCACCCATTCTGGTTTTCCCAGATTGGACCAAGGAGTTTCATGTGCATGTCGATGCATCATCCATTGCATTGGGAATTGTGTTAGCAAAACTAGGAACAAGAAACATCGACCACCCATTATCTTTTGCTAGAAAGAAGCTATCTACATCTGAGATTAATTATACCACTACTGAAAGAGAGGGATTAGCCATGGTGTATGCACTACAGAAATTTCACCACTATTTGTTGGAAGGACACTTTAAAATGTTTACTGATCACTCCGTGATGAAGTACCTAGTCAACAAGCTAGTGTTGGGGGGAAGGATATGCAGATGACTACTTCTATTTCAATAATATGATTTTGAGATCATAGTAAAGCCAGGGAGAATGAACAAAGGTCCTAACCACTTATCAAGGTTGGAACATGGAGAAGATCCAACTAGTTTAGAGGATGCACAACTACTCGCCATTAGAAATATTGATTACCACTTCGCAGAGATAGTCTAGTTCTTATCAACAGGAATGGCACCTAGTGATTACACAATTCCTCAGAAGAAACAACTAGTGGTTCGCATTACATATTTTTCACTTATAGTCGGACCTTTATACAAGATTGGACCTAATGAGATTTTGAGAATGTGAGTTAGCGAGGAAAAAATACCATTGATCCTTGCAGAAGCTCATGAAGGCATCGTAGGAGAAAATTATGCAGGGAAAGGAACTGCACAGAAGGTTCTTAGAGCAGGCCTTTGGTGGCCTACTTTACACAGAGATGCTAAAGACTATTATACAGCCTGCGATGTATGCCAAAGGGTTGGGAAACCATACAGAAGAGAAGAAATGACATTAGCACCATAGCTGACCCTACAAGCATTTGAGAAATGGGCCATTGACTTTTTTGGACTTATAAATTCACTAGGAAAGCGTACAGGAGCAAGGTATATAATTACAACAACATAATACTTTATTAGATGGGCTGAAGAAAGAGTAGTCAAGGACTGTAATGCAACTATAGTTGCGCACTTCATATTTGATGACATCATAACCAGGTTTGGATGCCCAAAGATCCTTATGTGATCTAGGTGGATATCGATGGCCACCCACCTTCTCCAACTAGCCCAAAACATGTTTTTAGCAATTTTGGTAATTTACTATTTTTAGCAGTTTTTAACTTCCGGGGCCATTTTGAGGCCCTAAACGATGTTTTTTGAGAAAACGGGGAGAAATATGGATCAAAAATTGATGTTTCTCACCCAAAAGTTGTATTTCTCGGATAGATATTTCCAACAAGCTATAGATCGCCGCAAACGGAGATTGTATGCAAAAGTTACACCCCTGGGAAGTTGACGTATAAACTACCCCCATCGAGGCCCACAAACCTTTTGGATTTTCATATTCCGGGGTTAGGGTTTTGGATTTTACTTATGTTAAAAATGCCCTTATATCCTCATTGTAATAATCATCTTCTCACAGATGCGAGTGGTCGTCACATCTCTTCTCAGAGATAAGCTACCACCATTCTAGCGAGTCTTTCACTCTGTATTTTACAGACACTGTACATTTATTTCGTTAATAGAAATCGTGTATTGCTGTATATTTGTGACTCTTGTTTTATTTCCGCTATATATTTGTTATATTTTTGTCTCTCTTGCAATATTTCTGAATATTTCTATGTTATATTTCTACTCTCATTTCGTATCGAAAATAATTCGGATCAGTGGTATCAGAGTGGTCTGCTCGTTCTCAATCCTTCTTTGCATGTCCCCAACGAGGTAGGGGTATAAGGATTTAGGGCTCGATCTGGTTGAAACTTTTCAAGATCATCCTTGCAAACTTGAATGAACGCCCATGGGGGAAGAAAAGAAAGATGAGGGAGTAGGAGATCCTATCAAAATGTTGCTCGAGGAGGCCCTCGAGAAACAAAGGAACATGATGATGGACAACTTTGCCCAGATTATTCAACGGATTCCCACTGGCCATGCATCGATATCCAA
>JZKD02S0811042.1:553210-576369 GCA_000966675.3 Picea glauca | reverse complement strand
TATTATAAATACCATCTATCATTTGCTTCATCAAAATACAAATGTTGTGATTATATCTTCAATTTAAATAATGAGATTTATCTTTGAGTTTTAAATTGAATGATAAAATGAATAGGTTGCTTCCAGATTTATCTTGCTGTAATCATGTATAATTATGAGATCACATGTTTATGTTTTTGTTTCCTTTTTTGTCATTAAAACCTAAGATGCCAATACATGTTTTGAATTTATTTAGAACAATCATAAGGTTCATTGCATATTTCTCTCTTAGACATGGCAATTGGATGTTCACCACTCATGCAGATGCTTGGATACACATCACTAATTCACTGACAGGATAGCTTATTTGTATTTTTCTATCATTTACATATCATTGAAACTAGAATGTATGGTTCAGCGTTGACTATCCACATGTTCATGTTTTATTAAATTTTTTTGCAAAATTCTTTAAATTTATAAAAGAAAAACAATAAATATTTTTAAGTGCTTTCTTTATCTTCTTCCTAGAAGCAATCGTTTTTCACATCGATTTTCATATGTTTCGATTAAAACTTGCAGCTTGTAAATCATGTAAATAAATGAGATTTGTATATCTTTTGCTTAAATACAACTACTAAAGTTACATTAGAACATATGCACACACACACACACACACACACACACACACACACATATAGATAGATATATAGATATATATAGTTTTTAGTAATTAGTTAGTTATTTCATCTCTTTTATTTGTTTTATTTGTTTCTTCTAGGACTTTTAGATTGTCCAACGGAGCCATTAAACTCGTCAGAATGAGTTATACCAAATGATTTGGTTTATTTAGACAACCCTAGACCAGACTCGATCTTTCAATTGACGGACGATCATTTTTGCCCATCAACAGTTGGCAACAGCCCAAAAGATTCTATGATTCTATTACTTTTGGCCGACATTAATCAAAGATTGTGTTGAATCGGTCAAGAAGTTCCACCTGTGTCAGATCTTCTCTTGAAAGATGAGGGCACACCCCGCTTCCATGTTTCCCATCATCACAGTTGGTCACTTCACTAAGTGGGGGATTGATTACACTACATGCAACCCCCCTTTAGCAAGGGGGCATTGTTATATCATTGTAATGGTAGACTAATTTACAAAGTGGGTCAAGGCTATGCTAATGTTTAAAGATGATGTCAAGACATCAACTCTCTTTTTATTTAACTAGATAATAACAAGATTTGACGTCTTGAGAGAGATTGTCACTGACCATGGAAGTCACTTTCAGAATAAAATGATGTCCAAGTTAATGTCAAAGCTTGGGTTGAGGAAAGAATATTTGTCACCCTACTACCCACAAGAGAATGGTCAGGTGGAAGCTGTGAATAAGTCCCTTAAGAATATTCTACAACGAACGATCAATTTGGCCAAGTCAAATTGGCATTTGATATTGTACTCTACGTTATGGGCCTACCGAATGCTTGTAAAGATTGCAACCGATTTCTCACCTTTTCAAATCATTTATGGGATGGAAGCAATCTTACCTATAGAGTTTCAGATCCCATCTCTAAAGTTGGCAGTATAGTTATTTTCAGACACTTCACCGCTTGAAGAGTGTTTATCATATCTCGAATAGCTCGATGAGCAGCGTCGTGATGCAGCCTTGGCTATTGAGGCTCACAAACAAAAATTCAAGTGTTAGTATGATCGGTTCGTTCATCCTTATATTTTCTCTAAAGGCGACCTTGCCCTAGTCTATGACCAATATAAGGATCCCCTGGGGGCAAGCAAATTTAAACCCATGTGTTACCCATGATTTTGGTCAATCTTGATGGTGTATTGATGGATGGTTTCTCCGAGTATAATCAAATCAAAATTGTTCCCAAGGATCAACATAAAACTTATTTTATTTGTCCTTGGGGTACTTTTTCCTATCGAAAACTCCATTTCAGTCTCAAGAACGTTGGCGCCACTTTTCAACGCGCTATGTCTTATGCTTTCCATGATACCAAGCGCATCGTTCAACCATATATGGATGATTTACCCGCTCACTCTATGCACCGAGTCGATCATCCAACCCACCTCCGAGCCATTTTCGTCCGCTATCAGTTCTACCGTATACGTTTGAATCCTCATAAGTGCATTTTCTGCGTGGAATCTGCCCGACTTCTAGGTTTTATCATTTCACGTCAAGGGATCAGGGTGGATCCTTTAAAGGTTGAGGCAATCCTTAATCTCCCTCCTCCTTCTACACTTCACCAGTTACAAAGTTTGCAAGGGAAAGAAAACTTTCTTCATCATTTTATCCCAAATTATGCCGAAATAACTCGTGGATTTATGAGGCTACTAAAAAAGGGCTCTAAGTTTGTATGGGATACCATCGCCAACAATGATTTTGAAGCTTTGAAATTGTCCCTAACGCGTGCTCTGCTTCTCTTTCCCCCCAATTAGAGTCGCGATTATTTCCTCTACCTTGTTGCCTCAAATTACATCATTGGTATGGTTCTCGTCCAAGAGCATGATGCTAACGAAGAACATGTTATCTACTACTTGATTTGAAGTCTAATGCCTATAGAAATCAAGTATTTACATGTCAAAAAACTGGCCTTAGTTGTTGTCCAATCCATCCAATGCTTTCGGCACTATATCCTCTCGCGCAAGACTACAGTGATTTCTAACTACAACCCTGTGCAATACATTCTCACATGTCAATTGCTAGGGAGAAAATACTCCAAATGAATTGTGATACTCCAGGAGTTTGACTTGGAATTCGAATGCGCCAAGTCCAAGAAGTCCTTAGTGTTTGTTGAGTTGATATGTGACTTTCCCTATTCTGAAACGGAAAATGTAGCAGTTGATTCATTACCCGATGAATCCCTTTTCCTCATCAACACTGATAATCTTTGGTATGGTGATATCATCATATATCTCCAAACCTAGACTTTTCGGCCAACTTTGTCTAATACTGACCAACATCGAATATGCTACCAAGCCCGTCAATATATTATCCTCGGGGATACTCTTTATCGTCGGGGTATTGACTCTATTTTTCGACGCTGCCTAACGTTTGATGAAGCCAAGAAATCTCTAAATGACTGCCATTCTGGAGCATGTGGTGGTCATATGTCTGGGTATGCTATTTCCCAAAAGATCTTACGAGCAGGGTATTTTTGGCATTCTTTATTTAACGACTGCATAATCGCCATTCAAAAATGCCATGCTTTTCATACCTATAATAACAAGATATGGTCACATCCCGCTCCTCTTCACCCTGTGGTTTCCATTGGTCCCTTTGTGAAATGGGGCATCGATTTCATGACATGTCACCCTCACTCAGTCAGGGGGCATGAATACATTATTGTAGCCGTCGATTAATTTACAAAATGGGCCGAGGCGATGCCAACATTTGACAACACTGGAAAGACTGCAACATTATTCATTTTTAATCACATCATAGCTCGTTTTGGTGTTCCCCAAGCTATCGTCACTGATCACGGTAGCCACTTTAGAAACATCATGATGTCTGAACTTACTGACAAGTTGGGTCTTCGCCATGAAAACTCAATGCCCTATTACCCACAAGCCAACAACCAAGTTGAAGCATTTAACAAAGTTCTCATAACTATGCTCCGACGAATGATAGGGATTCACAAAACAAGTTGGCACACAATGTTGTTTTCGACATTATGGGCTTACCGAACATCCGTCAAGTTCGCTACTAGGTTTACACCTTTCCAGTTAGTCTATGGTTTGGAATCCATTCTCCCGATTGAATGCGAGATACCCTCTTTAAAACTAGCTGTTGAACTCCTACCAAACACTTTTGCTGAGGAAGAACGTCTATTGTATCTTATGCGATTAGACGAAACTCGATGCGATGCTACCTTAGTCATAGAATCTCAGAAAAAATGTGTCAAGTCCCAATATGACAAACATGTCAAGCCTCGCGTTTTCTCCGAAGGAGATCTTGTTCTCCTCTATGAACAAGATTGAGATATGCTAGGAGCTGGAAAATTTGAAGCCATGTGGCGAGGTCCTTATATCGTTAGACAAGTGTTGGAAAAAGGGGCTTATGAGTTAGTATATTACGATGGTATCCCTTTAAGTGAACCCAGGAATGGGTTGTACTTGAATAAGTACTATGCATAAAATCATTTGTGCACGAGTACTTGTATTTTTATTGTATCATACTTCTTGTGTGTTACTGTAGCTTGCTTTCATCGTTATTTAGTCTCTACCCTTATGTGACATTGTGTTTGATTTCCAGATGTCAGAGTCTTCACTACCCTACATTAGCTTCGCTAATGGTACTAGCCGTAGTACTCAGAACCTTTCTTCCGTTGCATGGGCAACTTACGCCCCTACAAACGGACTTGTATCCTTACGAGGTGTGTGTCTCGGTCGTGCGACCAACAATATTGCAGAGTATAGCATCTTTATCGAATTATTGATTGATGTTATCTCACTCGGAATCTGTCATTTGATTGTGCGACTCGATTCACTACTTGTAGTACTACAGTTAAGTAATGTCTATACTATTCGAAGTCCTACTTTGTTACAGGTGTATTTGCGAATTCACCTCTTGGAATGTTATTTTGATTATATTGAATATCAACATATTCTTAGATGTCTAAATACATTAACTTATCCATTGGCTAAATATGTATTAGACATACATTTGGATCATTTATAAATCACTCACATCAATTTTCACACAACACAAGATAAACCGGTAGAAGTTGTATGTATATATAACGATCAAAAGAGTTTTTACAAAAAAAGTTATGTCCGTGGAACAAAATGTCACAATCTGAAGCTCATAGATTATACAAAGTGATGTCATGGATGACGTTCATGGTAACACACAACTGCCCAGGAAACCCTATGGAGCAGTCATCTTATGGAGTCTAACACTCCTACTGTATGACGTTGATAACATCGTGGAACCTCTCCAAGAGGCATGTCAGGAATATCTGTTGTCAAACCCTCTAGGTTTTGTTCCACCGCTTCATAATCCTCAGCATTCCATCATGGAACTGGCTCTACCTCTCCTCGTTGTTGAATAGGAGAAGTAACAGGAGGTCGGTAAGGTCCCATATTTGTGTCATCAAAAATGAATTTTGTATTTAGTCTTTGGATGAACATATAAAAACATTTTCATATGATAAAATTCACAAAAACATTTAAAAAATAAAAAAATTGTGTACTTCTTACCAAGTTCCCCCTACTGAGCACCCTTGGGCAGGACCAAGTTCGGATCTCCTCAGAAATCCAACCCGACATAAGCATAATCATCGACCATCAGCATCTGTGGTCGCAACCAGTCGAAGAAGGTATCATCATATTTGATAATTGGTCCCGCTACATGCTGGGCCATCAGTTGACACCATCTCAACATTCTTGGATCTGTTGGGGATGGTAAATCCCACTCAACCTACAACCTCATTAACAAAACCCTCTCGAGAAAGAAGGACACCAACAAAGACCCATACCCAAACTGCTTCAGGTCACCTCGCTTGCATTTGGTCAACTACTTTTTCATGCAACAAAGCACTGCATCTGCTCAGTTAAAAACCCGAGGCTTAGTACACTCTATGGCATACTGAAAGTAGCTTTGAAGAGCCATGTGAGGAGCAGAGCTCCCATCCATATGAGAAATGGTGAAAAAAATAGTGCAGAGGGTCAAATCCCGCACTCCCCAAATAGAAACTTTCCCTTTCCTCCTCTCTACCTCTAGAACACAATGTAAGTGGCAATACTCACTCATGGGAAGCCCACCAGCTCTGCTACCAGTCAATCTCACATGGTACCCATGCCATGACAGTCCTATCAAGAAGTAAATGTCCTCGATATCCAAGGAGAATGTGTGGACCCCTACATGGAATACTTGATGGTCGGGATCCCACATATGCACAAGGTACTCCAATAACCTGACTTGGGCCCTCATGCCCGGGATATGAAAGTACTTCACAAGACCACAGTTTCACAAAGAGGCAATGGTGGGTGGATGATTTCCGAAAATGGAATTATCTTCTTCGTGCTCCCTTTCACGCCATTCCAGAACCATTTTGATGGCCAAATACCTACATAAGAAGCACAAGAAGAAGATTAATAAATCTATTCACAAATTGGTATCTTTTCATTGAGCAAATTTTTAAAAAACTTTTACACTTTGCGGTTCTCGCAGGTTCCCTTTAGGCACAGTGCGAGGTTCTCACATGCGCCTTTGGGATCACCTACAAGAATGACCCATTCTCACAGGTCCCATGTAGCTCACCTACAAGAATGGTTGAACTCCATAATAACCCCCAAAACAAACTCAAAACAGTGGTTTTTTCCAATGAAAATGAGAAACTAAACCATGAAAAAGTAGAGGACAAAGCGCCTAGCTCACTGCCACTGACACTTCGTCGAATGGATGCTCGTAACTCCTGCAATCTGATGTTGAATTTCAAGGGTAAAAGAGGGATTTTTGGGCTCAAATAGTGGTAAAGTTAAAATGATATGGTAAAAAGAGTTTTTACTTCTTTATATTTACTTTTACCATGTTATTGAATTTTTATAATTATTTATTTATTAAAACCTAATCCCTAATGCCCTTTTGAGTGCAACTTTTGTAGGCATAACGACTTCAATGTTCATATATAGGGATGCAAACATATTTTTTCTTTTTCATCGCATGTTTTGATTGTTTTTTATGGTTTTTGTATAAAACCTTGAGCTTGGTCTTTGTACGTTATCACGCTCGAAAATACATGAGAATGCGATCGAGCATACTTTTATCACTTTTTTGGGCTCAACAAGGTTATACGAAAAAGGAACCCCCCTGGAGTCCTCTTTAAGCTCTTTTCAGACTCTCTAAACATGAAAAGATAGCCGAGCGACCTTGCTATTTTCATGCTCGATAAAGTATTTGAAAAAAAGAGTCTGGTGGGCGATAATTTATCTCTTTTTCAGTCTCATCAGACTATTTTACGAAAAAGGAACTGAGAGAGTTCTCTTTCAAGTGTTTTTTCAAACTCTATAATCATGAAAAACCTTTGAGTTTTCTATCTTTGGACTCGTTAAACAAACATCGACAGACCCATAATGGGATCTAACCACTCCTTCCTAGGGTTCGTTAAACATACTCCAAAGGATAAGCTTATATCAACAATCATATGTTATCCTCCTCAAGCTTGCGTAAAAATAAAGAGGTACTCGCTAGAAATGGTGGGGGAAATTTGGGAAAGGGATATGTTCTCATCTTCAAATTGATTGGCAGTAAGCATCTCTCTTGAACATGACACCCCCTATTCATTATTTGAAGCCAGTTTGGGAAATCCATTTGTCTCTCATTCGATTTGCTACAAGGTCACACCCTGTGTCATCTCTGAGTCAATGTTGCTAAATCATTGGTCGTGTCATTCATATGTTCAAGAGAAGTTCATATGAAACCTCTATTGAGTTAGCCATATGCAGTTGTCCATTCTCTCCATGTCGACCTTCCTTGTGTCCAGTCTAACTTACATCATACTCTGTTTCACCTTCAAAATCTGTTACTCATTTCGTGTCATTGATGGGGGATACATCAAGGCCCTCCTGTGATGAGTTTTGTTCCATTGACTTCAGCTCATTATCCGGAAACAAGACTTAGAAATTATTCGCTACCTTGGAACTTCCATGCCTCAATGGCAGGTTTCCTCTCTTTTGACAGTGGGTTTACATCATTGACCCATGATCGAAATATTCCGTTGGATATTCGACCTCAACTCATTCATTCACATTCGAAGGATTGTACTGGAGTGCCTTGGGAATCATTGACATTAATGGTGATTTCCCTCGCACTTGTTAATGGTTTCATCAATGACCGTTAATCAAGTGGTTTCTACCATGTTCGACTTCAACACATGTAATCACATGGTTAGATTCGTACTTTTGGGCAATGAGATTGAAGACCCTGGATATCATCTCTTTGTCCAGGTTGCGATGGAATATTTATAATTTGCGACACATAGATCCACTTTGTATGTCTCATGGCTATGTTGTCTTAATTTGAAATTTCTTGCATATATCCACAGTGTATTTCTGGTGGCTATGTTATATTTTGATGGCATGGATCCATAGTGTATGAGTGTTGGCCATGAACTATGTCTATGATGTCATCCATCTGTGATCTGAGTATGGGAATGCCTACCTACGAATTAGTATATATGATATTCTGTAGATGCTTGGTTGTTCGCAGGTTTTCGATTAGGTGCACTCTTGGTTTCCGACACACACATGTAGTATACAAAGTCTTTCGGCTGTCACTGATTCTGGCCTCATACTTTGGGGGGAATTTTGTTACACATGATTTTGGTCAATCTTGATGGTGTATTGATGATGGTGTACTCAGGCTCCTCATAAAAACTTTCTCCTGAGAAAAGTGACATTCATCTCTTCCCAGAAAACTTACTTTTGAAGAGAGTTCGCAGGTTGCTAATATCCTAGGGTTCGAGAATGACTCATTCTCGCAGGTTGCCTTTAGCAAGGGTGTGAAATTCTCTCACTGTGCTACATATCTAGGGTGCGAACTTGTTCTAAAGCTTGGAAAAAGATGAAGTCTCGATGGTTCTAGAAGGGAATCTTCTAGAAGAATGGGTTGGCATTCGAATGATTATCCTTTTACTGGTTTCCCTGATATTGTGGGATCATTCTTATCTAAGTAACCATCTCATTCTCTCCTATATATTGATTGAATTCTCATGGAAAAGGTTAAGAAAGATTCATTGGAGAATTGGTGAAAGAATTGTGTGAAGGACTTAGCTTGAACATGAGCTTAGAGACTCAAGCAAGTCTATCAAGAGGGATTTGATCTTCTTCATACAAGGATCGAGAAAGTTTGTGTGTATTGGAGCCAAGATCCACTGAAAGGAATCTTGCGACATCAAGGCGATCGGGTTGTATCTTCTACTTTCGATTAATATGATACAATGGCATGTCCTTTTCCCATAAAGTCATTCTTACTTTATTGTGTAATTCCTTGATCATATACATAAGTTGACAGTTGAATATATTTTGCTATCTTCACTTTGGTTGGTTTGTGTTGTCTTGGTCTTGACCTCACGAGATCACTAGAGCGAAGCGGGAGCAACATAGACCCTATGAAGTGATACAAAGGTATGTTACTTGTTCCTCCCTACTAGTTAAATCAATGGTAAAAACTTAGGGAAAGAGTCATGTCCTGTCCTGTTTTGTTCTAGATCTAGGTGGATCTAGGGAGATCTGTTAGTGTCTACACCTACCGATTAGTCTGATAACACCATGTGGTTCATACCTTTCATCGTGAAGGTTCTAAATAAGGGTACTTATCATCTGGTGGAATGTGAGGGAAATTCTTTGGTGGAGCCTAGAAATGGGATCTACCTCAAGAAGTATTACTCGTAGGTGGGTCACCTTGGGTGACTTCTCGTAAATATGTATAGTTCGTATACATTTTCTTCTTAGTTTTTTTCTTTTTGGTTTTACGGACGTGTCATTTTTGATGTCATATTTTTAATTGTGGCAGAAGTCAAGTGAATCATAGGTCTTCATTGGGTTCGCGGACGGCGCTAGCAGACACACTCGGAGGCTTGCTTCCGCAACTTGGGTGATTTTCACACCTCTGGGCTAGTTGCTATCTTCAGGTGGTATCTGTTTAGGTGACGCGACAAAAAATGTTGTCAAATACAATGTAGTCTTAGAGTTTATTCGTGATGCTTTTCCTCATGGTATCTCTCACCTCTAGGTCTACTTAGACGCTCAACTGGTTGTGTCCCAGTTAAATGGGGTTTACCACGTTTACGATCCTACTCTACACTGATGGTTCCTTAGGGTACGTCTCCTAGGACAAAGCTTTGATTACATTACATATATCTATGTTTCTAGGATATTAAATCAAATCAAAGATACTCTAGATAATCATGTATTAGATTGACACATTTCACACATGTAAGAAAAAGAACAAACACGCACATGTAAATACATTTGTAAAATAGATGTAATCCATAAGACGTAAAAATATGTAAATATGCATATATATATATCAAAAATATCAAATTACATGGGTGGGCGCAAGCACCTCAAAAATATTTCCAGTAAGAGTCACGGGGCTTATGCCCTCAAAAATATACAAAAGGTGCCCTTGGCACGTGAGTAGTCTAGCCTATCTAAGGGCGGGGCCTATTGGCCCTGCCATAATGAACAACGACGTTTGTCAAATGTCAAAAGAGCTGGACCCAAGTCTGTGGCACCCCAACTACATGAGGTTGCATTGATGGTGTGTAATGTCCCCCACCTCTTAGAGAGGTGATGAGGAGACTCAGTGGCATGGGTGCCCCCACTAGGTCATAGTCTCACACTGAGGGGGGGAAAGTCAAGAAGTTAAAAGTTAAATTTTTAAGTTGACTTAAGAAAGGAAAAGGATAAAGGAGTAAAAGATAACTCAACAGAAGAATAGAATATTAACCCTGGGATTTAACCTAACTCAACAGAGAATTAGAAGGAAAAGTATAAGTAAGAGGTTGGGGCACACCTATTACTCATTCTAGTTTTAGATTAGCATTTGCTATTTCTCTTGATCATTTAGTTTGGGGGTTTTGCTGTACAAACCCTTGTGAGAAACTCAATGGTGAAATATCCACTCACCTTGTTCCGCAGCTTGGTCTCGGGGATGAAAGACTCCTCCACACCATTCTAGTCTCAGCCCATCTCCATCTAGCACTTCAGAAGGTAGCATGTCGTACTGTTCTTGTGTTTCCAACAAGGGCGCACCATCATCTAGAGGGAGGTTCAATCCAGCTTATCCTCAGGGCTTAGGGCCATTCCAACAGTTGGGTTTTGTTTGCAGGGGCTGGACCATCAGTTTGAGGGATTTTCTGGAGGGTTATCATCATTCTACATTTGTCTACATATTGGGACATCTTGGAGCCATAGGGGACGTCCTGTGATTCAATAAAACTCAGATCTAGGGAGATCTTCTTGAGATCTGAGCCCAAAACTTCTCCCACGGGATTCTCATAGCCTGATCTATATTCTTGGAGAGTTTCATATCATTTGGAGGCCTCCTTCATCAGGGCCGAACCAACTAGGGTTTTAGTCATCCAGTGGGGCGCACCATTCAGTGGAGAATTCAGATCTACGGAGTTTGAGAGTGGATTTGGGAATTTAGACATATGGGTTGTCCTTACAGTTGCCCGATCTATCATTTGGCATATTTCTCAGGATGATTGGACACTTTTGGGCAGAATTATTGAGGGCTTCAACATTCTAGCAGGAGGTGGCACTTTCCAGCTTGGAGGTTGAGCATTAGTACGGCTCAGATCTACTTGATTCAGTCTTCATTGTATATCCAGCCTTTGGAGGCTTATTTTGTATTGTTGGGAGCATTTTGTAGCAGCTCATATCTATTGCTTGTAAAACCATCTGAAATTTATGCTATATCAGCCATCTATTGTATTGATCTTACATTACTCATAATAAAAAGGTCAGATCTTTGCTTGTGCTTCTACATCTTGAATATATTGTGATCTCCATGTGTTGATGAATATTGTATGCACTTAATAACTCAATAAATTAGTAGTAGTTATTGATTCCAAGAAAGAATTTGGCTTGGGATCATTACATGGTGGGAGATCCTCAATCTCCTTCATAGGGACTATACAAGTGAGCACAGTGAGGTTTTTCTCCACCCGTCTCAATACTCTCTCAGCCTCTTCTATTGGAGGCCCCCCCGCTGCTCCTGTTGGTTCGGTGGTTGCTGCTAGCCCTGCCTCTGGTCGAGGATGCCACCTAGTCCTCAAGAAATCTGCTAGACACAATGGTCCCACATCTCTACATAACATATACATAAGTGTCAGATACTCTTGTATACAAAAAAAAAACGATATATATAAAAAGAAATAAAAATTAAATAACTCTGAAAAACAAACATACCTAGCTCTCCTCATTCTATTATGGGAGGTGCGGGCATGTCAGGATCCTTTGAGAATTCAATCCCAGCATAGGGGTAATCCTCTATAGCCAAAATCTACCAAGACCACCAGTCAAAAAATTTATCATCGAAGGCCTCGATGGTCCTCCTTCCCCCTTGTCGTGGAAAAAACACTGCCCATCTGCATAGTGTTGGGAGAGAGGCCACATTCCCTATTATCATCTTTCAAGGATTGATATTGGGTACCCTCTCGAAGAAAAAGGAACATAAAACAGTTCCAAACCTGAAGTTTTCGTGTTCCCATATCCAACACTCTATTAGTTATCTCTTGATGCAATCCAGCATGGTTGTACTCCAGTCAAAATTTCATGCATTTAAGCACTGCACCATACAATGCATGTGAGCCTGGGAGGCCTGATGTAAATCTGTGGATCCAGTGATCCACCCGATGAGTAGAACTATCACTTTCAGTGATAGGTTGTTGATTTTGTGTATAGGCACCTGAGAACTTAATTTCTCCGTATGACCCTCGCAATGGAATCCAATCAACTACTCAATGTTGTGAGGTCCGGGGGAAAAGTATGCAAGTTGAATGGATCACCTCTCCTCGAGATACCAGTTAGGAAGTAAATGTCTTCGAACATTGGAGTCAACAACTACCCCTCAAGCATAAATGCCTCAACGTTAGGATGCCAGTAATCTATCAAAGCATTCGACAACCTGGGTTGTGCCCTCATAAACGAACACTGGAAGAATTTTAACAACCCACATTGTGATAAAGAAACGACAACAATAGGGTCTTCTAAGACCAAAAAATCAATGTCCTCATTATCCATGTCTCTCAAATGAACGTACATCCTGCAAAATGACAAATTCATGGGGATATGACTCTTTCTTTTTATTTTTTCCACTTATTGGAGGGTGTACGTGGGCTGTCTTGGTGACAGTCACATCTGTACATGGGAAAATTATCTTGTGCCCATGTACATGTAGGGTTGACCTCTTTAAAGGTTAGCGCCCCCCCAAAAAACAAAAAAAAATGACAAAAGGAAAAATGGAAATGCAGGAGGGGCTAGTATGTACTTACTTGGTCCAAGAGGAAGTTCGTTTCATCCACTGAATCTCCTAGAATCAACTCTTTTGGCAAAGGGGTGTTTTTGAATTTTTTGTCAATTCTCAATTTACAATGGTGATAATGAGCTACCAGCTTCTATTTATAGACTTTTTGGCCCCTTTTTGTCATTTTTTGGACCCTTTTGTCATTTTTTCTAGCTTTAAAATCATTTAGTGTGGTTCTTGAGTTTCTTGGTTGATGTTACAATATGTGTTACTATTACAAATAAATCCCCTTGTTGACAAGTGGATTTCCTCTTGGATACTAGACCCCTATGACCAAGACAAAAGATGCTATTATGGACACTGAATTTCCTTTTCATGAAGCTAAACTATCAAAGAAGAATAAGGAAGAAGGGTAAATACCTTTTTTACAGATGTTTTTCCTTGCTCGATCTAGGCTAATCTTGATCTCCAAGTTCTTCAAAAGGTCCTACAATACAATGAGCAATAAAAATGAAACATACTTCCTACTCTACCATTATTATCTTCACAATAGATCTATAAAAGAAACAAGTTCATGAAACATACATAAACTTTAAAGTAAATAGACCAAGCATAGATTTATATTAATGAAAACAAAGTGAAATTCTTACAACCATGGATGTAGGTGCATCAGCTTCACCAAGCTCTCTTTGTCCAGACCCTTGCTCAAATAATCCACACATAGAATGATGATGATTCAATGATATCTCCCTTATGAGATGATAAGTTTGATGCTTTACAATGTCCCCATATAATACCACTCATGAGATCATAAGTTTGGTATCTCTCAATATCTATATCCCTTTCACCATGAGGATGCCTCCTTATATAAGATTGGAGAGACCCAACCACATTAGAGATTCTTGGGATAGGTTGAGGATATTTCTCCATTAGTTGTGGATCTTCCCTAAGATACAACCTTGACCTTAGATCCAAATCCAACCAACTCCAGAGATGAGGGGGATTTATCCCTGATTTTCCTCAACAACCCAAAATTTGCTGAAAAATTTCAGCGCTCCCCCAAAAGGGTGCACAAAGTGTTGCAACTCTCCCGCAAAGAAGGCTAGGGAGCGCTGGCACTCCCCGACAATGGGTAGGGGAGCGTTGCCCTCCAAAATCCATTTTTGAGTGGTTTTTTTCATGGCAAATTCTTTGTACTCCTCATCAGATGATTTCTCCTTCTTAAACCAGTCTTTGAAGGTGTCTTAAGTTTCCTTATGATGTTGTTAGAGACACTACATTGGAAAGATGGTAGTATGATGTTTGCGACACTTGCGACGAAAAATGTGACACTTGTGACAATAGTAATGATGACAATGGGTCATCATTGAATTGAGTAATTTTGATGTGTAGCAGTTACTTTGGGTATTGGAAAACATTTTGAGAATTGGGTCATCATTTTTAAAAGGTCTTTTGGTAAAAAGTCATTTTTCCAACTTTTTGTATCTAAGTCAGGATTCCACCTCCACTTTCTACATCTCGTTGTCTTTTTCTCTTTTCCATAGGATTGATCCCGTGGAATTGTGATGTGGAACCCTCACTCATTCTCTAGAAGTGTCATAATTTAGTGGTAGATCCTACCTTCACATGGATTCCATAGGTAAATCTTGGTTGTAGTTTTGGTGTCCATGTCGTCGCTAATGATTATAGGCTCGGGAGTCTTTTTTAGTTTTTTCCTGATTATGATTTTAAACCTCACTTGCATGATTTATTATCACTTTTGACCTCACCCTCGTGACTCCCAAAACAATGGGTCTTCTTTTAATCCCTTTTTAGAACCTCTAAACATGAAAATATTGTCGAGCGATATTGTTTCCCGTCACGCTCACCAAACTGAAATTCGAAGGCATGTTTGTCCGACGTTAGTTTAACCCTTTTTCGGTATGGATGGTCAAATGTACAAACAAGGGTATACTCTAGGAGCCTTGGTTCTCTAGAAGAGTATTCTCAGGTATAGATTTAACCCTTTTTCAGTCCCGAGGGACTAAATTTACGAAAAAGGAACCCCCACGGAGTCCATAGTTAAGCTCTTTTCTGACTCCCTAAAATTGAAAATATTGCTAAGTGACCTTTTTTATTCACACTCGTTAAATTGGTCAAGAAGAAAATCCCTTACGGAGTCCATAGTTAAGCTTTTTCCAGACTCCTTAAATTTGAAAAAATTGTCGAGTGATGTTGTCTTTGTCACACTCATTAAAATGGTTTTGAATATATGTCTTTTTGGTGCTAGTTTACCCCTTTTTCGAACTGACTAGACTACCTTCGAAAAAGGTACCCTAGTGGAGTCTCCTTTTACACTTTTTTAGACTCTCTAAAAATGAAAAATCGTCGAGCTTACCTTCTCTAGGCTCGTTAAAATTACATCAAAGGATGTTATCATTGTGTCTTATTAATTGCATTTTCATTCCTGCATCTTTGGCATAATGTCGGCTCCATATTTATCTCAACTAAACCATATGAAGCATGCCTTATACACAAGCCTTGTAGAACTTTGCCTCTACATCTTGACACCTTGACCCATGGAGGATTTTTCCCGTGTGTCTTTTTCCTGAATATGACCTCTTTCTCTGAGCATCAGTGTGTTCCTTGTGCTTGGAACTAGTATGAGTGTGACACTTGTTCCTCCTTTGTAACGTAGCATTCTTTTAATCTTTATCAAACTTTCCAAAATTATTGGAAAAGACAAAAAAATCAAATATACCCCAAAAAGAGGAAGGGAAAAGTATTTTCTTTTGTTGAAAGCATAATGAGTCTCCCTTGGACAAAGCACATTCTTCCATTTGTTCGTCAAGCTCTAGGATTCAACATGACCTTAGGAATATGTTCTTTCTACATAGAGTTGTGTCCTCCTCTATTTGGTTATCCTTCCAAACATATGGAGAGTTCACGTTGCATCCTGCATCGTGAACTTATGTCAATGCCATGCTGCCCAGGTCTCATATTTTGTCATGTTTTTTCCCAAGGGAAATTTTACTAAACTTGAGTCGTCCCTTATGCAATTTGTCTCTTGTCCTCATGCAAGAACACCCGGAAATTCCAATCAAGTCCTTTCTAAAAATCAATGAAGTTCTCTACCTAATCACCAAGATCCTCTTGTCTCTTACCAATGAGCCATCGAAGATCTCTGGGTAGTGAATTCGTACATTGATATTACACTCCTACCCCAGTTTTGAAGATTTTGAAGTTGTTGTTCAAGCTCTGAAGACCTCATAACCAGCCATCAGGCATCATTGGCTAGTTGAAGATGGATACTATACATCTATATATTTTGATTTTGAGATGTAGATCCATTGTGTACTACTTGTGGATACACTTTATATAGTTATATGACATGGATCTGCAGTGTATTTGATTGGCAGCCATGATTTTATTTCATCCTAAGCATGGGTATGCCTGCCTCGGTGAGACAAATTGTTATTTTGCAGATCACACCTCCTGAACTCTAGTCCCTAGGATCACTCACTTCGTACGTTGGTGAATATTTGTAATGTGTTTTGGCCATCAGATTCTCTTCTGACCTCACACATTAGGGGGCATCTATTATAACCTTAAATTGCACCAGACATGCATACCTGGAATCATGCCATCTTACTTGCTATCTTTCCCAAGCCATCATTGAACAACTCTTCTAAAAAAACATTGTTTTGAAGGTGTATGCACCCTACACCACTACTACCTACCTACACATGCTTGTTTCACCACTACAACCTACATACACTCACAAAAAAGTGCAAAAATGAAAATTTCAAAGTTATACGGGATTTCAGGCCGTTACCTAACCATTTGACCTCCCATATCCAGTCACCCCAACGGTTACTATCTCTTTTGGCCTACAAAGGAAGGTTTTGGGGCCGCATTCCAAAGAGAAGAAAGAGAGCATAGAAATGTTTCCCATTTTAGTATTCCCTCTTTGCCCCAATATTTTGCAACCACATTGTGAGTTTGAGCTAGAATTCATTTTTCCTCTATTGCAATCCTTTGTAATTTCCCTAGAGAGAATTGAAGAGTAGCAGAAGACGTGGAAGAAGTTGGTGCATGGTGAAGAGGATCCCAATACCAACTTTGAGGAGAAGTTGTCGGTCTCATGTTGTAAATGAATTTTGTGAGATTAATATAAAGAAATATTTTTTTCGTCCCACCAAATGATGTCTTAAATATTTATGATTTGTTTACATTTTTTTGTTATGATGTCTAACACACTAATCCTTATATAGAATGCATGCTTGTAGTTTCTTGTTTGTCTTTTGGTGAATGCAGGTTGGCCTTGGGAGGATATCTATAGTCAAGAAGCACTTAAGCGCAAAGGGATTGACACCGGACACTGAGTTTAAGGTATGCCTACCAAATCCGTATACTTTGTCTTTATGTATGATTGTGGGGTAATGATGGGATAATTGTTGAAAAGTAGGAGACTTTAGACTGTTATCTCTTCCTGCACTTTAGAACCCTAGTGTAGTCTATAGAGGGGTTTTCCCACTATAGNTTTTGGTGCTAGTTTACCCCTTTTTCGAACTGACTAGACTACCTTCGAAAAAGGTACCCTAGTGGAGTCTCCTTTTACACTTTTTTAGACTCTCTAAAAATGAAAAATCGTCGAGATTACCTTCTCTAGGCTCGTTAAAATTACATCAAAGGACATTATCATTGTGTCTTATTAATTACATTTGCATTCCTGCATCTTTGGCATAATGTCAGCTCCATGTTTCTCTCAACTAAACCATATGAAGCATGCCTTATACACAAGCCTTGTAGCACTTTACCTCTGCGTCTTAACACCTTGACCCATGGAGGATTTTTCTCGTGTGTCCTTTTCCTGAATATGACCTCTTGCTCTGAGCATCAGTGTGTTCCTTGTTCTTGGAACTAGTATGACTATGACACTCGTTCCTCCTTTGTAACATAACATTCTTTTATTCCTTATCAAACTTTCCAAAATTATTGAAAAATACAAAAAAATCAAATATACCCCAAAAAGAGGAAGGGAAAAGTATTTTCTTTTGTTGAAATCATAATGAGTCTCCCTTTGACAAAGCACATTCTTCCATTTGTTCGTCAAGTTCTAGGATTCATCATGACCTTAGGAATATATTCTTGCTACATAGAGTTGTGTCCTCCTCTGTTTGGTTATCCTTCCAAACATATTGAGATTTCGCGTTGCATCCTTCATCGTGAAGTTATGTCAATGCCATGCTGCCCAAGTCTCATATTTTGTCGTGTTTTTTCCCAAGGGAAATTTTACTAAACTTGAGTCATCCCTTATGCAGTTTGTCTCTATTCCTCATTCACGAACACCCCGAAATTCCAATCAAGTCCTTTCTAAAAATCAATGAAGTTCTCTACCTGATCACCAAGATCCTCTTGTCTGTTACCAATGAGCCATCGAAGATCTTTGGGTAGTGAATTTGTACACTGATATTACACTCCTACCTAAGTTTTGAAGATTTTGAAGTTGTTGTTCAAGCTCTGAAGACCTCATATCCAACCATCAGGCATCATTGGCTAGTTGAAGATGGATACTATACATCTATATATTTTTATTTTGAGATGTAGATCCATTGTGTACTGCTCGTGGATACACTTTATATAGTTATATGACATGGATCTACAATGTATTTGATTGGCAGCCATGATTTTATTTCATCCTAAGCATGGGTATGCCCACCTTGGTGAGACAAATTGTTATTTTGCAGATCACACCTCCTGAACTCTAGTCCCTAGGATCACTCATTTCATACGTTGGTGAAGATTTGTAATGTATTTTGGCCATCAAATTCTCTTCTGACCTCACACATTAGGGGGCATCTGTTATAACCTTAAATTGCACCAGACATGCATACTTGGCATCAGGCCATCTTACTTGCTATCTTTCCCAAGCCATCATTGAACAACTCTTCTAAAAAAACATTGTTTTGAAGGTGTATGCACCCTACACCACTACTACCTGCCTACACATGCTTGTTGCACCACTACAACCTACATACACTCACAAAAAAGCATGAAAAATGAAAATTGCAAAGGATACGGGATTTCAGGCCATTACCTAACCATTTGACCTCCCATATCTAGTCACCCCAACAGTTACTATCTCTTTTGGCCTACAAAGGAAGGTTTTGGGGCCCCATTCCAAAGAGAAGAAAGAGAGCATAGAAACTTTTCCCATTTTAGTATTCCCTCTTTGCCCCAATATTTTGCAACCACATTGTGAGTTTGAGCTAGAATTCCTTTTTCCTCTATTGCAATCCTTTGCAATTTCCCTAGAGAGAATTGAAGAGTAGCAGAAGACGTGGAAGAAATTGGTGCATGGTGAAGAGGATCCCAAGACCAAGTTTGAGGAGAAGTTGTCGGTCTCATGTTGTAAATGAATTTTGTGAGATTAATATAAAGAAATATTTTTTTCGTCCCACCAAATGATGTCTTAAATATTTATGATTTGTTTACATTTTTTTGTTATGATGTCTAACACACTAATCCTTATATAGAATGCATGCTTGTAGTTTCTTGTTTGTCTTTTGGTGAATGCAGGTTGGCCTTGGGAGGATATCTATAGTCAAGAAGCACTTAAGCGCAAAGGGATTGACACCGGACACTGAGTTTAAGGTATGCCTACCAAATCCGTATACTTTGTCTTTATGTATGATTGTGGGGTAATGATGGGATAATTGTTGAAAAGTAGGAGACTTTAGACTGTTATCTCTTCCTGCACTTTAGAACCCTAGTGTAGTCTATAGAGGGGTTTTCCCACTATAGTAGAGGGTATGGAGAACAACCTCTCGAACTGTAAGTGTTTGGTCAACCGCCTGGACCTTCAAGACACTAGGTAAGTATGAGAGAACTAAAGGTGGCTTTTGTTCATATACCACTTCAAAAGGAGTCATGTGTGTAGATGTATGGTATGAAGTGTTGTATCACCATTCAACTAGGGGTAACCATTGAGCCCACTGGTTTTTCTTTTTTGAGAAAACATCTCAAATATGTTTCCAAACACTTGTTGACAACTTCCATTTGACCATCAGTTTGTGGATGATAAGATGTGCTAATATGCAATTGGGTGCCTTATAGCTTGAACAATTCTTTCCAAAAATTGCTAGTGAAAGTTGGGTCACGATAAAAAATAATAGAATGTTGCATGCCATGAAACTTGAAGACCTGATCCATGAAACATTGAACCACCATGGATGTTGTAAATAGGTGTTGAAGAGAACAAAAATGAGCGTAATTAGAAAGGTGATCAACAAGCACCATGATGACTGATTTATTTCCCGATTTAGGTAAGCCCGTAATAAAATCCATAGAGATATCCCTCCAAATAGCAGGTGGAATTGGAAGCGGTTGTAGTGTGCCCAGATATTTGACTATTTTTCCCTTGTTATGTTGACACACATCACATTCAACAAAAAATTACGAATTTCTTGATTCATACCATCCCCAAAAAAAGAACGTTTGACCTTGTCATAGGTTTTGGTAAACCCGGAATGCCCAGTTGTGGGTGTAGCATGAAGCTCATAAAGTACCGTGGATTTAAGTTTTGATTGTTTACTTAAATACAAACAACCTTTGTATCAAAGCTCATCATGGAGCCAAGAGTACCCTAGGGAATTTGAAGCATTGGACTGCAATTGTTGGATCAGATGCAAACTTTTGGGATCGTGTATCCATTCCTGGTGAACGACTTGGAGCCAATTTGGTACAATGAAGGAAAGAGAAAAAAGGGATCCATCATCTTCATATTTTTTGGAAAGTGCATCTGCAACCACATTGTCTTTTCCTTTCTTGTAAATTATATCATAATGATATCCAAAGAGCTTAGTCACCCATTTTTGTTGCTCCAGGGAGGAAACACATTGTTCCAGAAAATACTTGAGGCTTTGATGGTCTATCTTAATTTGGAAGCATTGCCCCAATAGATAAGGGTGCCACATATCAACAACATGCAAAATAGCCAACATTTCCTTTTCATATATTGATTTTCCCATATTTATTTCAAACAGTTTCTTGCTGGTAAAGGCCAACGACCGACCCTCTTGCATGAGGACAACACCAATTCCTTTCCCTAAAGAATCGAATTCAAAGACAAGGTATTTGTCAAATCAGGAAGGGCCAGGAATGGAGTGGTGCACATGGCCATCTTCAAGGTTTTAAAATCTATAGAAACTTCTAGAGTCCAAGTGAAAGAGTTCTTTTTTAGGAGTGCAGAGAGAGGTGTTGCAATCTTTCCATAATTCTTAACAAACTTGCGATAATAAACTATTAAGCCCAAAAATCCACGCAAGATTTTGAGAGTCTTTGGGTGAGGCCATTTTTTCATAGCTTTAATATTTTTAGGATCCACCCTGATGTCATGCTTGCCAACCAGATGAACCAAGTACTTGAATTATAAGGTGCCAAAAGAACATTTAGACTGTTTCAAGAAAAGTTGGTGTTGAGAGAGTAGATGGAGAACTCAATCCACATGAGAAAGATGGTATGTCTAGGTTTTTCTATAGACGAGGATATCATCAAAGAAAACTAAGACACAGAGAAAGGGATGAAAGACATGATTCATGAGGCTTTGGAAGGTGGAGGGGGAATTACATAAGACAAAGGGCATGACCAAAAACTCATAGTGGCCCTCATGAGTTCTAAAGGCAATCTTGGGAATGTTTGTGTTGGCACAGGGGAAAACCCAGGGTTCAATGCTACAAAAACGCACCAACAAAGCCCTAACTATCGGCCCTTTCAGCAACACCTGTGAAGCAGATGAAGTCTCACCCGGGGTAGAGGCAGGGGTGGTTGCAAGACTTAGGCATCTACAACCTTAGCTGGGACACATATTTGTGATTATAACACTTAATATAGCTCTTAGCACCATTAGTCCCTTGATATGCAATCACTGTTCACTTTGCTGATAAAATAGAGCTTCGTAGCCTTCACACTAATATACAGTATTTAAGTACTTAGAATATAAATGGATCAGAATGAGCATATCAAGAACTAAGCATGACTATCTTGATCAAATGTAATACTCTCACATATCATAAGCACACAGAAGAAGTAGATCTATCTAAACATATCAAAGCACTTAGAAAATAACATGTGAATACATGAAGACAAAGCACAAAGCACATAACACAGTGTTTACGTGGTTTACCCCCATCCTGGGGTTACGTCCACCAACTCTTCTTCTTTATTTTATTTAGTCAATCGGTTACAAGAACAAAGCCTTTAAAACCCTTACTCTGCATAGGACATAATATCTACCCAACTCGCTAGATCCTTATTCCTTGTGTTACAACACTAAGTCTTCTATAGTCTCGCACAAGTACTTGCACTCATCTCTGCAAGTCTTACACAGAATGCACAAAGCTCTGATCACATAGATCCAACTCCTGGCACTTATCCTATAACACACATATATATATATATATTATTGGACTTCTTCTTACATTACCTATCCTTCTATTTATACATACAAAATAGTCCTAAACATGGGTAAACCCATGGGATGACATCCCATTCCCGTTACATTATCCCCAAAAACTAAAAAAGGACCCAAAAGTGGGTCGAGATCCCTTGATATCCACTTCGTCTTGCACTCCTCCTTCGACAAGCTTTAGAAGTCCCAAATTAGGTCAACATGACCAAGAAACTCCCAAAACTTGGTCAAGGGACAACATTCCCCCAACACTCACCCGTGACTCATCCCGAGTCACACTGGTCTGAGAAATTCTTCGCCGAACACCTGGAGCTTGGCTCAAGCTTCTTCGACTTGTTGCTTTGTTGTGGCCTCTTGTTAGATGAACTCCTAGATTAATGTGTCATTCACTGGCCCTTCTAGGCACTATTATGATATGGTGACAACCTATTCTAACTCTGCTCCTTGGCTCTCTACCTCTGTAAACAAATGGCATGCCTTATCTTGCACAGGTTGAAGTCGTTGAGTGACTTTCATCACTTTTATTTGAAGAATATGGATCTGCTGCTGAGTTGTACTTTGTACTTGCGACCTCTTCATTCTTTCTACAGTCGATAGGGCCTTCAGTTGCACCTGTAGTGTATCTGTTGTTGGGACTCAGAAATGTCGTATTTTCATCCACCTTTCCCTTCACTATTCCTTACATTTCATCGCCCAATTAAACCTTTGTCATACCCTTTTCATAAATACATTTGGGTT
>JZKD02S0811042.1:518440-530573 GCA_000966675.3 Picea glauca | reverse complement strand
CCACTCACCCATCCCCCTCACGTCACCTTCCACCCAAACTCCCACCCACATTTAACAACCAACGCCCCTCTATCATACGCCATGCTTCTAATCAACGGATAACATAAATTCCGGACCCCCCCTCACCTTCCGAAGTTTAACGAGAGGGGGGGGGTCCGGAATTTGAAATAACAATTGTGCAGATCTGGAAGGTCCTGCAGTGAGCATCTAAATCAATGACCCAGATTAAATTCCGGACCCCCTCGTACATTCTACATTTAATGAGGGGGGGGGGGTCTGGAATACCACTTACCACGTAAAAAACCACTTTCCTAAAAATTTTACCATTTTTGCCTGTTTTACCATGTCCTCTTCCAGATCAATATTTGGGCAAACGGAGACGGATTTTAGAAATATGAGAGAGGTTTTTTCTCAGAACAGGCTTAAGAACATAAACCTCTTTCATTTTTTTCAACGGAGCTATGAGACGGGAGAATCAAAGACATATTTGAGGCCTATTTTTCCATATTTTCAATTTTTCGTTTCAGTCCCGATCTTGCAGGAGTTGTTACGGCCAGCTGGGGACGAATTTGGCGAAACCGAAGGAAATTTTTGTCCAACACATGCCCATATACAATAACCTCTTTCTGTTTTCACCCAGGTGTCATCATTGAAGATAAAATCATGTCTGTTCGGACCCCTTTTTCACAGAAAACCGGTCCGTTTTTCATGGCAGAAAGCTCCAAATTTTGTGGGAGTGGTGGCTATTTTTGGCCGAGGCAGTTAAACTGACTTCCGAAACTTGTTGGGTGGATCTATATTATTTATTGAGATGATTTTAATGTAAAATGGTTCGACCTGCGAGGTTCCTGGACTGGACTGTGGGTTATGTATGACCATAAGACCTTTTTCTTCTCTGTAATTTTGAGATGAGCAATCAACAATGAACATGTTTTCTTTTACAGGATTCCTATGTGGTGATATTGGTGGTGTTTTTCTCTATTTAATGTTTTTCTTGTGATCATTATGTTTGTTTTCAGTTCTTATTATAAGAAGGAAAGTAATAGAAGCATAATTTATCAATAGATACTCTGCCTCTGAGCTTTTGATGATCTTTATGTTTTCTGCTAAAGCTTAGTTCAGGAATTCTTAGTTGCTCCTATGCATGGTTTTTATCTCCCCTATTTCTTCCTCAAATCAATACCATTAAAACTCAATTCGATCTAATATTTCCACTACCTTGCCCTATGAAAGAACTTTGTCCATATCCGAGAGTGAATCACCTTGTTTAAAGTGCAGACCCCATTTGCCTAATGGCCCTCCTTGCTATTCCAAATCAATCATTTAAAAACACCAACCCCTATTCTTCATAACTATCCTAATACCTATTAAAACAAAGCTATATCATACAAAGAGATCCCTCTCTGAGTCTTGGAGGGCTAGATCCAAGACTCGAAGTGGTTTTGATGTTGCCTTTGTGACTGCCTCATATCCTTGGGCAAATTACAGAGCGCTAACAGTGGTTACTCAGCTTCTTGTATTCTAATGCAAGAGATTCTAATCCGTCAACTCCACTGCAGGTGGTTTCTTCTCACTGGTCCCTTACATCCTGTGGGGTCATGGGTACAGTGTGTAATTCTAGATCTGCGATGTGCTGCTGGAGTTGTTGGATCAATTCGTCGAGTTGCGACACCTACTGTGGAACTCTCTCTTCGAAATTTACTTCAACAACTGTCACAGAGAGAAGTGCTCTGTTGACCATTTCCTTAACTTAGAGTTTCTCTGTGATAAACTGTTCCTTGCTTTGTTGTAACTGTGCTTTTTCTTCATCCCACTTCGCTTGCAGAGAAGGATTTTCTTTTTCTGTAGTTGTTTCTCCTCAAGGTCTTCTTGTACTTGTGCTAAATCCTAGGTGGCTTGTGTTGTCTCCTCCTGTGCTCGTCAAAGGAAAGATTTGATTATATCAATGATCCGGTGGAGTTGAACTAGATCATCTCCCAGTTTTTGTGTTTTCGAAGGTAGAGGCGTCGTGGGAACTGTGCGGCTGGACTGTAGTGCTTACTGGACTCCTTGAAGTTCAACCTTGATCTGATTGAACACCTCCTCCTACTTAGATTCTTGCTTCTCTTCTCTCTCCAGTGAAGCATCATTCAATGTTGTGACGATGAATTCGAAGTCGTTTGAGGTGAGAGTGGTCTCAAATTTGGTCCTGGTTGCTTTTGATTTCTTCCTTAAGGAAGGTTTCAAAGGGGAAACCTTCCTTTTCTTCGAGGGGTCCTCCTCATCTCTAGGAGGTGTAACCTCCCCTTTCTTCTATTGAAATTATACACCATCTATCTCTCTTCCATAACCTCCTTTCTCAGGTGAGATAGAAGCAGTCTTCGCCGAGGTACTTCTTACATCTTGAGCTTCTTCATTTTTCTTGGTCTTGCTTGGTCCAGGTGTATTGTGCATTGCTTCTAGACTGTCAATATCAGATAGCTCCACGGGGCCTATTGGGATGAGGAGGTCCACCGACCATTCCGTGGTGATTTCCTCCAAATCCTCCTCCATCAACTTGTAATATGACTGCAGCTGTTGTTTATTCTCATCGACACATGTTGTGATATAGATGAAATGGAATTCCACGCTAAATTTCATCAAGGGCCTGAACCTGTGGGGAGTGTTTGGGGTTATATGAGGCTCAGACTAGATGGTTGTCTTCAGCTAGTTGTAATATGTATGGAACAAAAAAATTGACTACCAATGTTTATTCATGTTGTTCGAGTACCAAAGTGTACTGAAATTCATAGCTAGAGGTTCAAATGGCTCGATGTCTAGGAAGGTTGCACTTTTCAGCATCTCCCATGTGATGAAAGTGACCAGTATGAGAAGCCAACTGAAGTGGAAATCATATCCTTGATCCCATGCTTCCCTGTAGTCGAGTTTCAATTGGTTTACTAGGTACTGCACCCAATTCATCTGAATTCCTTCTGTGCACTTCCCTGTGAGGTCGACTACAAACCCTATGACTTGGGTGGGTCAATTCTTTCACACCAAATTTCCTGTGATCAATTGGTAGGTGAGGCACATTATGCTGCTCTGGATAGAAGCTACCTTGTAGCCTTACGTGCCTTTCTCAACATCTCCATAGGTGTCTTTAATCATCTGCACAAGAGCACAATCCATTTTTTTCCTAGGATAAAACTCTTGTGGGTTAGGGCCTTGCATGCTTAGCCCTATGATCCGATTGATCAATGTCAGATACAATGTGATATGGTGGTTCAACCCCAAATATCCACCATGGTAGAAGGACAACAAAAACTTGATGCATGTGTTCACTTCTTGGTGCCTACCAAAGTGAGGAATCTTCATGACATTGATCAGTGTGGACTGCATGAGGTTCATGGTCCATGATTGGGGGAATATCTTCGAGTTCTTTCCCTTGGTTCTAGTCAGATACTTGTGTGGGGAGAGCATGTTGTACACCTTCCTATCACGAAGGTTGAAGTCTCTAAACTTCAAGACTGTGATCTTATCTTGGTCTGTGCACACTGCGTATATCCATTTTGGAAGGTCTGCAATGACCAAGGCGTACTCAAATTCTCTGGGCACATTGTCACAATTTATTGTGTCACTTAGAGGTGGTAAATAGGTGGGTAGTATACTTTGGATTTACTTATCATTCACGATATCATCCCTATGCTTAGTTCTCTTTTCATCTACTGGTTAGGATGGAATGGCTTGAGTAGTGGACGAAGAGGTCGACAGTCCTTTCGTCAAACAAGATTGTACACCTGTAGACACTCCTCTCTCTAACATGACTCTTCCAGTCATTAATTCGAGGAGAACTTCCATTACTGATTCTTCAACTGCGGTGAGCTCATCGGACATACGTGCTTGGGATTAAAATTATCAAGTTCATGATGATCATAGATATAGAACTAGAACAAACAAAAATAGCATAATGATCACTATATATAATTCGCTTAGTCTGCGGGCTTCAAATTCTCAGTTATAAAAGGCGTTCTTTGTGCATGGCGTGACAGGATAAGTAGGCAACTCGACAATGGTTCGCTTGTAATGGGTATGAATCCTCATTAACTCTTGTTCAATTTGTTATGGCATGGTCTAATGGTCTCATGACAGACCTTTATTGCCTTTCTGCCTATTTGAAACATCGATCAAATGGTTATAATATCCCCAATGACTATATTACTTCTCCATGGAGAATTTCCATGTGTCGTTGTTTTGATATCCCGACGAAGCTCCAGTTCTGCAAATTTTTTGTCTGCAAAGTTCCATCTAGAACCTTCTGCAACTTAGCTCTCTTCTTACTTTTATTTCTAGCCTTCTTTCCAGTGAGCTTCGTCTCTGTAGTTCATTTTCCATTCTGATTCTTATCTTTTGTGGTTTTAGTTACTTTGCGTTGTTGATATTCTCTCCTAGGACTCAGGGGTAACACCTCTTCTTTATTCAAGATAGGTAATTCAGTCTCCTGTGAGTTTTCTAATGTTCTTGTAGCTTCAACATCTGGGTTTCTAGTGTTAAGTAGCTTCGATTTGTTCTCCTATTCTTCGATCAAGTGTGCAATCCTCCTGGTCATGGAATATTTTAACTCTTGTTTCTTCTGCTCCAAGACTTCTTCTTCTTTATTTCATCTAGCTTGATCTCTATCAATTCAAGTTTTTCCTATTAACATGGTAAATGGGGCATGGTCTTCAACAAATTTAATAATCTCAACATCTTCCTCATCTAAGTCCCATTGACGGTCATAGGTATCTGAGTGAGACTTCCACACAGGTTTACCAGTTTTCCCTTGAATAACCCTAGTCCTCCTAATGAAGGAATCATAGAAGGCCTCCCTATATCTTCGCAAGTTCTCTTTGTCATGATATTCACCTATGTTTCCTCATCTAGAACACAGTCAATGTCGAAGTCTCCTATTCTTGCTTCGATGCATTCTTTTCCTTTGAAGATCTCTAGTAATCTTACATGTCAGTGGTCATTCAAAGTTTCTCTCATTTGTAGCAATATTTTCTCTAATTATTCCTAGGGTTCTTCCATAACCTATGGGGTTTCCTTAGGGTTTTATTGATTTAGATTCATTCCTTCAATATTAGCAATCATTATGAGGTAATCCAACACTTCATGGTCCATATCTTTTCAACAAAGAAAACTAGGTCTTCTCGCAAGGCATTCTTTAGCAAGATGTCCCAGTTTTCTGCAACTGTAACAGAGGGTTAATCCTCTATTTCTTTTAAATCATCCCCAACTTTTTATTTACTGCGCACTAGGATCATAGGAGCTAAACTAGAATAAATTCTTTCTGGGATCCTACATCCATTCATTAGTCCAAACATTCTTTATATGCATAGGTATAACATATCTTTCACTATTCTTATCAGATCTACTCATATAAAACCTTATTTCATCTATTAATGCCCTAGTTTTCAAACTAGGAAGGAATCTATTAAACATACCTAGATCCATACTCTAGAAACAAAAATTTCAACTTATCTTACTTATACAGGGCACAAAGCATTCAGATCTAAAAACATTTACTATCGTTACCTTTATCAGAGCACAGAGCTTGCAGATATTACCTCTTTTAATCATAAATTATCACTTTTACCGTTCTTAGAGCACAATTCTTTCAGATCTTTCTTCTTTCCTTCAGATATGACCTCTTTTATTTAGACCAGGCTTCTTTCTTTTAGCACAGAGCTTTATAAGTCAATCAGAATACTGCACACTAGGGAACAGATCTACGCACATAGCTTCCACAATTTTATGATGAATCTTTGCACAAAGCTTCTTCTTTCTCAGTTCCTAGCAATCACAGTTTCACATCCCAGTGACAAAACCATTTGTTGGAATAACGACATACCCAGGGTTCAATGCTACAACAATGCACCAACAATTCCCTAACTACTAGCCTTTTTGCCAACACCTATGAAGAAGATGAAGTCTCACCCGAGTTAGAGGCAGGGGTTCTTGCAAGACTCAGGTGTTTGCAACCTTAGTTGGGACACAGATCTGTGATTATAACACTTAATATAGCTCTTAACACCATCAGTCCCTCGATATGCAATCACTATTCACTTCGCTGATGAAATAGAGCTTCGCATCATTCACACTAATCTACAGTATTTAAGCAATTAGCATATAAATGGATCAGAATGAGCATATCAAGCACTAAGCATGACTATCTTGATCAGATCTAATACTCTCACATAGCATAAGCAAAAAGAAAAATTATATCTATCTAAACATATCAAAGAACTTAGAAAATAACATGTGAATACATCAAGACAAAGCACATAACATAGTGTTTACGTGGTTCACCCCCGCCCTAGGGTTACATCCACCAACTCTTCTTTTTTATTGTCTTCAGTGAATTGGTTACAAGCACAAAGCCTTCAAAACCCTTACTCCACACAGGACATAATATCTACACAGCTTGCTATATCCTTCTTCCTTGCATTACAACACTAAGCCTTCTATAGTCTCGCACAAGGACTTGCACTCAACTCTGCAAGTCTTACACAAAATGCACAAATCTTTGATCACATATATCCAACTCCTGACACTTAGCCTATATCACATATATTTATTATTTGACTCCTTCTTACATTTCCTATCCTTTTATTTATACATACAAAATATGCCTAAACATGGGTAAACCCATGGGTCGACATCCCATTCCCGTTACATTATCCCCTAAAACCCAAAAAGGACCCAAAAGTGGGCCAAGATCCCTTGATCTCCGCTTTGTTTTGTGATCGTCCTTCGACAGGCTTTCAAAGTCCCAAAATAGGTCAGCATGACCAAAAAACTTTCAAAACTTGGTCAAGGGCCAACAGTCTGCCTCTCTCATACGTATCTGGTGGTAGCTAGAATGAAGATCAATTTTAGTAAAGAACTGGGCACCACTCAATTCATCCAAGAGGTCATCAATGATAGGAATGGGAAATTTGTCTTTCATGGTAAGTTTGTTAAGGGCATGGAATTCATGACACATTTGTCAAGAACCTTCTTTCTTCAGGACCATGACCACCAGAGAAGAGTAGGGGCTCGTACTGGGGCAAATAACGCCTATGTTAAGGAGTTCCTGGACGATTTTCTCAATTTCATTTTTTTTGGAAAAGGGGTGATGATACAGATGTATATTGGGAGGAAGGATTCCTAGTACAAGGGGAATGGAATGATCAAGAATACCATGGGAAGGAGGGAGTCCCTGGGGAGTGGAAAATACCACTTGATGTTAAGAAAGGATGGATTGAAGGTCTTGTGGCACCAAGGGTGTCTCTGTTGCTTGTATGTCATGGAGTTGGGCAATAATACTAGACTGACCTTTTTTGAGCATCTTTTCCTTGTAATGGGAACTAATGATCTCAGGTGAACCAACGGTGATGCCTTGAAACTTATAGTGTTGGCCCTCCTAGTCAAATTGCATGGTTAATTCCTTAAAATCCATGAGAATGGAACTCGAAGTCCTTAGCCAGTCTACACCCAACAAAATGTCACAACCTGCCATGTCGATAGAAAACATATGAGATTTTAGGTGGTAGTCACCAATTTGGAGACACACATTTTCACAACACCCTCCACATTTCATGGAGCCGCCATTGGAAATCATGATTTGGAAATTATTGACTACATGGATGTAGAAATGAGTTTCTTGGGAAATGCAGCGATGAATTAAATTATGGGTGCTTCCACTATCAACCAGAATGATGACATTTCTATGCTTGATGTAACCGATTAGCTTGATGGTTTGGGGAGCAGAGAAGCCAGTGAGAGAATTTAGGGAAATGACCGGTTCTACTTTGGAAGAGTTTGAGGGACGGGTGATGTTAGTGGTTTCAGGTGACTCAAACACAAGGGAAGTTTCAACCTCCTCTTCCGAAATATCCTTGGATATGGCCATAAAAAGATTTTGTTCCTTACACTTGTGGCCCGAGAAATATTTTTCATCACAATTATAACAAAGGCCTTTGAGTTGGCGTTCATCCATGGTCATTTTTTTGATCTTTAGTGGAGCGAAGGGAGTAGTGGGATTTATTGGTTTAGTGTGAGGGATAAAGGAGTTTTTTTGGTTTTGAGAAGATACAATCTGTTGTTCTTGTTTATCACTTTTAGTAGCTTCCACCCAACTATGAGGTCAAGCCATGAGGACACGGACCTGAATCTCATCTGTGAGGCCACTGATAAAACACTCTCAAAAAATGGCATCAGACACGCCCTCTGTCTAAAAAGACAGGTGCTCAAAAGCAACTATAAAGTCTTCCATTGTTCCTAATTGTTTCAATTTTTTCAAACAACCCAAATGGTTGGTGTCAGTGTGTTGGTAGCCAATTCAATTTGTTCCATTGCCTTATAAGCTTCCTACACCTTTTGTCTCCTGAATGTCAAGGTATCATCGCATTTTGCAAAGAGACGATGTTTTCATTTCATACGACATTTGAAAATTGGTTTCAATTTAGTTTTCACGACTGAAAGCGTGAAAACTCCTCCATCGGTATTTGGACTGTCATGATCTGCTCATTGATATTCTGATTGGTACTTACCTTTGGTTTATTTTTCAAACTTTGTCCATTTGCCTATTCTTACTTTGATTGCGCAACTGGATTTTTATTTTTTGATAAGGCATTGAGCATGTTAAGTCATGGGTTATATTTGATTTCATAAGGGTCATGATTGATCTTGTTTTATATGATGTGATCCTCACTRTTATAAGCTTTTGACCTATCGATTTTATGAAATCTCTTGTTGCAATGATTTATAAACTTTGATTATGCAAAAATGAGTCTGATTTCATATTTGAATGGCAATAGTCTAAAGTTATACATGGCACGCTGGTGAAACATTTGGATTTTGGATTTAATGGTTTGAATTATTACATGGTGCGTATTAAATTTGGGTTCGATTCTATATTGAATGTCCATGGTTTCAAACGATACAGTGGCGCCTTGGTATCATTATCCACCGTTTAAGTATTTGTGTTAACCGATTAATGTGGTTTGAGTGATGTCGTAATTGATTAAACAGTGTTGTACTGTGCCATTAATGTTGTGCATGGCGGTGAACTAACCCACCACCTTCGCACACGCATATTGATTTGCCTCCCCTTTGAACGCTTGCAGCTGTTTGTCCTATCGATTTTTACTACTGTGTATTGTTGTGTTCAATCCAAACCCTACCATGCACCCGCACCATGGCCCCGGTCGTAAGGGCAGAACCCAATGGTAGCCAGGCATTGTTGATGTTCGATGGCGCTTACAGCGACCTTGAGGAATTCGGATGGCTCCCGTTCATACGAAAGTTTGATGGCTATAACCCTGGTGTGGCTCGGCAATTCGCGTTAACCTTTGATGGCTGTCGAGCCAAGGTTGGGGATGTGCAATTGGAAATTGATGAGCAATTTCTCAGTTTGGCTACCGGTCTGCCTGTTGTCGGACATAAATGGTCAAAAAATTGCAAAGTGGAAGATGTCCCGTGGACATTACTCTTCCAGTCGTGAAGGGTGAATTCTTGTGACAAGGGTTTGCCCGCAAATATGCTTAAGCAACGTTGGCATGATTTGCTCATGGTTACCAAGCAGTTCGTTACCTACGAGGGCAGGTATGGTTTTGTTTTCTTGTACCATCTTCGGCTACTGATGGTTTTCATGGGTTATGACCTTAATATGCCTTACTACTTGCTGAGGAGTTTGTTTAAAATGTCTAAAAGATACAAATGGAACCAGTCCGATACCAGTCTTTTTCATTTTGGGTTGATTAAAATGCTTGGAGTTTGTAAGTTGGGGTTACACCATGACTGTTGGGAGGATTTTCTTAAACGTAATGATTTCGGTGACTTGAGCCCACCACAGGTTGACAAACCTGTGGTGAGCGAGTGCAAATCAGTACCCCTTGTGCCTTACTGTGCTCTGTTGCCTAAACCCCTACCCGATTCTCCTATTGACCTACCCAATTTTGTTACCCAGGATACCGAAGTTTCTAAACCCGTGGCTAAAAGGCCTAAAGCCAAACCCTTTGCAATTTTAAAGGCAAGAAAAACGGTCGGTTAATATCTCATATGGCAAGAAATAAACCAAAAGCACCTGTCAACCCTGACCCTATTATGGTAAGTGAATATTCTGACTCAGAGGTTGAACGTTACCTGGAAAGTGAGTATCCCTACTCTAAAGGTCTATGTAATAAACCCGCATATGATTTTTTGAAGAACCTACCACCTTGCTTGTGAAGTGATCCTAATTTTCTAGGCATCAAAATGCCTTGTGAAACCCCAGGTGACTCGTCTAAACCCCCTCCTGCTCTAGTCAAACCAACTGCTCCACCATGTGATCAGTGTGGCTCATGGTTGGAAAGGTATTACCTCGACGTGCCAATGCTGCAGTCCAGAATTCATGCTCTGGAGGATCAAGTTGCAAGGCTCACCAGTCAAAAGGCAAAGTTTCCATCCACCGATAAGAAACAGTGAACAACAGGTTCGATTTTGTTCAAGAACGTGGAGGAGTCAGCTACAGCAGTCGTCAATTCAAAATTGGCGTAGCTCAAACAACATTAATGGTATTACTTTCACATATTTATATGAATGAATCATAAACTCTGTTTATATCATGGATTTGCTCTGTCGCATAAGCATGCACTTTTGTATATAATGTTGTTTTAATAAATCAATTTTCATTATTGTTTTAAGTTTCGATTGGATTTGGTTTTGATTCGATTGATAGTAGGATAGATTTGATTGTTTCAATTTGGTTTGAACTGAATACTCTGTCGATTATTGTAGTTGTGAATATTTTCTAAACACAGGTCGTTTCTGGTATATCAATTTCAAACACAGTTAATATTTCATTTCGAATTGGTCATATACGATATATTTGGTAAATTATGGTTAACTGTTGTATTCGAATACCATTCTGTGGATGCATGACTAAATTGCGAGTAGATTTGAATCATGACTGTTATATCCATCCTATCAATTCGCATAGTTTGACCGTATGATCAGTTTGATTCATATATTGTTTAATTTTGATTTGGGAATGAAATTGATTATTCCCAGGATTACGATGTGTTTCTATTTTTAGCTCAGTCACATTTTGATTTGATTATTTCCCAGTTTATGGTTATCGCTGTTGTTGATGGTTACAATCATTATGTGATCCTGTCTGATTTACTATGTAAACGCTCAACAATTGTAATCTATGGTGAAGTTCGATGTTGTTATGAACATTTGGTAATAATCATAACGGCCTTTCTATATCGGCATTTGATTAAAATGATACGAATCCTATGCACCCTGTTACAGCCGTAACCAATCGATTATGATGGTGTTCGATTATAACTATATCGATTTTGATTATATCATATCTTATATGATACGATTTACTTGTAATTGCATTTGGATATGAAACAGTTTGGTTATTATTTGACCCGATTCTATGGCAACTAAAAACAGAGCATTCTTATCCCATTTCGATTGCATCCTTTTCGATTTGGTTAGATTTGAATGATAAATTTGCTTGAACCATTAGTAATTCGATTTTAATAAAAGAAAATTGAATTGGATTGTTTTAAAAAGATTTCGATTTTTTTTCTATCTGATTCTGTTTGCTATTTTAGACTAACTACAGAATCAGATGATTCTGTAGCTAAGTCTGTAGGATCAATTTTTTAGTGTTTTGTTGCTGAAATATCTTTCTAATTGGATATTTGTGTTCTATTTTGGGTGAAATACTCTACATAAAAGTATAGCTATTTGGGTGAAACGATCCAAAAAGGCCACGTTGTTAGAAGCCTTTGAAGAGGCTAATCAGATTGAAAAAGACATACTTAGTCTTAAAGACTCTTCTATCAACAAGACTGAGACTGTTTCTTCTTCCAAAAAGAAGATTGAAATTCTCCCCAGACCTACACAAAACAAAACACAACCCAAAAACTTTGATTTGGAAAATTTAACCAAAGTTGTACAAAAGTTATCTAATCAAGTTATAGATTTAAAAAGGTCGACTGAAGAAGCCTCTTCGAGTAAAGGACCCTACAAATCTTATTTCCGAAAGCCTTTTCCTACCAACCGACCTAATTCAAACCCCGAAGGCTTGAACCTAGAAAGTTTGCAATATGCTCTTCAGACAATTCTAGGATCTCAAGATGACTTGATACCT
>JZKD02S0811042.1:464797-503695 GCA_000966675.3 Picea glauca | reverse complement strand
CTAATAGAAGCTTCCGCTTCTAGAAGGATCTTCCTCTAGATGCTTCTCTTAATAGACACATTTAGTATAAATAAGGGCCGAGGGTATGAAAACCCTAGCTTGGAGATTATTGTAATAGAGCGCTGCTCAACTAGAGGTTGCCCCCTCGAAGAGGCCTGTGAAAATTGCTATCTGAATCAAAGTGTTGTTTCTATTGCTATTTCATATATCATTTATGTGTATTGTGAAGATTATGCTGGATATTTTACTGGTATTCTGTCATTTCTAGCATTTCATTTATGTTCTGCATATTTTATATATCTGGTATCTTGCAACAACACTACCTTGGAACAGATCGACTTAGACAACGGGATGTGGCATATGCACTTTTATGGTTCATGCTCCAATGAATGAAACAAAGCTAGTATTATCTTGTACTTTCCTGTGGGTAAAATTCATAACTTTTCCTATAGTTTAGAGTTTTCTTGCACAAACAATGTCATTGAATTCGAAGCATTATTGTTAGTCATTGAAAATGCCTATAATCTGGGTTGTGGTCACCTTACAATTTTTGGGGATTCTAAACTTGTTGTAAACCTTGTACATAAGATATACTCTCCTAGAAACAAGTTAATGAAACACTACACCCAAACTGTTTGGGAACTTATCTCAAATTTACTATCTTTCAAAATCACTCATGTTGAAAGGGAATTGAACTCAATGGCTGACCGGTTAGCTTTTTTTGTAGCCTCTCCTAATTGGAAAATTCTACCACAAAGACCTGATTGTACCTTTCAATATTTGTATCACCCACACATCCCTGACAATATAGAGTCATGGAAGGTGTTACCTAGTGATGAGAAAATCTGTGATTTCATTCAAAATGAATCTTATAAGCCTAAGGAAATTATATTAATGGAAGATAACAAGATTCCTGAAGTCTTGACTCCTATAGAAATTTCATTTCCATCGAGTGATGTAGAAAAAAAAGATAAAGATGAAGAAGAGGAGTTGAAAAGGAAAGTCAGTGAAACCATTTCCTTGAACATTTGAACAACCGAGTCTCCAAAGAATGTTAAAATAGGTGCCCAATGTTCTGATGAAGAAACATTGAAGTTCACTAGACTGCTTGGTGAATTTCAAGATGTTTTTGCTTGGAATCATAAGGATCTTTGTGATTTTGATCATGCGCTTATACAATATGCCACTCCTATCAAGGAGGGAATAAAACCATTTAGGAAAAAACAAAGATCCATTAACCCTACACTGGAAGTAACTATTCGAAAGGAGTTGGAAAAACTCTTGAAGGTTGGGATCATTATCTTTCTCGTTGAGTATTCTGAATGGGTTTCCAATTTGGTTCCCGTTCGGAAAATAATTGGTCAAATCTGATTATGCATATATTTTCACGCATTGAATTGGGCTAGTATAAAATATCACTTTCCTCTCCCTAATATGGAAATTATTTTGCAGCAAGTTGCAGGGTCATAGATGATGTCCTTACTTGATGGTTTTTCCGGTTACAAACAAATCAAGGTAAAAAGGGAAGATAAATATAAAACCACTTTTGTTACTCGTTGGGGAACTTTTTCTTATGAACGTATGCCTTTTGTCTTATCTAATGCAGGTGCCACTTTTCAAAGAGATATGAAAATATATTTTGACGATTTGATCGAAAATATTATTCAGATCTATCTTGATGACTTAACTATGTACTCTAAAAACCGATCAGATCATTTTGGTCATATTAAAAGAGTTCTCATGCGATGTAGGAAATTTGGAGTTTCTCTAAATCCTTCTCAGTCTATTTTCGGTGTTACCAAGGGAAAGTGCCTTGGACACATTGTCTCTGATTCAGGAATAATCATTGATCCTAAAAGGATTGTTGCTATCCTAAATCTACCTGCTCCCACTTCTAAGAAGGAGGTTCAAGCTTTTATGGGTGTTATTAACTTTGTCTGTAGGTTTGTTCCTAATTTTGTTGTAATGGTCAAGCCAATTCATAATCTTCTTAAGAAAGATCATTCCTTTTCTTGGATAGATGATGTCGAAAATGATTTTGTAGGGATCAAGAAAGCAATTAGTTCTGCACAAGTTTTGGCGAAGCCAAATTTTGAGAAATAATTTATGATATATACTAATGCCACAGAGGAAGCAATTTTTGCTATCCTCATGCAAGGTGATGACCAAGGTAACAAAAAACCAATGGCCTACATGAATCAAATCTTGTCTGATGATGAATTTAAATATTCTTTTATTGAAAAACATGCTTTCTCTCTTGTTAAAGTTGTTGAAAATTTTTACCACTTCATCTTAGGTAAGCACACATTGGTAAAAGTCCCTTTACCCATTGTCAATTTTTTTCTCTCATAGACTTATCTTTCAAGGAGGATTGCACATTGGCTTACCAAGATATAGGAGCATGATTTAACTATCATAACTTCCAACGCCATCAAGGGACATGACTTAGCCCTTCACTTAGCTCAGTATGTTGAAACTAGTGAATAAATTGATGAATAAGATAGTTATCTATCAACATTGTTCTACATTGATAATCAAATCATTCCTGTGTCTGAACATCCTTGGTATACAAAATTGGTTTACCATTTGCAAAACCAAAGACGTCCAAATAACTTAGACACTCATCAAATAAGAAGGCTATGTATCGAATCTGCTAAATACATCATTATAGGATACTTCTTGTTTAGAATATCTGTCGATGGTGTGTTTTTTCATTGTGTAAACAATGAGGAAGCACAAAAATTGTTGCACGAAACTCATGGTTCTTCAAATTCTGTTATTCATGTAGGAGGTCATTTTTCTGCTAAAACCATTTCTTTTAAGATTATCAGAAAAAGATACTACTGGCCTTCAATATTTCATGATTCTTATGCTTTTTTGAGATCTTGTGACAAGTGCCAAAAATTTGCTAGGAAAGAACACCTTTCATCCATGCCCTTACAACCCGTCCTCTCAGACTTTCCTTTTTTAAAGTGGGGTTTGGACTTTATTGGTCCTATTAATCCTCTGTCTTTAACAAGAAAAGTATTTATCTTGACAACCACAGACTATTTTACAAAATGGTTTGAAGTTGTCCCTCTTAAACATTCACAAGATGAGCAGGTAATTTCTTTCTTTGAAAATAATATTTTTTCCAGATTTTGTCTTCCTTTGGAAATTATTATAGACAATGGTGTCGCTTTTATTTCTGCTAAGCTGACCCAATTTTTATCTAAGTTGGGGGTTAAAAATTTTACCTCATTAACTTATTACCCCCAAGGAAATGGGTAGGCTGAGTCTACTAATAAGAATCTGGTAAGAATCATCAAAATTCTCATCAAAGATAAGCCTTGTTAATGGCACACTCTCCTCACTTATGCCCTTTGGGTAGATCAAACTACCACCAAGGTGAGCACTGATTGCACTCCTTTCCATCTTGTTTATGGTCAAGAAGCTAGTCTACCGACTAAGCTAGAACTTTCCTCCTTAAGGTTAATGTTATAGGTCGAAGAATTAAATTCTTCTAATGTTTCTCAATGAATGAATACAATTTTGGCTTTAGAGGAGGAAAGGACGTTTTCCTTGGGTAATATAAAGAGAAGACAACAGACTGTTAAAAAATATTTCAACAAGAGTGTCAAAGCTATCAAATTTAATGTAAATGAGAAGGTATTGTTGTGGGATTTAGTTGATGCTAATAGAGGAAGACATTTGAAGTTTAAAAAATTATGGTTGGGTCCTTTTAAGATAGCTTTTGTCCTGGGTGAAAATTATTATATTCTAAAATACTTACAGGAGAGATTGTTTTCCTCCAGCACTAACGGTTCCCACTTAAAACATTATGTGGAACCAACTTGAAGAGTTTAACGCTATTTGGATTGTTTTGTATTATAGTAGTTTTTATTTTTGCTTTTACATTAGTGGTTTTCCATTTCTTCTTTCATACTAGTAGTTTTCCATTTCTTCTATTTCATTTTCTGTCATTTCATTTCTGCTTATTCAATCTTGATGTTTCATTTTTGTTATGACATTTCTAGATTTTGCTCTTTTTAACTTCAATTTTTGGTCAAAATAAAATGTTGGATCAATTTTTCCACATCGACACTTCTGCAAAATATTTTTAATCAATAACAATCAAGATTACACAGTTGTCATGATGTTCCCTTTGAAGGCATCATTGAAATTGTTATTTGCTTTCACTGTTGTTTTATGAGATAGTTGGTTTTATCCCGCTTCTACTTTCCTTTTCTTCATCCATTTCGATATTCAAAAGAGAAAGTTCAAAAAAAATTCTCCTTGAAGTCAACACAAAGTTTTAGTTGAATGATTCTGCTTACAGGGATAAACCCCCTCATAATTAACACTTTCCATGAGTTATTCCCAAATTCCCGATCATTTTTCCATTAAATCTGCTCACTTCCCCCTGTTACATAATCTTTCTAATTTTTATCTTCTTGATTTGATGTTACTTGGTTAATGACGCCAGACATTCCGAGTTGTTAATCTATTGGAAACAGATTTCCCTGTGGAGTTGCCAGTTTGTTGACGATTAAAATCATAACGATGAATTCCACCCGCAAAGTATTGCTAAAGCCCTATTATTTAACTATGTTAATAATATAATACTAGTAGGTGGGAACCCCTTGTATACTAGAGGTTAAAGGATAGACATATTATACATTGTTTGTTGTTGTTTTTTATGCTTCCTACATAGTCCTACATGGTTGACAATTTAGTCTTGGTTTCATTTTGACATGGTAACAGGTCGATGAATCATTTTTTTGGAATGCTTTTTGTGATCCAAAACATTTTTTATGGTTATGAGGAGCATGTTATTTACAGTTTCTATGATTTAACCATGTCACTAATCATTGTGATCGATTACCTAGCCACATATATGCAAGAGATATTTTATTGATATCACAATCAAAGCAAAGAAAGAAAAACTTATGAAAAAAATCCTAAAGGGAAAGGAGTTATATGTTGAGCTATGATAAAGGATTATATGAAAATCAAAGAGTTAAAACATATTAGTGTTATTCATAACTATTATGCTATTGTTGGTTAGTAGGCTATACAAATTTCATTAGATTTAAATGGGGCACATACAACATTGCAATATGTATGATGGCATAGAATTATGGCAAGGGTTAACATGTAAATGATATCGGGTGGTGCACTATGCAAGGGATATCGTCGTGGATTTAAAATGGTTTGGCATTGAATACATGGTTTAATTGATTGGTGAATGTAATGCTTGTTGGGTTGACTCGTACTTAGAATTGAATAGGCCAGGTGATGAAAGCAACGTGCATTTACTGCACATCACTCCATACTCCCCCTATCGGCTGTCACCCTAGCATTGTTCCATTGTTTCATTTTTTGATTTGTTGGTTGTGAAGCTCCACATTTCAGGCTCTTGGAAGAAAGAAGGCCTGACCAACTTGCCATTTAAGCATTTTTCTATAGGTATGATTTATTTTCTCTCCATCCATGAAGTATTCTTTGTTGTATGAACAAATGATGGCTCAATGATTCTTGGATTCTATGTGTTATTGAGAATTTAGATTGTTTGGATGTGTGTTATATCTCTCTATGATGACTATAAAATGTTACAGATTGCAAGATTTTTTTTTATTTTTTTTAAGTTGTGCATTGATTGGTTTCTCAGTCAATTTAATATTGTGATGGGTCTTTGTGGAATAATAAGTGAATGGTGGTACATATGGATCTATGTTGATAATGGAGGGTTTCATTATAAGTATTACCATCGGTTATTTTGTTCCCTCACAATCATGATTGTAACCCTTACCCAGTCGCAGAGGGATTTCCAGCAATTGGTGTGTTATTTCTTCAAACACTGAGTCATGGTCATTGGTCCATTCTTATTGTCTTTTCACTGAAGTATTCCAAGATACAGTCTTGGGTGGCTCTAACATTAATATATGCCTGTCGGGTTGTGGGTTGATACAATTTATATCTCGGCGTTATGTCAAAATGATGTTTGCATCCTCAGTGGTGTTTTTGTCAAGTTGTTCAACTCTTAAGTAATGGGTAGAGATGTTTTCTTTTAATAATTGCCACTGTTCAATTAAAATTCTCCTCTGCAAGTGTTAAACGCGTCATGTGCACTGGTTTATTATCTTCCTTCCTTTTCTCTTATCGGGTGTTAATCATTGGTCTCATCTAGGAATTGGAGTAATAAGAAGATTGTGTGGATCACTGTTGTATCTTTCTCGAAAGTTATTCTTCCTATTGTTGGTAAGTCTCAAAAGACCTCCATCTCTCTGTGTTATGGTTAAAATATGAAAGATCTCTTTTTGTCTCCCTGCATTTGATTATGACAGAGCCCAATTTAATTTACCTTCTGGGTTGTCAAATATTGGTTTATCAGTGAAATGGTNTGAATCAAATCTTGTCTGATGATGAATTTAAATATTCTTTTATTGAAAAACATGCTTTCTCTCTTGTTAAAGTTGTTGAAAATTTTTACCACTTCATCTTAGGTAAGCACACATTGGTAAAAGTCCCTTTACCCATTGTCAATTTTTTTCTCTCATAGACTTATCTTTCAAGGAGGATTGCACATTGGCTTACCAAGATATAGGAGCATGATTTAACTATCATAACTTCCAACGCCATCAAGGGACATGACTTAGCCCTTCACTTAGCTCAGTATGTTGAAACTAGTGAATAAATTGATGAATAAGATAGTTATCTATCAACATTGTTCTACATTGATAATCAAATCATTCCTGTGTCTGAACATCCTTGGTATACAAAATTGGTTTACCATTTGCAAAACCAAAGACGTCCAAATAACTTAGACACTCATCAAATAAGAAGGCTATGTATCGAATCTGCTAAATACATCATTATAGGATACTTCTTGTTTAGAATATCTGTCGATGGTGTGTTTTTTCATTGTGTAAACAATGAGGAAGCACAAAAATTGTTGCACGAAACTCATGGTTCTTCAAATTCTGTTATTCATGTAGGAGGTCATTTTTCTGCTAAAACCATTTCTTTTAAGATTATCAGAAAAAGATACTACTGGCCTTCAATATTTCATGATTCTTATGCTTTTTTGAGATCTTGTGACAAGTGCCAAAAATTTGCTAGGAAAGAACACCTTTCATCCATGCCCTTACAACCCGTCCTCTCAGACTTTCCTTTTTTAAAGTGGGGTTTGGACTTTATTGGTCCTATTAATCCTCTGTCTTTAACAAGAAAAGTATTTATCTTGACAACCACAGACTATTTTACAAAATGGTTTGAAGTTGTCCCTCTTAAACATTCACAAGATGAGCAGGTAATTTCTTTCTTTGAAAATAATATTTTTTCCAGATTTTGTCTTCCTTTGGAAATTATTATAGACAATGGTGTCGCTTTTATTTCTGCTAAGCTGACCCAATTTTTATCTAAGTTGGGGGTTAAAAATTTTACCTCATTAACTTATTACCCCCAAGGAAATGGGTAGGCTGAGTCTACTAATAAGAATCTGGTAAGAATCATCAAAATTCTCATCAAAGATAAGCCTTGTTAATGGCACACTCTCCTCACTTATGCCCTTTGGGTAGATCAAACTACCACCAAGGTGAGCACTGATTGCACTCCTTTCCATCTTGTTTATGGTCAAGAAGCTAGTCTACCGACTAAGCTAGAACTTTCCTCCTTAAGGTTAATGTTATAGGTCGAAGAATTAAATTCTTCTAATGTTTCTCAATGAATGAATACAATTTTGGCTTTAGAGGAGGAAAGGACGTTTTCCTTGGGTAATATAAAGAGAAGACAACAGACTGTTAAAAAATATTTCAACAAGAGTGTCAAAGCTATCAAATTTAATGTAAATGAGAAGGTATTGTTGTGGGATTTAGTTGATGCTAATAGAGGAAGACATTTGAAGTTTAAAAAATTATGGTTGGGTCCTTTTAAGATAGCTTTTGTCCTGGGTGAAAATTATTATATTCTAAAATACTTACAGGAGAGATTGTTTTCCTCCAGCACTAACGGTTCCCACTTAAAACATTATGTGGAACCAACTTGAAGAGTTTAACGCTATTTGGATTGTTTTGTATTATAGTAGTTTTTATTTTTGCTTTTACATTAGTGGTTTTCCATTTCTTCTTTCATACTAGTAGTTTTCCATTTCTTCTATTTCATTTTCTGTCATTTCATTTCTGCTTATTCAATCTTGATGTTTCATTTTTGTTATGACATTTCTAGATTTTGCTCTTTTTAACTTCAATTTTTGGTCAAAATAAAATGTTGGATCAATTTTTCCACATCGACACTTCTGCAAAATATTTTTAATCAATAACAATCAAGATTACACAGTTGTCATGATGTTCCCTTTGAAGGCATCATTGAAATTGTTATTTGCTTTCACTGTTGTTTTATGAGATAGTTGGTTTTATCCCGCTTCTACTTTGCTTTTCTTCATCCATTTCGATATTCAAAAGAGCAAGTTCAAAAAAAATTCTCCTTGAAGTCAACAAAATTTTTTAGTTGAATGATTCTGCTTACAGGGATAAACCCCCTCATAATTAACACTTTCCATGAGTTATTCCCAAATTCCCGGTCATTTTTCCATTAAATCTGCTCACTTCCCGTTGTTACATAATCATTCTAATTTTTATCTTCTTGATTTGATGTTACTTGGTCAATGAAGCCAGACATTCCGAGTTGTTAATCTATTGGAAACAGATTTCCCTGTGGAGTCACCAGTTTGTTGACGATTAAAATAATAACGATGAATTCCGCCCACAAAGTATTGCTAAAGCCCTATTATTTAACTATGTTAATAATATAATACTAGTAGGTGGGAACCCCTTGTATACTAGAGGTTAAAGGATAGACATATTATACACTATTTGTTGTTGTTTTTTATGCTTCCTACATAGTCCTACATGGTTGACAATTCAGTCTTGGTTTCATTTTGACATGGTAACAGGTCGATGAATCATTTTTTTGGAATGCTTTTTGTGATCGAAAACATTTTTTATGGTTATGAGGAGCATGTTATTTACAGTTGCTATGATTTAACCATGTCACTAATCATTGTGATCGATTACCTAGCCACATATATGCAAGAGATATTTTAGTGATATCATAATCAAAGCAAAGAAAGAAAAACCTATGAAAAAAATCCTAAAGGGAAAGGAGTTATATGTTGAGCTATGATAAAGGATTATATGCAAATGGAAAAGTTAAAACATATTAGTGTTATTCATAGCTATTATGCTATTGTTGGTTAGTAGGCTATACAAATTTCATTAGATTTAAATGGGGCACATATAGCATTGCAATATGTATGATGGCATAGAATTATGGCAAGGGTTAACGTGTAAATGATATCGGGTGGTGCACTATGCAAGGGATATCGTCGTGGATTTAAAATGGTTTGGTATTGAATACATGGTTTAATTGATTGGTGAATGTAATGCTTGTTGGGTTGACTCGTACTTAGAATTGAATAGGCCAGGTGATGGAAGCAACGTGCATTTACTGCACGTCATTCCATACTCCCCCTATCGGCTGTCACCCTAACATTGTTACATTGTTTCATTTTTCGATCTGTTGGTTGTGAAGCTCCACATTTCAGGCTCTTGGAAGAAAGAAGGCTTGGCCAACTTGCCAATTAAGCATTTTTCTACAGGTATGATTTATTTTCTCTCCATCCATGAAGTATTCTCTGTTGTATGAACAAATGATGGCTCAATGATTCTTGTATTCTATGTGTTATTGAGAATTTAGATTGTGTGGATGAGTGTTATATCTCTCTATGATGACTATAAAATGTTACGGATTGCAAGAATTTTTTTTATTTTTTTTAAGTTGTGCATTGCTTGGTTGCTCGGTCAGTTTAATATTGTGATGGGTCTCTATGGAATAATAAGTGAATGGTGGTACATATGGATCTATGTTGATAATGGAGGGTTTCATTCTAAGTATTAACATCGGTTATTTTGTTCCCTCACAATCATGATTGTAACCCTTACCCAGTCGCAGAGGGATTTCCAGCAGTTGTTGTGTTATTTCTTCAAACACCGAGTCATGGTCATTGGTCCATTCTTATTGTATTTTCATTGAAGTATTCCAAGATACAGTCTTGGGTGGCCCTAACATTAATATATGTCTGTCGAGTTGTGGGTTGATACAATTTATATCTCGGCGTTATGTCAAAATGATGTTTGCATCCTCAGTGTTGTTTTTGTCAAGTTGTTCAACTCTTAAGTAATGGGTAGAGATGTTATATCTCTGTGTTTCTTTTCATAATTTCCACTGTTCAATTAAAATTCTCCTTTGCAAGTGTTAAACGCATCATGTGCACTGGTTTATTATCTTCCTTCCTTTTCTCTTATCAGGTGTTAATCATTGGTCTCGTCCAGGAATTGGAGTAATAAGAAGATTGTGTGGCTCACTGTTGTATCTTTCTCGAAAGTTATTCTTCCTATTGTTGGTAAGTCTCAGAAGACCTCCATCTCTTTGTGTTATGGTTAAAATATGAAAGATCTCTTTTTGTCTCCCTGCATTTGATTATGACAGAGCCCAATTTAATTTACCTTCTGGGTTGTCAAATATTGGTTTATCAGTGAAATGGTTATGGATCTTTTTCATCAAGTCTATGTCTCGTCCTTCTATGATAAAATCGGTTGAACAATTACAAATGGAAACATGCACTTGCATACAGTCGAGATTTGTCTTATTTCATTATGGTTTCACTCACTGTGTTTTTATCAACGTGGTCTTGATTGCAATTGGAAACACCTGTTTTTTTTGCTAGGCCCGATCAGGGTTATGGCTAGTTTTAAAAATGATGCTTGTGTGTAATTGGTTATGTTCGATTCATATATTATATTGGATCACCATACAATTTACCAATGGTTTTAAAAGGAAGTTATATCCATAGTGATAAGGCTCAGGTTTTATGTTTTGGTTGTTTGTTGTTTCATTGCAAGATCTTGTCGATTGATATGATGAAGACTGTGTTTAATCGATCATGTTTTGGAAGTTTGTTCGTATTTGAAAAAATGCATGTGTATATTTTAAATTGGTAGACATGGGATGTTGATTATTTATGGATAAGGAGGGATAGACGTCGAGCATGTTGTTGATTATTATTTTATTTTTTTAAAAGAAAAGAAAGAAAGGATCAACGCTTGGTTAAACATGACTGTTGAATGGGAAGGTTGTTTTGTTTATAAGTTATGATTGCATGGAATTTTATGAATTGAGAAATTTTGGGAAAGTTAATTATTGGAACAAAAGACAATTTGATATAAAATTGAGAAACTGTGAATGTTGGTGCTTTTGGATTGATTCTAATACAGAGTTATGATTACTGATTATTTAATTTGTTTTATGAATAGTATTTGTTATTTTCCTTATCATTATCTCACTTTTTCACACATTACAAATCCCCTCATAATCCCAGATTCACTTTGCATGCCATGTTCTTAAAATCAAATTAAAATTAAATGGAAACTTTGTATTACAACAATTAAAGGGTGAGACGGAGATGGATTACAATTGATATGTTTTCTCATAGCAACACAATTGATTGTTTAATGATTTGTTGAGTAGTAATCATGTTCTACTCCTTTTCATTTTATCACTTTTCTGCTCAATACAACCCCCTCAGATATCCCAAAACCCTTATTTACCCCCTACTCATTGACAAGTATTAAACGATTTTTATGGATTAGATTGCATGGGTCTGATGTGTTTGTTGAGCCAAAATTTATTTCATATTTAAAGAGATGGCATGTATGGTTTGTTTAAGAAGATAGTTGTTAATAAAATCTGCATACAGGATGACCTTCTTCATCAAAGGAGGCCATGGCCGAAATAACAATGGCAGAGGGAATTGGAACAGAGGCCCTAGATGGACTAGATTTTTGATACATTTTGATGTAGATCCACAAGAGTTAAACCAACTCTTCCAAGCTAGATTTTTCAATTGGATTGGACATGAGGTAGTCCAACTTAGGCCAGAAAGGCATCCCTTCCATCCGCAACATGTCCTGGGTATCCCTGTCCCCCCTCATGCTTCATTACAACCTGAAGTCCCTAAAAATGATGGATGACAAGAGATTGTTCTTCCATTAGTCTCCCAACATCGTGGCTGGCCCAATTTGTCTCTACCTCTCCTCCTCCATAGCTTAACCCAAATGTCCAAATTTCCCCTGCACACACACCTGTACAATCTTCCCACGCAAGCAAGAGACTCAAAACTGAAGCCGCCACATGCATGATAAAGGAAAATTTGTTGCTTCCCCCTCCTCTCCCTCAAGTGATTCAGCCAAATATGTTTCATCTTGCATGCACTTGAGAGATGACTTCTCTCATGTTATCAATGAGATCAATCCTAAAGGATCCACACAACCTAAGGCTAATTTAGAAAATTCAAAGGGGAGACAACAACAATAAAGGAAAAATTGCCTCCCAAAGTGGAAAATATGGTTTTTGAGTATATTTTATTATTGATTGTTGAGAACAATTGACTGCTAAATTTTTTGGACAACATACTATTTTTGGATATTTTGGATATTATATTTTTGGATATGGTTTAAAATATCATTGATATTTAATTTTTAAATTATGAGAATGATGATGGGAGCCACAAGGAGGGATGTGTTTTTTTGATTGACTAGTTATGTTTATTTTTGTTAAGAAACTAAAGGGAGTCACAAGGGGTCCCACCTACTAGTTATTATTTATTAAAGACCCTTATTATTATTATGTTAATTATTCCCCTAAACTAAAAGTTAGTTGAGTTTTAGTTAACTTAACTAAAATAGGTAGTTGAACTACTTCAACTAATTTTGATTGCTTAAAGGAAAAAAGAGAAGGAAGAACAAGAAGAGAATAGAAGGAAAAAGCATACTAAGGCCTTCTCTTGAGTTTTATTGAGATAGTTCATTTTTCATTCATTCTTTAATTCATTAAAAGCTTAATTCTCTTTTATGACAATAGGGTCCTATTGTAGACAACAAGATTCAAGCCTAAATTACATCATTCAAAAACTTGTTTTTCAGAGATGTTGATATATCTTTGATAGTCTGTGTAGACTTGTCTATTTATGAATTAAATTTCATGACTAATAAAGGATATTGTGCAGAGTCGAGTGCACAACAATCTATGGCAAGTTGATCCAGCTTTTAAATTTCAGTTTTTTACTTTCTTTCATAAGTCCTTTTGTATGGTTTTCATCGAGGACATCTATGTTTGACTTTGGTCCAAACTCCCTCGGGGATTTTTGTAAAGAGAACGATTCTTTTGATTTCTTGGAATGAGATAAGTGATTGTTATTCTGCCACATATGTGTTAATATGTGACTTGGTATTTTTTCTTTTGTCTCCACATTTACTTTTCCATTTGTTATATTCAAAAAATTATATAAAAATGTTAAATTTTACAACAATCTTTTGTTTATAAAAAATCATCCTAATCCATTGTAACTAATACTTATGGATTAGGAAACAACTTTTGAGGCTATATACATAGGGTGATATTCCCATCTATCTTTCCTTAGCCAAGAAAGATCTGCAAATGATTAACATTATTTCATATATTTTCCTCAACAACTGCTTCCACTTCTTTTCCCTTGGGAATCAACTTGGTGATGGCTGGGATCTTCTAGTCATCCTTCCAATCTCTCATTTCCATTTCAACTTCCTCTGCATTGATGCATAATCAAAGTTGTAACCATTCTTTCTTTGGATCCCTTTGCGCTTGGATCCACATGTTGTGTCGCACAACCCTAAAGTTGGCTATACCTTGATATTGAGTGACCACTTCTAGATTTATCCTCCAAGTATTGGCTATGTTGTCTTGTATGTCACTGAGATACTGAGAAAAATTGTTGGCATTTCCACTTCTTCTCTTGGCATCTGAATTGCTTCCCATCGACATGTACCATGCTACACGACAGTGTCCTACCCTATCACAAAAGTATGAGTAGGGAGGATATTTCCAACCACTTAGCGTTATCAAAATCATTAACCAGGAGCAGTGGAACTTTGTTCCCAAGTCCTTTTTGTCCTTGTAATCATCTAGGAACGAGTTCAGTAAATGTGGGGCCCAACTGATCATGGTGTCATTTCAGAATTGTGCTTCTGTTGCAACAACCCCTGCAGGGACCTCCTCCTTGTGGTATTTACGAAGCAATTTGCATGCCATGAGTTTTATGGCCATCTTGGTGGATGCGTCATTGATCCGTTTTATGATTATTCCACGCGAGCCTCTTTCTAGCTAGTACGTATTATTCATCCCTTTTGTGAGAGCCTTTTCTTTGGTTTTATCATCCAGGTACTGCGTGGGATTCTCTCCATTTGATGGTAGTCCTATGATGAATGAAATCATCTCTACGTCGATTGAGACAAGTTCTTCTAACCATAAAAATCCTCCATGGAGGACTGCCATCAACAACTTAACAAATTTGTCACCTCTTTCCCCATGCCTGGAAAACACAGGGATCTTGAATTGCATCTCATTTCTCTTTGCATATTTTTGAGTCAAGGTCAAGAACTTCATTAGTTTATTCTCCGCTTCCTTTTTTATTAAAACAACAACCATTAAAATTAAGCGTAATTTTAAAATTTGTGTAGTAAATTTTATTTTCTAGAACTCTTGTACACCAACATTAGCTAAGGTATAGAGCTTTGGAATAGGTTGTGAGGAATACTCTCCAAATAATTAAAACAAACAATAGCATCTTGTGATTAGGGATATTTAAATCCACTTGCTACATTTTGTCATGGGAATCCCTTCTAACACAAGGGTCAATCACGAGGTCACATTATGGCCAACAGAGTTAATAACCCTGCTTTGTTGGTCCTAGTGTAGTGAATGCGCATATTATTGGGGGTCACTTGAGAAGAAAAATATGTGCGAGACTTCTCGAGGATATTTCGGTCTTAGATACCCTGCCCTTATGTGTATATCGGACTGTCGACTCTTTCCCCGTGCATCATTTTCATAATTGGTAACCTTAGTAGTCTACATCTTCATGGTCTTTACACGAGGTGACTGTGGAGGGGAAAGTCTTCATGATACCTCGAATTGACGTTGGCTAAACTGACTCGGGCTCGTTGGAGGGTATACCCACTATTATGTGTGGGATCTTGCACCAGGGTGTAATTCCATTAAGTATGTTGTCAACATAACTTTTCCACCCACTCTATCCGAACCCATTCTTGTCTTGATCTCACGATGTTGGATTTCATCACCAACTAGCGATTTCAATATAATAAGATTTGTTCGTATGCTTGATATCTAGATTTTATTAATGAATGTTGTTTGTATTAATTAGTTGGACATATATATTTATTTATTTTGTATTGGGTGGGGATAACATTGACCCTCACCATTCACTTAGGATGCAAGGATTGCCTCTGGAAGAACCAGAATAATACGCCCCCTTGCTTCCTAATTCACTAGAGGGTCCTTATCCTGAAGGATATTTTAATAATGACGAATCCTCTGAGATTGGGATTTTTACTCCATTGATCAAACCATGAATCCATGTGAACCCACTATTGATTGTTCCCCAAGGCCCTATTTTTCACAGAATAAACTCTTTCGGAGACGTTCTTGTTGAAGACTATCCTAGAATACCTTTGGTACCTTTCGTAGAGTCCAATGTGGATGAACCACAATTTCCTAGTGAATAATTTAGAACCCCTATTAAAACTTATAGAATTTTTAATCCCAGTTCAATCCCAATCCGTTCTTTGTGGAGAACTCCCTCTGGACGTGATATTTTTTATAAACTAGGTATGATTCCAAATCAACCTACACACCACACGTACTTGCTACTTCTACTTCTTATACAGTGTCTCCAAATCATTTTACTAGAACAACAAGTAACATTTCTACTATTTTAGACTAGGTGTTGGTTGGTACAGATACATTTATTCCTAGCCATTTCACTAGCTCTACCATAGTCCCACAAGTCGCACCTTTTTTATCGGAAGTTTGGTAACATTTCAAGCTCCTATTGGAACACCACTTCAGTCTAGACTGAATCCACCACCTCCACCTGGGTATAATTCTCTTAGTATTTATATCTCTAATCCTACTCAGGGTCCATCTGGAGGACCTAGTCTTTTTGTTCCACCTGGGTATAATGCTCTCAATGGTTTTATTCCTAACTCTACCGAGGGTCTATCCGGAGGGCCTAGTCGTCATGTACCACTTAGAGGATCTAATATTCCTAGACTAAGTATCTCAAATATTCTTGGAGGCACAAACCATCCTATTACTTCTAGTTTTCAACCTCCTAGTGGACGATACTCCTCTGAGGGCCAACCCCAAGTTGGGGTCCACAATCCAGTTCATGGGAAATATATGAATAGATTACAAAACCAACCTTGGAATTTTTCTTTCCAAGGAAATCAACAACTGTCCGGGGGGAAAGCTAGTCTAAGAAATTATTTTGTACCCTATTATCATGGGAAGGATTTTCCAGGCACTGTAAACCCTACCTGGGGTCAATCCTTTCAATCAAATGCCCCTTTCCAAGGTTGCATTCCCAATCAACACGTTAATGTTAGACACTTGACTCAAAATCCTCCACAGTCTAATTTGACTAAACCATATAACTATTTGCAAACAACTTATGGTCTTACTGGTATATCTATGGGATTACCTCCCCAAAGTTATCAATTTCCTTAGGTTAACAAAAAACATTCATTTCTAGCTACTTTAGTTTTACCAGATTTGTCTAGAATTATGAATGATCCTATCATACATTCTCCTTTTTGGCTGTTTATACCTGCCAAATTACCGTCAGACATTCCAAAGTTTGACCATCACTCAGGAGAATATCCAAACAATCCTGTCATGAATTTTCATCTTTGTTGTTCATCCAAATCATTGATGGATGACTCCATATGACTACATCTTTTTCAATGCACTATTACGCGTTTGGTCGCCAAATGGTACATCGAAGCGTTGAAAGGTTTCTTCAATGATTTAAATGCCTTGTCCATGGCCTTCTTGACACATTACCAACTGTCGATACAGTATGAGACACGAACAAAAGTTTTAAGTTCATTTAAACAATCCTCTTCTACCCACATCTTAGATCATATTCATGAGTGGAGGAGGAGACGACGATTAGCAAAAGTTCCTCTTCCTGATCAATTATTGGTTGAGTGGTTCAAAACATCACTCATCAATCCTATAGCCTATGATGTTTCCATGGGAGGTGTCGTCACTAAAGAATAGGCAATCAGTCGTGCCCAATATTTGGATCTCATTTATTCTCAAATAAGCACATTGTGTGACTTGATCAGTGATGCTTCTCACCCATCTACAAATCCAGCCCCAACGCTTCCAATAACATCTCATGTTGTTTATGGGGTGATTGGCACTTTTCATACAAAGACTCAGACAAAACAAGTCAGTCATTCCAATCCCAAACCTACTACTACTAGTGTACAAAATGCTACTCCTCCTGCTTCCTCTCCCGGTAAAAACTCTAAGGTAAACAGGATCCATCCTATGACTACCAAAAAATATCAAAATAAGAAGAAATGGAAGGGTAAAAATAAAAAGGATAAAATTAGTGATCAACAACCAGATAAACCAAAAACTCAAACTATTGATGATAAAGAAAAGAGAAAACCTCTTTATGCTTGTCTTATTTGTGGCGAGGACCATTACACGAAATATTTTTTGTGACATGTTGAGGTCACTCGATTCCTCTAGGGGACCAGGACTCCCCCCTATGCCTATCATTTTTTCATAACCTTTTCCTTCACAAAAACAAGCCCAACTAGTTATTCATGACCAAACTTCTCCCTCTACCAGTTCTTATGTTCTCATGTGTACTACTTCCAAGAAATATGACGTTGCAGTCGCTACTCAAACCAAATATTATTCTCCTTATAAAGATAAAGTTAACGATCAACCTCTTGCATCAACTCCATCTCCCAATGGTCTTATTCATCTCGAAAAACCTAATCCTGATATAGTAATCCATCCTCCTCCCAAAGGCGTCATTCGTAAGTTGTCAATCAACCTGCATGCACATGCAACTCAAAACTACAGTATTGTAGAAGATATTGCACAAGCACCATCTGTGATGTCATCCCTCGAAGTCCTTCAAAGTTTTCCTACTCAATGGAAGGAACTATTAAAGGCTATTGGTCGAATCAATCCTATTGATATGAATTTGATAATATTTGACTTGAAAGATCACATTCCAAGATTCCCTCATCAATTAGCTTTTCAAATACAAGTAATTTTGGAAACAAAGAATATTTGTCAAACAATCGTTGATGAAGGGGCTTCGACTTGCATAATTTATGTCACCTGTTGGAAAGCCATTGGCTATCCTATCCTTACCAAGTCACATAACACATTAAAATATTTTAATGGTACAGGGTATAAACCTTATGGTGTAATCTCTGGATTATATATTGTGTTAGAAGGAAAATTGGTTACTGTGGAGGTTGAAGTGTTCGATGCACCTCTCGATTACAACCTCTTACTTGGTCATAGTTCAATTGACGCTATGTGAGAAATTGTCTCTACTCTTTTCCATGTGATATGTTTCCCTCACCAAGGTAAAGTTGTTATAGTAGATCAACTCACCTTTTTTAGTTATGATTCATGCACTGGTAATGTTCCTTTCATAGAAAAAACACCTCTCAGTTATGATAATGTCGGTGTGGGTCTTTTTAAATATTCATCGTTAATGGGAAATTTTCCCATTCCAACCCCCACTGTTCCTCCTCTTGTCGCTTCTATTAACATGATTTCAACTAGTGTTGGTGAAATCCATTAGTCATATGACCCTTGGATAGTACCTATCTTGGAAAATGCCATCGTTATGGAAACCAAATGCCACTAAGTTCAGACGAATTGGCTTATCACACTATTCAATCGACATCTCCTTATTACCACTCTCACTTTGATACATCTCCTAATCCATTTCACACAATTTTTCAAACTGATGAAAAAACCATGGTAGTTATGTGTGTGGAAGACACACCATGGGATGATGGACATCATCGTTCTATCCTCTTCCTTGAAACTGGGACTATCGATAGTTACCGACAGATTTTGAATTCGTGAGCAGTTATTAATATCCCTCTAGTTTTCAAACCAAACGTGATGTTTTCTATGAAGAAAAATTGGGAAATATTTCACCAACCATCCCTATGGATATTTCAAACCTGGAATTGTGGAAAATTTTCACATAGGTGCTTCATGTTCTCCCGATGAGATTCAAATTTACAAGGCCCTTTTCCAAGAATTTTGTGATGTATTTTCTTGGAGTTATGAAGAAATGCTTGGAATTGACCCAGATATCGTTGTACATGAAATCAATACATATCCTAAAGATAAGATAATTTGACAATGAATTCTCTCAGTTCATCCACGAAAAGCTGTCGTGATCAAGATTTAAGTTGAAAAACCTATTAAGGATGATTTTATCTACCTTGTAGCATTGACTGATTGGGTTTCCAATCTTGTTCTAATCATGAAGAAATAAGGAACGATCTGTGTGTGTTGATTATAGGGATATTAATAAGTCTTGCCATAAATATAATTATCCAACCCCTTTTGTTTACCAGATCGTCGATGACTATGCTCGAAGCGAAATATTCTCTCTAATGAACAAATTTTCTAGCTATAATCAGATAAATATTTTACCCTTGGATCAGTACAAAACTGTCTTTATTTGTCCTTAGGGTACCTTCGCGTACCATAAACTCCCTTTCGATCTCAATAACGCTGGTGTGACTTTTCAAAGAGCTATGTCTTATGCCTTTCACAATATCATGCATATTGTGCAACCATTTCTTGATGATATACTAGCACATTCCATGCATTGTCAAGATCATCCGACACACTTACAAGCTATTTTTCTCCGATGTCGATTGTATCCGATTGAATCAACATAAATGTGTTTTTTGTGTGGAGTCTAGATGAATTCTAGTATTTATTGTTTCCATGCATGGGATTAGAGTTTATCCATTGAAGGTTGAAGCAATCATCAATTTGCCCCCTCCTTCTATCTTACGCCAACTCCAAAGTTTGCAAGGGAAGGCAAGCTTTCTACGAAGATTCATTCCTAATTATGTCGAACTGGCGAAAGGATTCACTTGACTTCTTAAGAAGGTTCATGATTTTTTGTGGGATGACACCTCTAACATAGCATTTGAAACTTTAAAACTTGCATTAACATGTACACCACTATTATATCCTCCATATTACAATTGAGATTACTTCCTATATTTGGATTTGTCATATCACACCATCGCCATGGTCCTGGTCCAAGAGGATGATTTTCAAGATGAACATGTCATTAACTATTTAATTCAGAGTCTTATGACCAATGAAATCAAATACATGCATGTGGAGAAATTGGCCTTGCCAGCTGTTCAAGTTGTCCAGTGTTTTCGTCACTATATTTTATTGTGCAAGACCATAGTTATTTATGATTGCAACACTATGCAACATATTCTTACATGAAAATTTCTAGGATAAAAATACTCCAAATGGATTGTGATCCTCCAAGAGTTTTATTTGGAGTTTGAAAAATCCAAGTCAAAGAAATCCTTGATCTTTGTTGAGTTGATATGGGACCTTCCCTCTACTGATACAAAAAATGTGGAAAAATATTCATTTCTTTATGAATCTCTCTTTCTGATAATTTTATACGATATATGGTATGGAGGCATCATCATTGATCTCCAAACCCAAAATTTATGGCCTGATGTATCTTGTGTAGATCCTCATCATATTCGGTATCAAGCCTGTCAATATATTATTCTTGGTGATACCCTTTACTGTCATGGTATTGACTCAGTGTTTCGATGATGTCTGGCATATGATGAAGATGAGAAAGAATTAAATAACTATCATTATAGAGAATGTGCTGGTCATATGCCTAGGTATGCCACTGCCCAAAAGATCTGATGAGCTAGTTACTTTTGGCCTTCACTTTTCAAGGATTGCATTCTCACAGTTCATAAATGCCATGCTTGTCAAATCTATAATAATAAGATTTGATATTATCTTGCTCCTATCTATCCTGTAGTTTTCGTTGGTCCATTTGTTAAATGGGGCATTGAATTCATGACATGTAACCCTCACTCGATCGAGGGCATGGATACATCATTGTAGCTGTGGATTATTTCACTAAGTGGGCTGAGGTGATGCCTACATTCGATAACACCGAGAAAACTGTAGAACTTTTTATATTCAATCATATCATCACTAGGTTTGGTGTCCTTCAATCCATCATCACCGACCATGGCACCCATTTTTGCAATTTCATGATGTCTGAGCTAACTGATAAGTTGGGTTTATGGCATGAAAACTCAACCCTTTATTATCCACAGGCCAATGGCCAAGTTGAAGTAATTAACAAAGTTTTAACCACTATGCTTCGACAGATAGTAGGGATTGATATGTCAAGTTAGCATAAAATGGTGTTTTCGACATTATGGGACTATCAAACATTAGTTAAATCTCCTACGTGTTTCACACCTTTCTAATTAGTGTATGGTATCGAAGTCATCTTCCTGAATGAATGTGAAATTATGTCTCTGAAGCTAGCCATCAAACTTCTCCCCAACACCACCACTGAGGGAGAATATATGTTGTATTTAATTCAATTAGATGAGACTCATCATGATGTTGAATTAGTAATAGAAAAATGGAAGAAACACATTAAGGCTCAATACGATAAAAATGTTAAACCTCGTGTTTTTTCTGAAGGCGATTTGGTTCTCCCTTATGACCAAGATCGTGAATTGTTGGGGGCAGGTAAATTTGAGCCCATGTGACATGGTCCTTATATCGTTAAACGAGTATTAAAGAAAGGGGATTATGAGCTGGTTGATTACTATGGAATTACTTTGGGTGAACCCAGAACTGGGCTTTGCTTAAAGAAGTACTATTCTTAAAATGTTTTGCATGAGTGCTTTGTACTTTATTGTATCATATTATAGTGTGCTTTTTGTCATTTCTTTTTCTTCCCTCAAACTGCTTCCCTTGCCTTTTGATTGGTTTCTATATGTTTTCATTCTCGCTACCTTATATTGGATTTATTGATGGTGCTAGTCGCAGTACTCAAAATCTCACATCTACTGCATGGGAAATCTATGCACCTATGGGTGAGTCGATAAGTCTACGTGGTATTTGCCTGGGTCATGCAACTAGTAACATTGCTGAATATAGTGCATTCATTGAGTTATTGAATGATGCCATTTCACTTGGCATCCATCATTTGATTGTACAACTCGATTCTCAACTTGTGGTGCTACAATTAAGCAACATCTATTCCATCAGAAGTCCTACACTATTATGTGTATACTTGAGAATTCGCCTCTTGGAAAGGAGTTTTGATTACATTTAATATGAACACATTCCTAGATATCTAAATACATTAATAGATGCTTTAGCCAATTATGTTTTAGATATACATTTGCACAATTTATAAATCCAAGTACAAACACATAAAAACAAGTAAGTTGATAGAAGTTTTTGTATTATAACGCAAAAAGTTACAAAAGTGTGTACTAAGACCAAAATATCGAAGCACGTGGCTTCATATACATATAGGAATCATGGATGATTCTCATGATAGAAAACTACTTCACGTGCTACACGACGGAGTAGTCAACCAATAGATGTTGAAACACCAATAGTTTGGCATTGGTGACATTGAGGCATCTCATCTACGGTAATTGCAGGGATGTCCATAGTCATTCCCTCAAGATTATGCTCAATATCCTTGAGATCTTCAATGACTACTCAGTCTCAAACTGCCATTGCACCTGACTCCCCACGTCTCTATATTGGAGATGAACCCAGAGGTATGAAAGGTGCCACATCTGCATTTGAGAGATTTTGATTAGTCTTAGATACATAATATAAAATTTTCATAATTAAAATGCTGAAAAACAATATATAATGAAAATGTATTTTTACCTATCTCTCTCCAATGCCCACCCTTAGGTAGTGCTAAATATGGATCACCACAGAAATCATCCCCAACATAAGCGTAATCCTTGATCATAATGAGTTGATCTCTCAGCCATTGGAAGAAGGTAGGCCAATATGTAATAGTTGGGACACCACCATGGAATGCCATAAAGTTTACCCACCTCCTCAGGCAAGGATCTCGTGGAGAAGGCACACCCAAATCCACATTTTGAAGACACAAAAGTGGGACCCTTTGAAGGAAAAAGGACACCAAAGTTGATCCATACCCAAATTGTTTTAACTGACCAATCTTGCACTTTATCAACTATTTTTTCATATTCCTGAGGAGGCCCTCACACCAATTGAATACTCGAGCTTTCATGCACTCAATGACATACTAAAATTGATTCTGCAAGGCCAAGTGTGGAGCTGAACTCCCTGCCACATGAGTAATGGTGAAGAGTATTGTCCTCAAATATAATTCCATGACATTCTTTATGGGAACCTTCCCACTATATTTCTTTATACCAACCAAGCAGTATTGCACGACATAGTGGTCCATTGGTTCACCTCCTCCCTTGCGTCCTGATAATGACACTCAAGACCCACAATGAGACAAACCGGTCAAGAAATATATGTCTTCAATATCCAAAGTGATTGTATGCACTCCAACATGGAAAACATGTTCATTCACGTCCCCCATTCAAACTAAGTGCTCTAATATAACTAATTGAGCCTTCTTTCCCTGAACTTTGAAGAATTGAAGAAATGCCCACTCTCGGAGAGACATAACTTTGGTTGGGTCATTACATGCAATAAAATATTCCTCTTTGTGCTTTCTTTCCCACCATTCTAGTATTGTGAACCATGGAAAATCTGCCAATGGACATTTAAACATGAGTTAGTTCATTGAAAATCCAAATTTGTCAGCTTCCCTGGTTCATTTTTCATTTTTTCTTTTTGAGTTATGATCAACATAGGCTGAAGGTTTAGTATAGTGCAACATTATCTCACTTCATTTCTTTAACCCTTGTGTCGATCCCATATCATCGCAGTTCCCGATATAGAGACCCTGTGATGATTTGAGGGAGCAATTCCCCTTTGATAATTTTCCCAGGCAACCCATAAATCACCATAAAAATTCAATAAATTTTCTGTAAAAAGATAGAGGAAAGGGAGAGCACCAATGTTATAGAATCAGATTGAAAAATCATCGATAATTCATGCGCAATCGACGCTTGAAAATTAGGTAAAAACGAGGGTTTTAACACTATTTTTGGTGAATTACAAATGGAATGGTTAAAATGATTTAGTTTTTGACCTATTTAAACCTATTTTACCATTTTTTGACCTAAATCAAGTTATTTTTCATCTATTTTGTTAACCTTAATGGACGTTTCAAAGTGTAAATGTTACAAGATATAGGTCCGACAACTGAATATTTTGGCATGGATCAAACATTTTATCATTTTTTACGTGTTTTCCGCAAATCATTTGATGTAAATATGCTTTTAAGTTTTTTCAGTAAAAAACATCGAGCATGGTCCTTGTTCTTTCTCATGCTCGTAAATCTATGAGAATGTAGCTGAGTAAAATTCTATCACTTTTTTAGACTCGTGAAGGTTATATGAAAAAGGAACCCACTGGAGTCCTCTTTAAGATCTTTTCAAACTCCCTAACCATGAAAAGATTGTTAAGCGATCTTGTTCTTTTCACACTCATTAAAGTATTTGAATAAAATGTATGTTGAGTGGTAAATTATCTCTTTTTCCATCTCATCAGACTACTCTACGAAAAAGGACATTTTGGAGTTTCCTTTAAGTGTTTTTCAGACTCTCTCAATATGAAATAACCCCTGATTTTTCTTTCCTTGGACTCGTAAAAAAAACATCGAAAGGACCATATGGGACCGAACCACTCCTTCCTGGCGTTCATTAAAAATACTCTGAGAGACTCATCCGAAGGATGAGCTTATAGTTCAAGAATATGTTATCCTCCTCAAGCTTGTGTTAAAATAAATAGGTACTCTCCATAAATGGTGGGGGGAAATTGGGAAAGAAATATATATATATATGTATATGTATATGTGTTAGTGGAAGTATTCACTCTTGAACATGAAACCCCTTTTCATTATTTTGTTTGGGTTGGAAACTCCATTTGTATCTCATTTTATCATCCACAAGTCTATATATTGGTCTTCTTTGAGTCAATGTTGCCAAGAAAATTATCGTGTCGTTTATATTGTTCAAGAGAAGTTCAACCGAAATGATCATTCTACTGAGTCATCCATCTACAGTCCTCAAACACTTACCATGCCTACCTTCCCTGAGTCATCCCTAAATCACTTTATGCTCTAATCTACTTCAAATTTGTTACATGTTTCATGTCATTGATGAGGGATACATTAAGGCCCTCTCGTGACAAGTATTTTCCTATCGACTTCAACTCATTATATGGTAATTTGGCTTAGAAACTATTTATTTACTTGGATCTTGCATGACTCAATGGAAGGTTTCCTCATTTTTGACAGTGGGTTTGCATCATTGAACTCTAATTGGAAGTTTTAATAGAGTGTTTGACTTCATCTCATTAATTCAAATTTGTTGGATTGTACTAGAAAACCTTGGGGGTCATTGTTGTTAATGGTGATTTCCCTTGCACTTGTTAATGGTATTCATTAATGATCGGTAATCAAGTGGTTTCTACCATGTTCAACTTCAACATCTGTAATCACATGGATATATTCATACATCGGGATGATGGAAATGAAGACCCTAGATACTTTCACGTGGATCGAGGTTGCAATGGATTATTCATGCATCTATACTGACACATAGATCCACTGTGTAGTCTTGTGGCTATGTTCAAATTTGAGTCTATATAGCATATATCCACAGTGTATTTCTCATGGCTATGTTGAATCATATTGACATAGATCCACAGTGTATGATTGGTGGCCATGATTCACTTGACACTTATGCTTAGGGTCGCTTGTATTCTGAGTATGGGAATGCCTACCTCAGTAATGGTATATTATTATGTTGATGCTTGTTTTTTCACAGGTTTCCAACTGATGTGCTCTTTGTTCTCGACACACACTCTACAAAGTATTTAAGCTATCATTCATTTCCAAATTCATAATTTGGGGGGAATTTTGTTACACATTATTTTTGTCACCCTCATGACCACTGATGATATGTGTATCATTTATTATAAGAAAGATCATTTTCCTTATTCCATGAAGGATATTGAAGAAATAAAATTTCCATAAGAGATGGAATCATCTTTTCCTTATTTCAAAACCCTATAAAAAAGGATCGTCGCACCTTGCTCAGTGTTAAGGGTGTGACTATTTAGAATCACCACATATTACACCATAGTGGCTTGTGACATCATCAAACATTTCTCAGTGTTAAGGGTGAAACGATGTTTAAACAAGGGAAAAAAATAAATTTCCCGAAGGTTCTAGAATAGAATATTCGAAAGGATGAGGTGGTCTCTGATCAATTTGGATCTTACCCACTTTTCTGATTTACTGGGATCATCCTAATTCCTTCATCCCTTCCCCTTCACTCTATATAAGGAAGGATCTCTCATGAGAAGAGTTAGGTTGGCTTATGTATGAAGAATTTTGTTGAAGATTGTGCTTATGATAGCCTTCTTTATCTTTCCAAGTCAAGTTGTATGTACTCTTCATCAAAATCATTGGAGAAAAGATGTGTGTGTGTTGAGGAAAAGGGCCATTGTAAGGGACCTTGCAACATCAAGCCGCAGGTTGTATTCTCCACTTTCATCAATATAATACAATAATACATTTCTTTCCTATAAAAGTGTCTACATTTTTATTGCATAACTCCTTGATCTTATGCATAGGTTTCATTAGAATATATATATATATATATATATATATTATATCTCTTTGTTGGTTTTTGTTTCTCAACAAGTTCAACATCCCTCAAACCTTGAGATGGAGCAAGGACAACACTAACAAGGATCAAACAACATTTAAACAGTATGTTGTCTATCCCTCATTAAAATAATATACATTACAATGGAAACCTAAGGAGAAGTGTGTATTATGTCATGTTTTGTTCTAATTTCTTGTTGAATTTAGGGAGATTAGTTCATGTCAACACCTACCAATTTTTCTAGTAAGAACATCAGGATACTTGCATGGGGACCATGCGATGGATTGTTTACCCTTTTTATTTACCGACACACTAGAGGTCCCAACCTGTGGTTCTCTATCTTCCCCGCCCGACTTTGGTTTCTCTGTGATGTCTTCAATATGTACTTCCTCCTGCTGTGTGGACCCCACCATAGGTTGGGGTCTTGGCCCATCAAACTCTATCCTTTCACTATCACCGCCATTCGTTCTGTGGGATGATTTGGCCCTAGAAGGTTGTTTTGGTTTTCCTATGGCTAATGGTTCATGACCTTGCATACTTTCGTGCGAGTTGATATCCATCCCAACCATCGTCGTGTATTTTTGTTCTTCCTATACCAGTGTGGCACTCACTGGTTCAACCAATGGTGAGGGAATTTCATTGACATCAACGATTCCCTCTCTCTATCTAAATTATTGTTCTGCCTCCACAGTTTCATGCAGTGACGTGAGACTACTGCATGTTTTTCATTCTATTTTGCTTGGTGTGCTGAACTTTGGAGGTGTCATCGTGGGTAATTCTTTCTTTCTTGATTGAGCTTCGACTGCTTCGATCTCTGCACTCAATTGCTCACCCCTTGTCTTTAGGTTCATGAGTTTTCAAATGTACAATAAGTCTTTTTTAACCCATGTTTTCACTTTATATAGGGCATCATAAGTGGCCTGAATCTTCTCATAGAAGTTTATTAGTTGTTTTTAATGCATTGAAACTTGTTGAGGATGCTTAGTTCAGTTTCATAAATTCCCAATTGGTGCCTTTTTACCTTAACGATCATTTTTTTCTTTTCTAACCGTTGGCCTATTATCTTGTGTGTTGCACTTTTTCGATGTGTCATACATTTCTATTGTGACTTTCCCTTAGTGCATGGTGTTTTCTTCATGTCAACCATATGCTGCCAATGGTCACTTTTTATTTTTGTCGCATTGATTCCATTATGTGTTCTGCACGATAATTCCCAGTATTTCGTATTTTCTTTATTTTCTACTTTTTTCTTCCTTTTTCTTATTTTTCTACTTTTGTCTTTATTTTTATGAGATTTATTTCCTAATGTATACTAAGGTACACTATATACATGCTTTTCTCATTGTGTTTTAACTTTTAAGGGTTAGTAGGTCGGCTATCCCTATACACTTTCAGTCGACTACCATTGATCATTCCTTTCAGTTATGTTCCTCCCAAGTATTTTAATTGTATAGATCCCCCATATGTGATAGTATTTAATTCATATGAACCTAACCAATGCATTCTAAACTTACCAGGATGTAGGAAAAATTTACTATCATAGAGAAAAACTAGGTCTCCCTCCTTAAAACTATTATTTTTAATATGTCTTTCATGTCGGAATTTGTCTCTTGCTTTCTATACTTCCTTGCGAAATCCTACTAGAATCCTATCCTCTTCCATTTCCATTATCCAACTTAACCTTTCCTGTACTATGCCTCTTTATGTCATGTTGATAATTGATGCTACGCGTAGACTGGGTACCAGACATTCTAATGGCACCATTACTTCCCACCCATACACCAATCTGAATGGTGTCTATCCAGTCAACTTTTTGCATGTGGTCCTATATTCCACAGTACTACTGGTATTTTTAAGTCCCAATCATATTTGTTGACATTGCATGTAACATCCCTAGGCCGAACCCAATTGTAATGTAAATGAAAATTCACTTAAGCTAGTGAGTTGTTTGATATCTTTTTGTATGCAGCTTTCATGGAATAGTGCACGCATGTACTGCACAGTGAAATGATGAAGTGTGAACATTCCAGGATACCAAACACAACATCTTAATTGTGCACGATATTGAGGCCAATGAGCCTTTGTGTATTTGCTATGTTTTATAGGCTGGTGAGCTAGTTATTATAAGCTAGGATGCTTATGTTTTGATTATGCCGAAGAGCCTATATGTTAAATGCCAGTGCACCTGATTTTGTATATGTCTCATGATTAATATAAAATACATCGTTGCACGAAGACTGACCATGATAAAAGAGATGGGGGACTAAACTCCACTACTTAGGGAAAGGGAGGGATAAAAGTTAAGGAAAAGGGCTAAGCTAGGGAGCTTAAGCCAAAAAGGAATAGTATTTCAATATTTCTTTAAATCATAAAGTATGGGTAATTATTTTATCCTAAGTTCTAAATTTGGGGACAAGTGGGCCAAAGTAGCTCCCAACATGACAAGTGTCAAGTTGGGGACATGCATACATTATTTTGGGACTTAGTTCATTTATGATCATCTTTTCAATCATTAACACCATCGTTCAACCATGATTCCATAACCATTTCACTCACGCAGTAAATTTTCCTTCGTACCATCATGTCTTTACCTAAACCTGTATCTATATCCATTATGTTCATGTATCTGGCTAGCTTGGGAGAGGGATTTATGAAGCGGGTTGTCAGGCCCGTGGGATATTGAAGAGGTGGTTTGTCAGGCCCGTGAGAAATTCTCTGGGTGAGATAATTGTTGGGAATTGATTTCCTGAAGGTGTTAAGCTACAACTATAGTGCTCTAAGACTTCATGTCCAGCCTGTTCCTAAAGCCTGGAAAAGAAGTGGGGCAGCCGAAGGACTGTTGAGCAGAGAAAGGGAACACTTACTGGGTGGGATAAGCATGTGGGGAATGAGGGGTTGTAGGTTGTTAGTTTGATTTGGCACCTGTGATAGAGTCTTTCTTGTTGTCTATGAGCCTATAGCCTGGTTAGGAATCCCTTTACCTAGGTGGAGTTTAGTCCCATCCCGAGGGTGATTCACTATTGAGAGTGATGAACAGTGTGGTCTAAGGCTGGGAGGTTCGTGGAAGGTATGCATGCAGTTGGTGATATGATTACAAAGATAAGTGTTAACTTTGTGATAAAATTGCATGTTGCATTATTAATTACATGTTTATTTTATGGGTTTATCTCATCTGTGTTTATAATTGTCTAAATGTTTATGGGTATTTCCTATATATGTTGCATGTCTATGTTTGTTGTTATTTCAGTGTGAATTCATGCATTTACATAATGTATTTGTCTGTTACATTTTATATATAAAGATTTTGCAAGAGTGTTGTGTGTGTATGTTTTAAATGCATGCAATTAGAAAAATTTATGTGGCATAGATCAGTTGGAAGCTTGGTATTTTATGATATGTTCCACGGAGAGAACTTAAGATTTCTCTGGCGTAGCGTGGCTTGGCATGGATGGCCAGAGATGTTACAATCTGGTATCAGAGCTTCAGTTTTCAACACTGAGCATGGGTAGGCTGAGCAAGTTGAGTTGAGGAAATTTTTTACAGAGGATTGATTTCGAATTGGCCAAATCTTAAGTTATAGAGCGTCCATGGTAAAAAAGTAAGAACAATTGGGCGGAATTGGGAAAATCCCCAATTTATGTTGTTAATTCATGGGAAAATTGAGAAATTCAGCCATACGATGAGATATTGTTGATTTAATATCTGTTCTAGAAAATTCAAACCTGGAATTAGTTGAATGTGAAGTTATAATGAAGCCATGACAAATGGAGTGATATTGGTAAATAAAATCCTCAATTCGTGAATTGATTTTGGGGAAATTCGTTCCAGAAATGTCAACCCACAATGATTTTTTGTTTCATAGGTTGAACTAGTGTTATTGGGGTGAAATTAGACAAATTTAATAGTTGTAGAATGTCTACGGTAAGAGTGGTAGAAAAAACCCTAATTTCTGCAGCAGAATTCACGAGGAATCAATGTGCATAAAAATGAATGTGTGCGGGTGGGCGCACTAAAAATGCAGGTTGTGCAATAAAAAACTTGTGATATGTAAAAATGGGGCACTGCATGTAAAAATGTTGGCGTGCAGATGTGCGTGTTAAAATTTGGTGCCACGTGCAAAAATATTTAGTGTGAGGGTACGCGCGCTAACTTTTGGCGCCGCACGAAAAATGGTTGTGTGCGGGAGTGCACACTAAATTTTGGCACCGCACGAAAAAATGTAGTGTGTGGTTGAGCATGCTAAATTTATCATTGCACGGCATGCATATACATAAGGAGATGTGCATGGTGTGAAAACACATAATAATGGTGCACATGGTGTGCACAGTATTGGCAAAGCGCATAGGAGTTTTGTTGGTGCACAAACAATGTGGGTATAAGTTGTCGCATGACAATTTAGTTAATGGTGTGTGCATAGTATTGGTGTGTAGTGGGGAGTGCTAAAATTTGGCATGGTGCAGTGCATCAAGTGAAATGCGTGTGATGGATATTGGCATGAGACATAAAAGTAGGGTGTGCAAGTTATTGGCGTGACAGAGAAATGATACACAGTGGTTTTAAAGTGCGCGAAGCACGATTTACCTTGTGGTGTTGTTGTGCATGGTAAAAATGGATTACAGGTTGAATTTTGTGCACATTAAGTCGTTTGGAGAGTGAACAACAATAGAAAAGTAGCTATTTTCTGCGATGTTTTATATCATTTGAACGTCATCTTTTTGCAGTGCGGTTTTGAGGGCCTTAAGAGTGTTTTTAGCAACACAAAAACCACGAGACAGAGGTGTACCAAAGGTACAATTTTCCTCTACAAATCAAATGAAAGAGCTCAGATAGATATTTCTAATGGTGTAAATTGTTCGTCAAACAGAGCTTTTATGAGAAAGTTACAACTTAAACAGTGAAGGGTAATTTTTAAGACCCAGCTAACTTCAAAGAGCCATCACTTTTTGCTCCGGAATCAAATTGAGGCACAGGAGTAGTCAATGGAAATCTATTGGACCATATAATACATTACCAGACATGAATTAAATTTATGGGCATGTTAAAAATGTTTAAAATGGAAAATAATTTACTTGTAGCATTCTAGACCAAAAACACAAATTGGCCTAGAACTTCAACAGGCTTTAACTAGCAGCCAAGAATCCAGAAAAAGATGAAACTTGGACATAGTATTCATATTATGTATATGAGGAAACCCAATTGAGATCCTATGAAAATTAGAATGGAGTAGGTGCAAAAATGCATTATTACAGAACAATGTTGCGCCAAGTTGAAAAATGAACAGAAAAAGTAATGGACAATTTTCAAATAGCCATAACTTTATGCTCAAGACTCAAGATTGAGCATGGGAGTAGGCATTGGAAAGGTATTGAACATTGGAATATAATTATCCACCCAAAAAATTGATCTGAGCATTCACTTTTTCTAGAAATCAGAAGAAATAACTCTGATATTTTATTGAACCAAAATGGTTCATATTTTCATGAATTGTTGAAACAGTTAGCTTGACAAATTTTTGTTGGTTGTACATTTTGCAGAGTTAACAAAAAATAGATCAGATAAAGATCAGCATAGAGTCCATAGTAATGGAAGAGACACAGGGCACTTACAACCAGAAAAATGAGATCAGAGAGATGGATGTCCATTTGGGCATTGAAGGAACAAACTCCAATGGACATGGAGAAGGAAGAGATCAAAACATGAATATGGTAGAGACCATTAAAAATTTACATAAGGATGTCCAAATCCATAAATATGATAATGAAAGGATTATGAGAGCCAAGGAGTAGCAGGATGAATTCAAAATGAATCTAATGCAAATCTTGAACATAATAGAAAATAAATTGGATAAGGAGAGTGGCTCACGCAAATTTGGAAGTCACAGGCCTTCTGATGAGAAAAGAAGAGAAAGGAGTGTTAGTAGACATCACCACCACTCCCCAAGGCATTCCAATAAGAGGGAGCAAAGAAGATCAAGTCCATCCCTTGTGAGGAAGCATAAGGGTTCTGGGGTGTATGAAATACGAGGTGAAATGAACAAAATCAAACCTCCTACAATTGATGGTGAGCACAAGAAGGATGAAGATGCAGAAACATGGTTGTTGGGCCTAAGAAAGTATTTTAATTTGCATAATTATTCATCTCATGCAGAAGGTAGAATTTCCATCTATCAACTCAAGGGAAAGGCATCCATATTGTGGGATCAACTTGTGCAGGTGCAACACATTAACGAGAAAAGTCTTACTTGGAGGGAATTCAAGAAGTATTTTGAGAATAAATACTTGACTAAGAGATACTATGACAAGAAAATGAAAGAGTTCTTTGAACTCAAACTTGGGAGTATGACAATAGATGAATATGAGAGAAGGTTTTTAGAACTATTGAAGTATGTCTCTTTCATCAAGGATGAGACAGTGAATATTCAAAGGTATTTGAGTGGATTGCCCTCATTTATCAGTGAAAAAATATAATATGATGATCCCAAGACATTGGAGGAGACCATAAGGAGAGCCAAATGACTATGTGATCAATAAAAAGTGAGGCCAACCTTCCAAAAATCTTTGGAAGACAAAAAGAAATACAAGGTGGATCAAAGGAAGAAGGGAAATAAGCCACCATTCTTCATAAATAATCCTCGGGGACAACCAACTTATAGAGAACCCAAAACGATTGAGACAAGGGTTCAAAGGCCAAGGCATCCACCTATTCAATGTTGGGGTTGCAAAGGAGATCATATGTACAGAGATTTTCCTCACAGAGGTGAAAAAGTGAGAAGTGTTCATAATGTACAACAAGTTGAAACAGTGGAGGACATGGGTAGAAATGTACCAAGGATCTATGCAGCCCTGGACAATAAGAAAGCAGAGTATCAATCACATATGATTGAAGTGGAAGGTATGATTAACAACCAAAGCATAGCTATTTTAATTGATTCAGGATCTAGTCATAGTTATAAACATCCTAAGATGGTGGAAATTTTTCATTTTACAAGAAGCAAGCATGGAAAGTCTTGGTTGGTGCAACTAGCTACCGAAACCAAAAGAAATCTTAATGAGATGGTTAAGTCATGTCTTATGGACATGACTAGACTGAAAACCAAGGCAGATTTGAACATCTTGCCTTTAGGTTCCTATGACTGTCTAATTGGGATGGATTGGTTGGACTAGAATCATGCTATCATAGACTGTCATAACAAGGCATTTTCTTGCTTGGATGAGGAAGGGATCCTAAGGAGAGTGTAGGGAATTCCCAGGATAGTAACCATCAGATAAATTTCAGCATTGTAGCTGAAGAAATGTTAAATAAAAGGGTGTCAAATATTTGCAGCTCATATGGAAGAGATACCTAAAGATAAGGTTCTAAATTTCGAAGATCTTGCAGTCCTGGAATATTTTGAAGATGTGTTCAAGTAGGTACCAAGACTACCCCCAAAGAGAGATATTGATTTCTATATAAATTTAATTCCTGGAGCAGCTCTAGTGTCAAAGACTCCTTACAGAATGAGTACACCAGAGACGAAGAGAGTTGCAAATGCAGCTTGAAGAAATTTTGAAGAAAGGGTATATACGCCTAAGTGTGTCACCTTGGGGTGCCCCAGTATTGTTCATGAAAAGGAAAGATGGGACACTAATATTGTTCATTGATTTCAGGTAGTTGAATAAAGTTACTGTTAAGAAAAAGTATCCTCTACCAAGGATTGATGATCTTTTTGATCAATTGAAGGATGCAAAGATATTTTCAAAGATATATCTCAGGTTAGGATACCATCAAGTAAGAATTAAAGAGGAAGATATTAGAAAGACTGCCTTCAGGACAAGGTATGGTCATTATGAGTTCACAGTAGTGCCATTTGGGTTTTCAAATGCACCAGTTGTTTTCATGTGCCTAATGAATGGTGTTTTTCGAGAATATTTAAATAAGTTTGTCATTGTATTTTTGGATGACATTCTTATATATTACAAGTCATAAGAAGAGCATGAACATAATTTGAGAATGGTGTTGAAATTATTAAGGGAGCATCAATTGTATCCCAAATTGAGAAAGTACTCATTTTATCATAAACAAATTCATTATTTGGGGCATATTATTTCAAAGGATGGGATAACAGTGGATCCTGAGAAGATAGAAGACATTAGAGAATGTCCAGTGCCAAAGAATGTGACAGAGGTCAAATCATTCATGGGACTTGTAGGCTACTACATGAGATTTATTGAAGGATTCTCAAAGATTGCACACCCAATCACTTATTTGCGAAGAAAGGGAGTGAAATTTTAGTGGACATTGGATTATGAAAAGAGTTTCCAACACTTGAAGAAATTATTAACAAGTGCTCCAATACTAAGGATTGCAGACCCAAATGAAGACTTCATTGTATGCACATATGCATGTAAAGAAGGACCTGGTGGAATCTTTAGTCAAAATGGGTTTGTTATATGTTATGAATCAAGGAAGTTGAAGGAGAATGAAATACACTATGACACTCATGATTTGGAGTTGGCAGCCATAGTGCATGCCTTGAGGAAATGGAGACACTACCTCATGGGGAAAATTTTTGAGCTGAGAACATACCATAATGGTCTAAAATATTTACTTGATCAACCAACTCTAAATGCTAGGCAAAGAAGATGGTTAGAATTTCTATGTGAATATGACTTTGATATAAAACATATCAAGGGGAAGGAGAAAAAAGTGGCTGATGCACTCAAAAGAAGAGTACATGAATTGCATGCTACAGCCATTAGAATGTACCAATAAGATTTGAAACATAGAATTATAGAGGTTGCCAAATCATATTTGCAATACAAGGAATTAGTGGCAAAATTACAGCAAGGTAATTTGCAACAGAAAATGGAAGAATACAAGCTAGATAATGACAAAAGTTTCATGTACAAGGGTAGAATTTACATACCAAATTCTAATGAATTGAAAAATATGATATTGGGAGAAATGAATAATGTACCTTATGCTGAGCACCCAGGATATCAGAAAACTATTGTAGCTGTCAAAAGCCAATATTATTGGCCAGGCATGAAGAAAGAGGTTGATGATTTTATTCCCAAATGTTTGGAATGTCAAAAGGTAAAGGCTAAGCATAGACACCTAGCTGGTTTTCTACAGCCATTACCCATTCCTAAGTGGAAATGGGAAGTTGTAACAATGGATTTCATTACCAAACTACCCAAAACAAACAAGCAACTCGATTCTATCTTGGTAGTGGTGGATAAGCTTACTAAAGTTGCCCATTTTATTCCAATGAAGCTCACTCACAAGGCAATGAACATTGAGGATTTTTATATGAGAGAAATAGCTCGATTACATGGAATACCCAAGACAATTGTGTCTGAAAGAGATCCAAAATTTACCTTAAATTTTTGAAAGGGATTATTTAATGGATTTGGAACAAATTTGAATTTTAGTACAACTTATCATCCTGAATTTGATGGACAAACAAAAAGGGTGAATAGTGTTATTGAGGATATGTTGAGGATGTATGTGATGGATAAACCATAAAAATGGGAAGACTACCTACACTGGGTAGAGTTTTCTTATAACAATGAGTACCAAGCATCTTTAAAGATGATCCCATTTGAGGCACTTTATGGTAGAAAGTGAAACACACCCGTAAGTTGGGATAGCCCACCATATAGAGCAGTGGTTGGGCCAGATTTTCTCAGGAAAATGGAGGAGAAAATGATAAAAATAAAACAAAATTTAAAGGCTTCCCAGGATAGATAGAAAAGATATGCTAATAAGGGCAGAACTCACAGGGAATTTAAAGTGTGAGACCATGCATTTTGAAAATGAAGGCCAAGAGAAGTTCCCTAAAATTGGGAAATTGTTCCAAGTTGGAAGCTCGCTATTGTGGGTCATTTGAAATCCTAGAAAGGTTTTGTTCAGTATATTATATGATTACATTTCCTGCATCTATGACTATTCATAATGTGTTCCATGTAGGCTGTTAGTTTGAGTTGGAACCTGTGACAGAGTCTTTTCTATTATCTATGTTACATCATCCTGGTTAGGAATCTCTTTACCCAGGTGGATTTTAGTCCCAGCTCAGGGGTGACCCATTGTTGAGAGTGATGATAAAGTGTGGTCTAAGGCTGGGAGAATTGTGGAAGGTCTACATGCATTTGGTGATATTATTACTAATATAAGTGTCAATTGCGTGTAAATTTATATGTTGCATTATTATTTATGTGTTATTTATGGGCATTTCATGTATATGTTGCATGTATATGCTTACTGTCATTTTCGTATGAATTTGTTCATTTACAGTATGTATTTATCTATTTAAGTTTTATATATAAAGTTCTTCAAGAGTCTCTATGTGTGTATGGTTTTAATTGCATTACAACTCAAAATTTTTATGTGTCTGATCTAAAAATGAAGAAGACTTGTAAACTTGGAAATATTTGCAAGTAAAGTTTATGTGTTAAAAGAAAATGGATCAACTTTGAAACACATCATTAATAGGATTTAATCATTTAAGACAAAAATAAACAACAACATAATCAATGAACATAAGCACGTAAACACATCAAATGATAAAGGAGTTCACCCCTCTCTTGGCCTACATCTCCTGGTCCAGCTTCCAATGGATCATTATTATTATTTTCTCAAAGTTCTCAAAAAACATACTTTACAATGCTCAAAATGACCAAAAAACTATTCCAATGGCTTCAAAGCGTCCAAAAACCCCTAGCTGGGCTTTTTCGGCACCTCATTTGGCTAAAAAACGAAGAACTTAGGGTTCCTGCAAGTCCCCCCTTCAAGCTTGTTGTCTCTGCATCTACAAATTGCACCCTTGTTCATTCAAACTAGCACACACACTATTTAAAACGTAAAAAACTGACACCGAATGCAACCGTGCCAACGGTGCAAACTGTAGGACGGTTATGGGCGCACCAGCTCCTAACCGCCAAGCTCTTGGGCACATGGGTCCACGATATGACCTTGGGCTAGCAAACAAAACTCAACCGTATCAAAACTCCTGCGCTCTCTGTTATGGTCACATGCGGTCATACATATAACCATGGGCTAAACATTTAAAAACCCTGCACGTGCAACAAATGGAGGATAGGGTCGTATGGTAGTGTAATTGCGACCGAGGGCTGGGGCTAAGCCCCAACCTGGACCCCTGCACCGACGACAACATAAATCAAACTTAAATACATTGTAAAACATATAATTTACAAGTAACACCGTGTGGGCTAGTGGTATCCCACACTCTACCAAAGCGCGGAGCCATAGGGGAGGTTCGGGGTTGGACCCCCACGGACTTCATACAATTTTAAACAACAACCAATACAACGGTGCCACGTGGCAACCCATGACTAGGCCACATGGCACCACACCATTAACCAAAAATGATGCCACATGTCACATCACAATTCGACCACATCTGCCAATAAAAAACTACCACATCATCACATGCCACATCAGTGTACGGCTGTACGTCATCCTATATAGACTGCATAGTCATCATCCCCTTTTTGTTTTACCTGTTTGACGATTCGAACAGATCGCGATATCTCTCGCTCCCGACGTCCGTTTGAGACGAAATGAGTTGCATTGGATTCTCAACAATGATACCTATGCTCTCATTCGATTTGAAGCAATTCCGAGCACTTTGAATTTTTGAGCAAAATTTGATCCCCTGATCACACCTCCCCATTGGGAAGCTTTTGGACCTCCAAAAGACTATATTCAGTCTATGTGAAGATGAGGGTATAGTTCCCTCACCCTTCCAACCTCAATCCACTTAGCTTTGCTTGGATTGGTACCTTTAAGACCAACTCGAAGATACTCCACATTTCCTCGTTTTGAAGTTCGCATTCTCCTATCAAGGATTGTGTCTTCATGTAGTTTTGTAAGATATTTTGGGGAAAAATCATCTATAGAAGGAATCTAAACATGATCTCCATGATCATCAATTAATGGAGGCTCATACAATTTCAAATTCTCAACATTAACAACTGCATACATTTGCATATAACGAGGCAAATCTAAACGAAAGGCATTGTTACCAATCTTGTCGATAATCTTGAAAGGACCATAT